>OZ026619.1:822500-1197500 GCA_964020975.1 Hermodice carunculata | reverse complement strand
ATGAATAGAAATTTTTAACCCGCATGTTTTCAATGAAAAGTGTCTGCGCATCACTTACCGCATACTTTACCTTAAAAAATGACGCAACAAAAGTTATATGCATTATGCTAACATGAAAATATACAGTAAATATAATGGTGGTTTCATCCCCTCTGCTTTTTCACCGAACAACTGAGGCTATGCAGCTATGCTGTTTCCCCAGCCCAAGTTGAAATAAAATGCTGTGTTTGCGTTGACTTTACTGCAAAATAACGGCACACGACCGCCTCTTTCTCGATAACCTTTCAGCCGGGGTCGATCAATTTTTATTAGGGAAGAGCTGCTTGAAACAAGTTTTTCATGTTGCATAAAATTTATTTTGGGTCGGGCCTTTCCAGTAGGGTGCGGTCGGGCTACCGGAATCACACATAAACACACAGAACTCTTCATGCTAGAATGCACCAAATACACGACCCAGAGAAACTAATTATTTGAATTGCTATCCTCACAAAATATTAATCTACTTTCAAAAAAAGACAATTTCATATTTATTATGACTTACAACAATGAGGATTATGTGACTAAGTATGTGAACTCGGTCTTTGATCCGATCACAGTCCAGGGGTTCCTGTGGCAGTTATTATTAGCGTTACCATGTATTGCCAATTAGATTTTTTCTTCTTTTTCCCTCCATTTCTTTTCTATTAACTTTTTTAAAGTTTCTTTTCATACATCTTACATGCATTTTGTATTATACCTTCTGATGGGATGTTTACACCAAGTTCTGCAGAAACAGATCGATGTAAATGTAGATTTCGATTTTGTATTTTGCCATACCCGCTACATGTTAGTCTTTAGGTAAATTGGACATGTCTTGAAACATGTTTAAAATGGATGTTCGTTTCCATTTTACACACTATCTCCTTTGACGTCAGTTTAATTTGTTACCTGGGTTACCCACGTAAGAGTATGTGAAGCCCTTCACGGAGACAAATTTACTTACCATTTTCAAAAGGGAGTCGCAATGAAGGTATTTTGGCCACAACATTTGCTCTGTCATGTAGGGAGATACCGTAGCATCCAAATAAACACTCTTCTCCTTTTTCTCAAGTAAACTAAGGTGCAAAGAAACAAGAGTAAAAAGGTGTTGTATTTTAAAGTCCAAATCATTCCCTTATTTAAGCTGCAAACCAACCTTAAGACTCATATCAAGTTAGTACAAAGATACTATATATTTTGATTTTTTTTTCATTTGAACTATGTTTCTTGGAAGTCCCGTCTCTATAGACCATGGCACTGTAATTACAAAATAGTTATAGGTAAAGGGAACTACACAGTTTCTTGTTACACTGAAGGGCACATATACATGGAAAGAATAATAAAAACAATATGGGTACTTGTGATCCGGATTTGTCAGTTAAGAATTGTTATAGAAATGTTGAATGTAATAGAGTATTGGCATGTTACAAAGCTGTTTTTTATGTTTGTTAGGAGAGAGACTTTTGACCAGAGAAAATATGAACTCTGATGTCTTAATGCCTAAGCTCTTGCCAAAATGGACCAAAATGCATTTGTTCACCCTCTTTTTTTATTAATCATGTAAAACCAGCAGTTTCCATGAAAACCACCTGTAACAAACTTTTCTGTCCAGTACTTACTCTACAAAGTCTTTCATTTTCATTGGGGCATAGAACTGATGATATTTGTCATATATCTTTTTGAATTGCACTTGCATCCAGTCGTCTCCAAAAGCTTCTTTATAGTAAGTCAAATTTGGCCATAACTTCATGGCTGGCCAGTCTTTTGTACCGCCTCTGACGAGAAGTGGTCGTGATTTCCGTATAAAATCTCGATAGAATACCTCCGGCTCTGGAAAATAGTCTAATGTTGTAATTTCCGGAAATGTTTCCTGATGGTATCCGAGTGGAAGACCGTTGCCCTTTGAACCTTTGGGACATGCGTCAGCTGGAGTACTGGCATATATATTTTTGAATGGAATTTGATGAGTCACTGGAAGTTTGATGGTAGACCAGTCAAGTTCCCACTTCTCAGCACTTTGTGATATCACGTTTGTTGAACTTAACAGGAACATGAATACAAAGATGTATGTCTCCATGATCTAGTGATAAAAAAGCATAACCTTATAAAACATAGTGCACAAACACAAAAGAAATATGCAAGCCAGAAACAGATCTTACATACACGCTGACTTTCTCACTTCATTTGTGTTTTGCCTCCACTCGAAAAATCCATTGTATGAATGGTATATTCCCCCATGATGCTCTGTCAGTTTTCTTGCCATGAATAAAAAATGCAGTATTTTGTCATTATGCTGTTTAAAAAGATTAACTTTCAGGAAAATGAATTCTTGTAATCATGAAAAGTTAACTTTGCGAAAGAATTGAAACCATCGGTCATCCAGCTAGTTGACGTTTTTTAACTTAAGCTCGTTTCCTCGAGAGAGGATGTAAGATCATCACGCCTGCTACAATTAACATGACGTCAGCTACTGCTTCAGGAAAAATGGCAGTAACTAACTTGTAGATATATTATCAGTATTTAGCTGTCAATTGTTCAATTTGAGAATACATGTAGCCGTATGTGACCGAATTTGTTTGCCGTATCTGTAACCCTGTTTTATACAGAGAATTTGAACTAGATTTCTTAGCATTTTTTTCGAACTGCATAATAAATTTCTAAGGGAAAGCATTCTTTGCTTCAAATCGAAAAAATGCTGGTGAGGATGACGTCTGATTAGCGTCCTTTTAACCCGCTCATCACCAAGTCGGATATGGTGCTAACGGCTTTCCTGAGAGAGCCTTGAGTGCACTGTACTGACAGTGTACCAAGCAAAACTGTTGAAGTTTTCTTCTTTGGAAATATAGGCATAGTGACTCTTGATTCAACGACTTTTTTCTGAAGAAACTGGATCTAAAAGCTTTACAGTATTTCAGATCCGTGTCACCTTTGTTGATTAGCTCTGCAAGAGTTCACAAATGCAGCAGATGGAAAACGGTCGTCGTAACAAAGCGTGAAACATGTGCCTGTGAATGATGCGGTATTAAGGATGTCCATTTTACCCGTGTCTTATGTCTCTTGTGATCTGTCATGTGTTAATCATAAACCATTTGGATGTGAGAGACAACGTTTGAGTTCACATAGAAAGCACTCCTGTGTCATTTTTAACCTTACATATGGACACCTTGATCGTCTACTGACAGTTGCTGCCCCTTTGTCTATTATCATTGGTTCTGCATCGTTGATTTTTACCCACACGTGCTATGATACTGATATTTTTTATCTATGTTCATGTTAACCGTTTAGTGCATTGGTCTGTCCTCATTCCGCAGGAAAGCATTCTTATTCCCAGCCTGAAACTATATTTTGTTTGACCTGCTCATCACTTTCATTTGCGTAATATTTGTCCTGTTATTTAACATTCATCACTGAAGATCTTCTCCAAGTGGACAATTCACATAATATACATTGACACGACCCTCCTGCTGCAGAACCATGTTGACGGTCTTCTCAGTTCGCTAATTTACCAAACAGTATCGTAGCATGCAGCGACATATGTCACACGCAGAATACCATGCAAGGTACCAGTATTTAAGTTTTAAACAATCACAACATATGTTGGCAGGTGATACATAACACCATATTTCGTCGACATTAAGATATACCACCAAGTGAGGGTAATCTTGAATTGATAATTTGATTTACACTGTTTTTAACCAGTGTCTTCTTAAGTGAAATTGGAGGCACAACCTATAGACAGGTGTCTTTGTTTACTTTCGTTATAGATGCATATATATATATATATATATATATATATATATATATATATATATATATATATATATATATATATATATATATATATATATATATATATAACAAAAAACAACTCCATTCTTTGATCCTTAAAACCACATATCTGACCTAAGTATGTCACCATAATATACTGGTCGTTATTCTACTGGCCAGGTTCAGCATACCCGGTGTTTAGTGGCAAAACTGGCTTCTTTGGCAGCTCTTTGCATGGCATTATTTATACCTAAGAGGTATGTGTCAATGTGACACACTTTGCCGTGCTGTTTATTTCTCATATTTAGAAGCATTTGTGAATAAAACAGTTATGGGTACTATCTGAGTCACCGTTTAACGGGTCAGCCGCTCCGGGCCCCTTCAACTGTACATGTACTACCTACTAGCAGAAACCACTGTACAGGTACGACCTACTAGCAGAAACAACTGTACAGGTACTACCTACTAGTACAGACAACTGTACAGGTACTACCTACGAGTAGAGACATCTGTACAAGTACTACCTACCAGCAGAGACAACTGTACAGGTACTACGTACTAGCAAAGACAGAATTTGATGAGTTTCATGTTGTTCATCGTGATGGTGTGGTGGGTAGCTGAGCTTCGTGCTTCTTTTTGCGCTCAACTCAGTCTGGCCAGTTGATCCAAGATTGTATTCGTAGTAAGGGTAATCAGGGCAGCGCCCTCTTGAGACATGCACGAAGTTTATTGTTGTCACCTTCATCGCCGGGTAACCGCCATTCCCAGTTTACTGTGAGGTATCGTGGCAACGAAGGGTGAACAATTAGTGATCGAGTCCCTTGTGTTAAACTAAAACTGCCCATGTACTGGCATAGTAAAAGGTGTGTAGTTTAGAATGCACGGGGTCTAATTATCGTTACTGTCAAGACATACTCCAATATCCACAGCTTAAATTGCAAGAGTGCTGACAAGCCATAGTCATACGGTACAAGCTGCATTTTAATTATTAAACAGAGGTTTATGCCTACAAGCAGATTGTAAACTACGGTTCCATTGCAAACGGAAGAATATTCAAACACCAAGTATAGGTTTTAATCATGAATTCCTGTGCTAAAGAAACATGCATACTATTAGTACTGGTCCCGTAAAGATAAAAGCGACGAGATATTTTCTCACCTTATGGATCTGGCCGCTTAATGCACGTTTGCAATGTATTCCACGAATGTTCTTACACGCAGGCCACTTCACATCTGCCACCTGCAGCAAATACTGACTCGTGTAGTATGACAGTGTGATAGCGCAAGCAGTGAATACAGAATCGGTCATACGACACAGAGATAAGGTGAATAAAAACAGTTAAACTTTGTGACGCTTTGTCTATGAGTCTAAATATAAAATGTTTAAATGGTACTGACGACTCCGTTGTAAATGTGCGTGCCGTTGTAAAGCAATTATAAAGAGGTGAATAAAAGACAATGATGAAACCGAGGACACATTTGCACATATTGTGTACAATTTTAACCCTTTCATGATTACAATCCCACCGAGTCAACGACTTTCCATGACAAAGGCTAGGTGTAATGGTTTAAACTCGCACCAAGGAAAGAAGTTGACGTGGCATATCGTGTCATGACAGCACTTGCCATAATTTTCATTCAGAATGTTTATAGTGAAACATCTAAACACTGACATTGCAGCAGTCGACATCTTACTTGATATACACTTTGCTTCATCAAAATGTGACTCTATTCTTTATGCGGACGACACCACTTTGGTACATCCGCTCTGCTCTTGTAACCACTCGATTTCCATTAACACACGCGGTAACATGTCGGAAAACATCAATAAAGAATTACAGAAAGTGTAAGACTGGCTAGCCGTGAACAAATTATCCTTGAATATAGCAAAAACGAAGTATATGATACTCCACTTCCTTCAGCGAAAAATAAATGACGGTTTAGGTATGAAAATCAACGATGTTTAAATTTCAAAAACGTCCGAATTTGATTTTCAAGGTTTGCCAATTCACGAGACTTTGAACTGGCAAACACACATCAACAAAATTGGCAATAAGCTTTCGAAATTGATAGGTATTTTAAAAATGAATAGGTATTACCTGTAAACAATCTCTACTGATGTAGAATTCACCTTTTCTCTCCCATCTTAATTATGCCACCCTAGCATGGGGCTTCTCTTGTAACCGCATTTTCATGTTACAGAAATCAATAGTTCGGCGGATTTGTCTTACAAACATAAAGCTCTGAAATTTTACTTCCTATACTTTCAGAACCATTTGCTTGGATATTTCAATGATGTTTTTGTACAAGCACCTGTAAATCAACCATATCAAACTAGAAACAAAGCATCCATGCAACTCCTTCTCCCTAAAAAATAGAACACGTTAATGCATCAGCTTGTTAATTCCTTCACTCCTTAAAAGTACACCTCCTTGATTAAAGACAAATTTCATACTCATTCTCTATCTGGATTTTCAAGATACGCTAAAACTCATTTTATTAGTAAATACATTGAAACATGTACTATTCCAGATTATTTTGTTTGCAATGATTAAAGCGCCTTGTCTTGTCGTTTTAGTTTAACTGCTATCCCATCATGATCAACCTACTGCTGAAACAAGTTGTTTAGGGTTATTCATATCGCAGGTGGCCCCAGTAATAGAGAACATCACGATCGTAGGTGGCCCCAGTAATAGAGGACATCATGTTCTTCACTTGGGTCATCCTGACATAACCAGTTGAAACAAGTTCTTTAGGGTTATTGATATCGTAGGTGGCCCCAGTAATAGAAGACATCATGTTTTTCACTGGGGCCATCTTGACATAACCTGTTTTTTTTATATCATGTGCTGTTACCTCGCAGATAAAACTGTTATGTATACGCACTGTGCCTCGCCTGTATGTATTGCGGTCAAATAAACCACTTCTGAGTTTACAGCCTGTAACTTATGCCAATGCCTATGCCTATTGAGTAAACCGGACGAGTGCCTTCGTATATTGTTTGAACCAATATCTTGACATTAGGCCCAGCTCGGAATTGCCAATTGCCAGGGTTTTTGAAGGCCTATGTGGAAAATGAATATATTCTTCCCTTCTTATCCAGTAATTATAGCTGTGTCATTCAGAAAAGGTGTAAAATATAGACTGGTTGTTAACCCTGTCCATATTGCCACGTGCAAAGGTCACTGAGAACTACTTTCCAGAATATATTAACTATTATGCTGTAGCCAGTTTAGATCAACAGAGACATATATGTGAAGTGCTGCAGGGAAGGAAACTTGTGGCTTTTACCAGTACAGCAGACTGCCGAGCAGAGAGGGCACCCGGGCGAGCTGTTGTAGTTGGCCCCAGTCAGCAGTCCCATGTTTGCGGGGATCAAACTCAAAGTAGCTTGCAAGCCGGGGCCAATTTCTAGTCCTGTGAACATATACATATCGAACTCAAAATAAATTGACCGTGTTCTTTCTGGTGTACCATGTCCCCGAATAAATCGTAACTTGCTCGCGCCTCTGTGTTTGGGTTCTCAGCTACTAGTGATAATTGTTTCTTGTGTGCACGTCAATCATGTTGTATTTTCTAATGACCCAATCACAGGGTCCTGCATCACACATATTCATACGCTGAGCTATGCATAGGCATAGTTTGATGAAATAAAACGTTGAAACTGTTCTTCATTGTTTTCTTTGTATTTCATAGTGGAATTTAAATCACAGCTTTGATAACTGGATAAAAGTACAACTAGCTGCCTGGAGGAGACTCGTCAGCAGACTGGCCTTGTTCCCGCGGCGGATCACTCCCCGTGCAAGCACTCGAAGTGATCCGCCGCGGGAACAAGGCCTGTCGTCTGAGTTGTCTCCTCTACTTGGTTGGTTTTACTATTATATCAGCCATTTTTACACTTAAGGTATCGAAATAGTACTTTTTTTCGCCTTGTAATTTTGAACTACGCAAATAGTAGATTTCCTTTCTTTTCCGACACCTCAAAGGCGGCCGGGAAGTGACGTCACGTCCTTTATAGGTCTCTACCAAGTTTGTTCAAATGGTCATACTTCAGTGATTTTTGAATTTATGTTAAGAAGTTAGTTAATTTTTTGACAAATTAAAAGAAAATCTTCTTCAAAACTGCTTGGCTGACTGTTTCGAAAGTACTTAGGGAGACTTCTCGGGACCTAGAGACGTTAATTTGTTAAAAAAGGTGGCTCTGTGATTTTTCAAATATTTTCTTATACAAACAGGGCGTTTCCACTATTTTTGACCTCTTTTCTAAAACAATCACCCAGATCATGCTGGAACTTGGTGAAAATATATATTGTGGAAGGGTCAAACGAAGTTGTTCACGAGATGGCGGTTCTGTGAATGTCCGATTTTTGATGAAATATTCAATTCGGGTACTTACTGGTTAATGCATACAGTTCTATTGATTACTATGTAAGTGAATGGTGATTGCAACATTAATTCACGATTTCAACTTCTTGTCCAAAACTGATGTCCATATTCACTTCAAACTTGGTGGGGCTATACTCTGGGTAGGTCTTTACTAAGTTCGCTCAAATGGTCACGTTGCAGTGATGTTTGGATTTTTCATGATTTTTTGTTCATTTTTTGACCAGATATTAAAAAAAAATCTCCTCCAAAACCGCTTGGCCAACTAATTCAAAATTGCATGACAGCGGGAGTTGCACAGTGAATGGGTTACCTTGACCTCATTTTCAAGGTCACAGGGTCACTTAGATGTATTTAACTGTACTGACATAGCTTGAGAACTATGTCAGCCTGAACTTTGATGTTTTACACGGTTATTCTATTTGAGTCTTTTTGTCCAGAACCACTTCCTAGTAGTCTTTACCCTATGCTGCAGTCCGAAATCTTCACTCTCCATAAGCTAACCTGTCACTGTCTAACCTTTATACATATGGAAGTACAACTGTCCATATTGCACACGTTCTTCTGTACAATTTTTACATAGGCTGTATTAGCCCAAATAAATTAAAAGGTCTTCAGCAGGTAATTACTCGGAACATGTTTCAAATCTTATACCCGCACATGTCTTTTTCAGTTGCAGCTCCTTGTCTAAGCTAAATATTCAGCAAAGACAACGGACATAATAATGGATATATATGAACGTGGCAAATGATGAATTAGCTAAATACGTAATGATTTGCTTATAAAGGCAGAGCTTTATTATTAAAGACGAAAACCGTTCAAACAAAACATAGTTACTAAATTGTATAGTACTGGTTTAGATAAGAACAATTTGACTTAGCCCTGAACCAGTATGTACCCTTTCTAACTGGATAGCTTATCCTAGTTAACCCACCTGCCAGTGTATAACTGAAGTAGAAACAAACTTAGTGGAGGTAGGGTGTGTTTATAATGTTCCAGATTCATCAATGTCACAAAAACGATGTAGGCCTACTTTACTCTTTTGCTTTAAACTTAGCTGACTGACAAGTCGGGAGAACTAAAAGGTGATAGGCCTAACAGGTCTCTTTTTATTTTTGGCAGAAGAAATGAAATTTGTGTTTTGGGTGGTTAGGCTTATACATTTTGGAAAAAGAACTAATGTCTGCAGTTAATGATGAATATTTCTAAGGTTGAGAGGACCGGTTTAAAACCACCAGTTGCCTTTATGGGTGACTGCCTGTCTCAAGTCAGGAGTGAAATTTGTTTCTTCACATTGGTATTGGAAAAGAAATGTTGATGCTTTGGCAAGTCTGAAATCTCTTTGCCGTCATTGTTGTGTTTGGAATTAATGAATATGGATCATGTGTTTCTGTACTATTAGGCAATACATTCAGTCCCAGTCATTGTAAAATCAACACTCATTATCAGTTAAGTTAATAAACACTTATTATCAGTTAAGTTAGAGTCTATACCTATTCTATGTGACGATGGTAACTTGTCTAAAGAGGACCTACAGCACACTGTTGATCAGAAAATCGACAAAATAAATAATGCCATGCAGCTGCCATAGAGGCTAAATGTGTTCCCTCCAGACGATTTAAACCGAGGCCATTCTGGTCTCCTGACATTCAGTCTGGCGTGACAAAAAGTGATTTTTGTGGACTCTTTGGAAACAAAACGGTTGTCCGAGTGAAGGGTTTATCTTTGATACATGGAAACATACGAAAAAGGGCATGCAGAAATGATGTCGACGCAACCATGCAGGACAAACATGACACATTGAATACATATTTCAACCAAAAGAAGACTAACTATTTTTGGAATTCCATAAATAGACAGCTGCGTGTAAAACACAAACAGTATAGTATTCCCCACACCACTTTGCCTCATTCTATCCCATGATTATGTCAGAGGACTTATCCTCTCCCTTTACCAGCAGAAAAAATACAGGCGAAGGTTCAAGATTATTATGATCACAACACAGCCTTATCAGAAGCGGTTGTAATATCTGAGAGCCACATAATCAAACTATTCAAGTATTTAAATGGGAATTGTTCTCCTGGTTGCGACGGCATTGCCCGAGAACATTTAAAGTACGGGAACTCTGTCATTCTGCGTCAGCATCTGGCGCCCATATATTGGTACATACTGACCCACAGTGTTGTTCCTTCAGATATCAACGTAGGTATATTGGTAAAAAACCTTAAAAAGCCTGGTCTGAATCTTAACGACCCAAGTAACTACCGCCTGATAACTCTTAGCTCCACCCATTCCAAAATCGTTGAATTACTTATGGTGCCACCTGATGAGCTTAATCAGCTTCAGTGTGGATTTCGCAAACGACTGTAGCACATCCTTTAGGTGTTCCCTACTGGACGACGTCATCACGCATTTTAAAAATAATAAATCGGACATATATATTGGCAGTCTGGATGCTGAACGCTATTTTGGCAGAATCTGGAATTATGGTTTTTTTTTTACAAATTGATTGAAGTTGTCCCTAAACCCTAATGGTTATATTCATATAGGTGGTATAGTAATTTAAAGGCAACAGTCATATTGAACGGCAAGAACAGTTTTATATTTGATGTAACTAGAGGCCCCCGTCAGGGTAGTGTCCTCTTGCCGACATTTTTTAATCATTTATTAATGACTTATTAAATGAACTGGAAAGTATTGACTGTGGTCTGCGCATTGGAGAGAATAAGTTCAATCACTTTGCCTATGCAGATGACATTACACTGATCTCATCCACTGTACCAGGACTACAAACACTCATTGATACCTGTACTTCCTATGCCGACAAATGGAGATTTTCCATTGGTGTCAAGAAAAGTAACGTTTCACACATAGGACGAACAATTTTTTCTATCCAGCCTACATGGTATATTGGAAATCCTGGCAATACTATAGTCTGTGTACCTGAACTTGAGTTATTTGGTGTGACATATTCAAATTCGTTTAATTGTGACAGCCATATTTAAAAAAGAATTAGTGCCCGCCAGGCGTGTCATGTATCGACACAATTGGGTTGGCTGGAGTTACCCTGGTCACTCAACTGAAACCAAAGTTTATTTTTTATGGAAACGTGTTGGTATCCCAACATTAACTTTCGGCTTTGATTGTATTAATTTATCCAAAAAAAAAAGCCTATAACAGCACCATAACTACGACAACTGTACATTTGGTGCCACCAGCCTGTTCCATTTGGCCTTGTAATAAAATCTGCATTACCTTTTTGGATTTTGTGGCATCCCTAGACAATCCAATTTGGCATTACTCAGCCATGCGGGTTTCTCTACATGGAGACATACTCCAAAAAAGAGTAAACAGTCAACTGAAACTCCAGGCCAATTTAACTTGCAATGTCTCCACAGTACTTGAGCGTTAAGTCTATGACATCTTCTATGACTATCTAACAATTCAAACAACTTACTCTCTGCAGAAAACGCTGGTTTCAAGAAAAACGATTGCACTAAAAATCAACTTGTTAGCATACTTCATACTATTTATAGAGTGTTGAGTTGTGCCCTGTTGCTCCTATGATTTTCCTATACATACCCAAGGCCTTTGAGAGAGTTTGGCATGCTGGTCTAGTTTTTAAACTGAAATGCTTGTGCTTTGAAGATCCTGTTTTGCTATTCATAGAAAGCTACCCTTTAAGCCGAATTTATCTCGTTACTCTTGGCTCCACATAGAGGCTGGAGGGCTCCAAGGTTCCAACCTTGGATTTCTACTTTTCCTCGTTTACATAAACGACATCACTGATAAAATTACCTGTGGCATCTGATTATTGCGTATGATACCACTATTCTTGAAATTGTCCACGAGTCAATTGGCACAGCTGAAAGCCTTAACTCTAACCTTGTACAAGTCCATTTTTGGGTCAAGCTCTGGCGGATGACATTTAATGCAACTAAATCAATTTCTGTAATCTTTTGGTCTAAACAAAAGAAGCCAGATTATCCACCCCTACTCCTCAGAAACGCACCGATACCCGAGGCTACTCAACATAGACATTTTAGAGTCACACTATCTATCAATATGTCATGGCTCCAGCATGTAACACATACATTGTCAATAAAGGCAGTCAACGGTTTGCCCTCTTACGTAGACTCAAATATAAACTCTCTCACCAGACTTTCATAAGATTTGTATACTACCATGATTTGTCCTATCCTGGAGAATGGGTGTGTCCTGTTTGACGATTGCACTGCAAACCTGTCACAACCAATAGAAGCTGTGCAGTATCAGGCAGCCAGGATCTGCTTTGGCGCAACTAGATACACTCCATGCATCTGACTTCTTAAAGAGCTTGGATGGCAAACTTTGTCAAACCACAGGGAATACTTTAAACTTATTATTTTCTTTAAAATTTATAGCAGGTTGACTCCACAATATCTACATGATCTGGTTTCCCGCAATGTTGCAGTCACTACTGGACCTCTATTGAGAACTCACGCTGAATTACGCCAAATTAGGTTTACCAAAAATCACTTTGGCGAGTCATTTCTCCCCTGTACCATTAACTTATGAAATAACCTCCCAGTTGATGCTTGCGACACTGATGCCCTGCTGCAGTTAAAATCAAAATAAAATTTACTAGTCTTAAATGTTGACAAAAGAGCCCTCACACTTCGAACATGGTAGTTGTTTCCTGAAGATATGCCACACGCAGCTACATCTTAACGTCTCCATTGAAATACCCATCTATATCATGCCAATATCCTTCCAGCACCAACGTGTGCATGCTCTCATCCTTCTGATGGTATAAAACATTACCTTTTGTTCTGTCCTGCGTTCATGGTGCAAAGGGTCTGTCCACTGAACACTGCATATCACTTACTTGCTCCAGGCGTAAATCCAATGCTAACAGGTCAGTGTTCAAGTGATATTTCCTTAAATATTCTCTTTGAAGGTAGTAGTGATTTGTCAGACAATGATAAGGAATACATCTTTGAGGCTGTTTAGACATTCGTAGCAGATTCTAGACGTTTCATCCTCAAATGTGATGTACGATCCACGTATAAGTTTTCATTATTTGGCATCAGTTGTATTACTCCTGTGCAAGCTGTGTATTTAGTCATCTGTTTTGTCCGTGTATTGTATGTACTATTGTGTGAAGTACTTCCAGATTATTTTACTGTAACTATTAGACAATCATTTAAAATTAATATGTTTATAATAATAGCCAGATCAGCTGTTTTGACGGAGAAGTCAAGGCAGATCGACAGGGGCTCTGGCATAAAATAAGAAATCCATTACCAGCCTAGACCTGTACATAACCTACGACAAAGGAAGTCAAGATGGTCAAGTGCACACGGGTGTTGCACCAGATGGTATCAACAATCGCCCACACAATGGGACTGTGACGTCAGCATTTTACATATACAGAGTTCATCCTTTGTGACACAAGTCATGACCTGCACTGTCTCTAGAAAAAAAAAAGGATTATTGCTCCCTGCAAGCTAGTGAGTGACCATCCAGCTATTGTCCTCCCAGGGCATTTTACCTGGGTAGTTTTAATGTTGTTTTAGAAGTATACTGTCGATAAACAGAGAAACAAGCTTTTCTAATTTCATGTGCCAATGCTTTGTTTTCCGGATAAGTGATTTATCTATGTCACTGCTATGAGGTACGCGTTCAGATTATCTTTCCATTTGTCGAGGATCTTGACTTGTCTTGTCGTCAGGACTTTTTAACCACTTCATAAGCAGCACCGTGTCATTCTTTGTCACAAACTATTGTGTGATCGCATACAACAGCACACAAAACAGCAAAAAGAACAGCACAACGGCACACAGGACAGCACAACAGCACACAGGACAAAACAACAGCACACAGGACAACACAACAGCACAAAATAGAGCACAACAACACAAACAGCAGACAAAGCAGCACAACGGCACACAGGATAGCACAACAGCACACAGTACAGCACAACAACACACAGGACAGCACACCAGCACACAGGACAGCATAACAGCACAGCATAACAGCACAGAGTACAGCACAACAACACAAAATGACACACAGAACAGCACAACAGCACACAGTACAGCACAGCAATAAAAAATAGCACACAGAACAGTACAACGGCACACAGAACTACACCCATACACATTTTGTTGTTTAGTAAAAAACACGTGTAAAGTAACATTTTCATAATTTTATTTCCTCTAGAGCCTTAAGTAATTTTTTGATGAAATGGAACACTACGTCGTCATTATTTCCCCTGGTTCTTCCAAAATAGCTGATGATTGTGTCTCCATTTATAACCGTGTATGGCATAATAGAGACAATATGTTCCTCCCTTTACAGCCGTGTATGCCATAATAGAGACAATATGCTCCTCCCTTTACAGCCGTGTATGGCATAATAGAAACAATATGCTCCTCCCTTTACAGCCGTGTATGGCATAATAGAGACAATATGTTCCTCCCTTTACTGCCGTGTATGGCATAATAGAGACAATATGTTCCTCCCTTTACAGCCGTGTATGGCATACTAGAGACAATATGTTCCTCCCTTTACTGCCGTGTATGCCATAATAGAGACAATATGTTCCTCCCTTTACAGCCGTGTATGGCATAATAGAGACAATATGTTCCTCCCTTTACAGCCGTGTATGGCATAATAGAGACAATATGTTCCTCCCTTTACAGCCGTGTATGCCATAATAGAGACAATATGTTCCTCCCTTTACAGCCGTGTATGGCATAATAGAGACAATATGCTCCTCCCTTTACTGCCGTGTATGCCATAATAGAGACAATATGTTCCTCCCTTTACTGCCGTGTATGCCATAATAGAGACAATATGTTCCTCCCTTTACAGCCGTGTATGCCATAATAGAGACAATATGCTCCTCCCTTTACAGCCGTGTATGGCATAATAGAGACAATATGCTCCTCCCTTTACAGCCGTGTATGGCATAATAGAGACAATATGCTCCTCCCTTTACTGCCGTGTATGCCATAATAGAGACAATATGTTCCTCCCTTTACAGCCGTGTATGCCATAATAGAGACAATATGCTCCTCCCTTTACAGCCGTGTATGCCATAATAGAGACAATATGTTCCTCCCTTTACTGCCGTGTATGCCATAATAGAGACAATATGTTCCTCCCTTTACAGCCGTGTATGGCATACTAGAGACAATATGTTCCTCCCTTTACTGCCGTGTATGGCATAATAGAGACAATTTGTTCCTCCCTTTACAGCCGTGTATGCCATAATAGAGACAATATGTTCCTCCCTTTACAGCCGTGTATGGCATAATAGAGACAATATGCTCCTCCCTTTACTGCCGTGTATGCCATAATAGAGACAATATGTTCCTCCCTTTACAGCCGTGTATGCCATAATAGAGACAATATGCTCCTCCCTTTACAGCCGTGTATGCCATAATAGAGACAATATGTTCCTCCCTTTACTGCCGTGTATGGCATACTAGAGACAATATGTTCCTCCCTTTACAGCCGTGTATGGCATAATAGAGACAATATGTTCCTCCCTTTACAGCCGTGTATGGCATACTAGAGACAATATGTTCCTCCCTTTACAGCCGTGTATGGCATACTAGAGACAATATGTTCCTCCCTTTACAGCCGTGTATGGCATAATAGAGACAATATGTTCCACACATAACACTATTACATGCCTGCAGCATCTTCTTGTTTAACTTGACACCTCTGTCCATTCGTCTCAGGAAATCCACAAAGTTTCTATTGTAGTAGGCTGGAGTGTGCCCAAAGGAATAAAAGAATTCCACATGCCTATATCTTGGGATAAATATCAGTATCCAATGTGTGCCCGGCATGTAATATGTGTCCGTGTTAATAATCAACAGACTGGGGTGTTGGTACAGTTTATATGATATTCTGTCTGAGAGGTGAACACCTCGAAAATAGCGTCTTGTCCAGTAATGCTTCAGCAATGCTGCCCTTAGTTTGCGAGTATTCATTGTAGGTTTTCGTTATGAGTATAGTCCACCTCAATGATGTCTGGGAAAAAAAGGCATAGATCAACAGCTCCATTGGCGGCAGTGGCTGCGAAAATCTGGCCTCCACTTTGATGTTGCTTTTTCTGCTTATAGACATGAGACCCTGCATGTGTTTCGATGGGTCAATGTTAAACAGATAAAGACAGCAGCCTTTAGGATAATCCTCTCGGTTGTTGTCATTTCCATCGTTTATATTCATTATTCCAGTCTCCGTTAACAAAGTCAGGTAACAGTCAACGTATAGTTTGTTTGCATAGTCTGATTCCAATGGTCTTCTCGGGTATGGAACACCATCCGCAGTCACTTAAGGTAATTCAGCTTATGTTGTTAAAATTAAAGGGGTTCTTGGTGTAACTTCTCCTCACAGCGTCAGAGGCCAACAAGCCAATTAGGATCGTGCAGGTACACGACCATGGAATAAGTTGCCCAGTTGAATGTGCGGATTGCCTTGTGCCACAGTATATATCATGAGGTCTGACTTCATGATGGGGTACTTGGCTGCGTTATTTTGCAGGCATCGACTGATTACCATATAAGGTGTGGGGGCCACACTGACTGTACATATCCACAGTTTCATTGTTTGAATATCCACTTTGTACTTCTCTGTGTTCATTCTCATCAAACCGAATGTTTGTGACGTAGGTGTCAATTTGACCATGACTGGAATTCCATTAAGTAATGGATGAGGTTGTTGAACCTCGGACCATAGACTGTGTAAACTTAAGTTAACTGGCAATGTGACATTTCACATGGATGCGTGTCTTTTGCAAATTTATCCGGTCGGCACCAGTATTGTTCATGAAGAATAACCCATATGTGAGTATACAAGAACAAAATGGCTTAATTGGCCAGTTAATAACTGAGTGCCTAAGTCAGGCCCCAGTGGCCTTGCCTGATGTCCTGCAAGGGTGTGGGTATTTTACCAAGAAATACCCTAGGAAGACTTACATTTTCCTTAAAAGCTGCCCACAGAAACCAGGGATACACTTTGTATGAAAAAAAGTTGAAAACAAAGTTTTTCAATCACACTTATTGCTTTACATACTTAAAATCTGACATGCTCAGTCAATGCTGGAAAATATATTTTATTCAAATTTATGAAAGGTTGCAGGACTTTCTATTGTTCTTCATGTTCACTCATGCATTTCACGCACATACACTATTCTACTGAGCTCCTTCACTTTGTGGAGCCAATGATAATTCCTCTATTCCTCTATCCATTGCATTCTCTACATGGCGTGACTTACCGGTAGCCTGTCAACATTTATGGAGGTCATCTTTTCCCCAAGTGTCGATCATTGTCCTACTTATCTTTGATCCTACTTATGAACTTTTGCGTTTTGTGTATTTATTTGTTTGACGATATACAACTTTTGCTCCACTCTTTTCAACTATCTACTGCTGTAAAACCATAATCTACTGCTCTCTTACCATAATCTACAGGTGTGTCCAACCATAATTTACTGCTGTCTAACCATAATCTACTGCTGTCGAAACATAATCCACTGCTGTCAAACCATAATCTACTGCTATGTAACCATAATCTACTGCTGTCTAACCATAATCTACTGCTATCTAACCATAATCTACTGCTGTCTAACCATAATCTACTGCTGTCAAACCATAATCTACTGCTGTCGAACCATAATCTACTGCTGTCTAACCATAATCTACTGCTGTCGAACCATAATCCACTGCTGTCGAACGATAATCTACTGCTGTCGAACCATAATCTACTGTTGTCGAACCATAATCTACTGCTGTCGAACCATAATCTACTGCAGTCGAACCATAATCTACTGCTGTCGAACCATAAGCTACTGCTGTCTTACCATAATCTACTGCTGTCAAACCATAATCTACTACTGTCGAACGATAATCTACTGCTGTCGAACCATAATCCACTGCTGTCGAACCATAATCTACTGCTGTCTAACTATAATCTACTGCTGTCAAACCATAATCTACTGCTGTCTAACCATAATCTACTGCTGTCTAACCATAATCTACTGTTGTCAAACCATAATCTACTGCTGTTTAACCATAATCTACTGCTGTCAAACCATAGTCCTCTCTACTTCACACATCTTGTTTCGACATGTCTGGGACTACGTCATATGCATTTTTTTTTTTCTTTTTTTTGGGGGGGGGGTACTTTTATGCTGCTTTAGGTGTTTCCCATTATTTCCTTGTCACTAATCCTTCTATTGTCTTAGCCCCATATTCAGGGGTACATTACTCTTGAAGAATGCTTATGTATGTATCGATAAAATTAAACAGTTTTGATTGGAAGATGTTTGTTTTTGGCGTTAATAAGATTAGATATAATATCTGTATTGTAAACTTAATCGTAAAACGTTGTAAGGCATGAGAATCTTTCGTTTGAATTTTTACCAATATTTGGGGGCATTTTGGCTTTTACGTTTAAATTAATGTTAAAAAGTGAAACATTAGGTGAGTCTCCTTTTAGCCAATTTTTTTTTTGTAAACCAATAGCATCAAATTCAAAATCATTCTTGCCAGACCATTTATCAGTATGTGAAACCTATCAAATTTTGAATTAAAACTTTGAATGTTTAGGTCCAGTACAGAAAATGTATCTTTTAATGGCTTGAAATATTCAGCTCAGTATTTAGTTTCAAAATGCGATGAGTCACAGGATATTCATATAGTATTTATTTTTATTTGTGCCATTTAAGAGATTATTCAAGCAATCTGCGGAAATTCCCCTAAAATTTCTTAACACAACTTATTTATGATTTCAGGTCTCATCGTGTGATATGCAGTGTTAGAGTATAATGGAATCCGATATTATATGGTACCACAGCATGAAAGCTATTTGTTGACAACATAAAAATAACTTAAGCATGAATCTGAAAATTGTGAAACAGCAAAAATGCACAAAAAGGTGAAAAGAAAGAAAGAAAGAGAAAGAAAGAAAGAAAGAAAAAACATGTAGAACGCTAAAAGCAAATACTTATTTGTGACAAATATTGGGGGTAGAGCAGAAGAAGAGTGCCCTAAGAAGAGTTACCTCTACATGGGTGTACATCCTTATGGTGCCGGCGCTTTTGGAGGTTTCATAACTTGGTTGGGAGAAATTTAGTTCATTTCTGAGCTTGCTTCAATATCAACTTCGAGTGAGTCTTGGGCTATTTCTTTCTGGGTAGCTTTAGGGAAGTGAAGGTTTTCACCCTAGATGTCCAATTTCACATACGGCCAGGTTTTTAGGTACCTCACTTTAACATTCTTTTTCAGATCAGAAGATAAATTTTGCCTACAATCCAGTATAACCTTTTTGAGCTTTCGTGTTACTGGTGGCATATCAAGAGACAGAAATCTTGTCCAGATGCTTCAGGAGGTGCTTGGCCCCCGCCAGCCATTCATTTCGTTTGTCCAGCTCAACAAAGCTGATGATTATGCCAGCATCTTTTTGCTGACTAAGTCGATGATATGCTTTGAATTGAGTGGAGGCAGCGTCATAAACTTGTAATTGCCAGCGTGTTTTAGCAAAAATCATGCAACTTTTTCTTGTTCATGGTTTAGTAAATAGATTATGACTGGTCGCTATTGACTTCAAGAATGCCAAACCAGTTTAAAAGGGAAAGCAAGTACTATGCAAAAGGTTCTATGTAAGAAAGGAGTTTAACACTCTTAAAACGGCAAATATGAATACTTTTGACACTTGATGTGTCTGATCCAGCGTTAAAACGTTTTGGAAGCCCCCCAAAACAAACTTTTCAAAGTGTAACGCCAATGACATGCTCAGCGGAGTAAAATAGTGCACATGCAGGGTACCCATTTCTTGTTCGATGTCAACATGCAAGGACACGACATAAATGCCCAACTAGGGTGAAAAGATGTGAAGTTTGAGAACTGATTTGTGCAAATGGGACAGTGCGCCAAGGATCGATCCCATCTGGTGGGGGGGGGGCGCGGCAGGGGAGTACTTACCCAAATTTCCCCAATTTTTTTGGGGACCATAGGCACATTTTCCCGCATTTTGGGCCATAAAAGAGAAAAACAACTCTTTTTAAGGGAATTTTTGGCAAAATATATAACCTTTATTTGGGAAATTTCACTGAAAAGAGGGGCTTTCATAGCGGGACATTTTTTCTCCACTTCACAAACTTTAAACCCGTTGAAATGTATTTAAAATGTACAGACTTTGGTTTGATACACAAAGGAACTATACTCGTTTTAGAACTCAGTTTCTCTTTCTATGTTTCTGATATTTCGTAATGCAAAAAAAACACGAACGAGAATATGGTACCTGAAATAAGGCCAAGCCGTTATTAAATCTGTTTAAAACCCGTTATAGTAAAAATAGGCCACCCTACTATGTAAATTCGCGATATGAAATACAGAAACAACATAATGGGAGTCATATACGCCAAGCTACGTTGTTCAGACAGACTTAGGCAGCAAGGGCGAGTGTACCAGAAATTACAATACACATTAAAAACCGTCGCCACAACAGGCCAATTAAAATGCACATGAATAAAAATAAACAAATTATCAATGAGCTTAGTCTGTATCAATCTATGTACCGGTACAGATGCCTTGAATCGGGACAGGCGTATGGTGGTGGTGCCAGGGGGGGGGGGAATGCCATAAACATAGTGGTTTTCACGTGTGTTATTTTGTCAGGGGGCTTTGTGCCATAAACGTGCCAATATTTTAAACGTTAACTAAATTCGATGACGTGTGCTTTAAAATTTACACGTGTTCTTTCATCATTACACGTAATTAAAATACAGACGTGCTCTAAATTCGATTACGTGTATCAAAAACACCGACGTGTGCTCTCATTTACATTACGCGTGAACAAAATAACCATATGGGCTTGGCCAGACACCACATGCCCTGGCCAGACACCACATGCCCTGGACAGACACCACATGGGCCAAGCCAGAGACCACATGGGCCTGGCCATACACCACATGGGCCTGGCGAGACACCACATGCCCTGGCCAGTCACCACATGGGCCTGGCCAGACACCGAATGCCCTGGCCAGACACCACATGCCCTGGCCAGACACCACATGGGCCAGGCCAGAGACCACATGGCCTGGCCAGACACCACATGCCCTGGCCAGACACCACATGGGCCTGGCCATACTCCACATGCCATGCATCAATGGATCGGTTCAGTTTGTCAGTATGGTGGATGACGGACAAATTTCTATACATGGATTGGTAATTTATATTTGTTTGGTTTACACTTGTGGCATTTTACAGGTTCAAACAAATAGAATATTTTTAGTCGCCAAGCTAATTGATAAAGACATATACAGCAGCCAATATCTAGTGTAATTCCCTTATCTCTGAATCCAAATTTAACAAGATAAGGAATGTTTCCAAATCGTACCCTATTTTGATCATATTACACTAAAAACCGTCTTTCACATTCTTTAATATAAATTCAGACTGAATTGATAATGTTTTTAGTAGCGGAAGACTAATTAAGAAGACAAATATTTCCCCTACAGCCTTAATGCTCGGGCACTTTGGTATCCATAATCCTGCAGAAGGTTGTGGACCGAAGCTTTAAGACCTGAAAATATCAAAGCATTTCAAATTTATGATGACGCACAATCTTCAGAGCACTGGCGTCTATAATGTAGTCACCAGCGTGCGGAGAACTGTCCAATATGCCTAATCTGGAAATCAGATGAGGGTCATCCATGATATCAACCATGTGAGCCTGCCAATCGAACAACAAATGCCAGTGGTCACGTGTGTGGAACAAGGATACAACGTCGTTCATCATCGCCCATTTGAGAACAATGGCGGCTGGGCAGGCTCGGTATCTGTAACTCAGCAAATGGGTAACTTCGCTGTATAGAACCGGATTTCTTTTCACGGTTTCGTATTGTTTGACAAGTTGGGTTCCAAGAATGCTGTGACCCATGAACACTATGTTATTCTCCTTGCAAAACTGACGAAGTTCGCGGTTTTGGCGAACCGGATTAAATTCTCCAATTAAAGCAGAAACATTGACACGGGTATTGTTCTGAATAATTTGTATCTGTTCGATGGAGAAATGTCCTAATCCGAGGGATATGATTTTCCCTTCCAGTTGCAGATCTTCCATTGCACGCCAACTCTCTTCCCAAGATCCCGCGTCAGCAGCCTCCTGACTTGTGCAAGGGAAAAAGTCGTTGTGACAACTGGGCACCATAAGCACAGCCAGATTGATTCTGCGTTTGGGAGACAGATTTTTCACAGATTGTCGAATGAAATTCTTGGTAGAATTGTAACCTAAATACTTAGGATGTACAGGAACGGTCACAAATGTAGCTTTCCTCTGCCTCTGTATGACTCTGGATAATGCTCTCAGAGACGCCATTGGATCATCGATACTTGTCTCGAACAACCTGCCAAATGAAAATGACCGTTAGGCATGGACAGAACCTGCCAAATAAAAATGATGTGGGCTGAACAAGACAAGTAATCATCAAACAATGCCATCTACTCTTCATGTAACATGTTTTACAGGAACAGCCTAAAAGGAACTTTGGTTTTATTAATATCAAACACCTGTACCCAGTGAGACAAAGTATGCGTCAGATTGCATCATTCTGTTTCTTTTCAATTATATTGTTTATGACTTGATCAGATGTGTATATTTCCGAGGAATGAAAATATCGAAGTTGTTACTGTTATACTGTAAAAACAGGCAACAAAGGGCGAAACCTTACCATTTTAACGTGACACTTGCTAAACAGCATGGATCCATGAAGACTGGCGAGAGACAATAGCTAACCGCTACATACTCTCAAGTTCCACTTGGAAATATTACCTTTTTTCTGTTTTTTTTCCTCACAATCTTGTATCTCATAATATAGTAGGTTAGTCTAGGATCTTGGACTATTTTCAAAATATTTTGTTGTCGAGGCGTTGAATAACGTATCTAGGCAAACGACTTTTGATATTTGACTACTGTGTGATTTTTTTTCTGTTTACAGTATTGAGTTGTCACGGACACATCCGGGACCTACACCAGTCCATGATGCCCCGTTGGTAAAGTTCCTCGTCCTCCTCCTTCTCATGATGATGTATCAAATCACTTTGAGCGGGAAAAGGCCAAGGATTGTGAAAATATCATCGCCTAAAAGGTCTGGGAAAAAGGGAGTTTTCAGACATTGAGATAAGTGTATTGCATTTTCTGGAAATTGGAATTCATTGTGTTTCAGGGAAGAGGAAACATATGGTTTTGTGAGGGAACAGAGAAGATACGTGCAGGGAAAATTGATTTATGGCTTCTTGTGAACAGGGAACATTGAGCTGTCAAAGCTGGGGGCAGGAAACACGCCAGGGCCCGTTACCACCAGCAGCCCCAAATACCCGTTGCCACCAGAAGCCCCACACACCTGTACCCAATTTGCATCGCCTTATCAATGTTGCTGGCTGCTTCCTCCTCACTTCCAGAGATTCGATAACCTACCATTGGAACTGAAAAAAATCTTGATGTTTCAGACGACAATGAAGATGACTACAATGGAAATTGCAAAAGTGGACTTTATATCATACATGTACTCATAAAAAATAAACGGTAGTATATTAAGAACTTAAATTGTCAAAAAACTGTGATGATTAAGAATATTGATGTTCAGAGTTACTTGTTTCGATATCTCTGCATTTCTTCATACATCACCGTCGCTGCTACAATGACATTTTATTCATTGTGCAAGGGTAGGCTTATAGATAAAACTATGCGGTCAATTGAAGTGGCTGCTATATAAAGAAGCAGCAAGTGTGACTTTTTCTATTACACAGTAGGCTGACAAAATGGCCAGAAAGTTGGCTTGTGTCGTAAAATGCAATATTTTGGCCTACATGCCCCATGTCCCGATAGCCATTGACACCAAACAATGACATTCAAACGACGAGAGTACATTTGACTAAAGGACAGTCCCACTATCTAGTGGGTCCTTCACGCTTTTCCCAGTGAGTGCCATCCAATGTATCAGCGATCTCTTTAGATCTGCTTATCGCCCACCACGAGCCACCTTCCAGTTCTATAGCACATTTCCGCTCAAGTCGCTGCCTAAGCATCTGGATGCAAATTCCCGTCTGATTAAATGATTCAAATTTAATACTAAGCATCCGGATGCAAATTCCCGTCAGAATTTTTGATTTTGCTTAAATTTCATATTTAACACAAAACTTCTTTTGCTGAGAATTGATAAAACTGTAATGATTGCACGTTTCATGTTAGAAACTTTCCTTGCGGCAGTTTGTGCACAATTGAAGGAAAGCTGTTGATTCATTCCAATTCTAAACAAGACGGAGTTAAAACTCTTCGAGTCAAAAGGTAAAAGCGGTTGATGTGTTTTCATCTTTATTAAGCGTATACTAAAATCTATGTTTTGAATTGAAACATGCAACAGGAACACATATCAAAAACCTTTATGTTCAAGATTGCGAAGTGCAAATAACACACTTGATGAATATTTTGCAGTGCTTATGTTTTAATGGATTTCCGTTTGATTTAAACATATTTTATTGATCAAATACATCGAAATTAACATAAAATATAATTCAGCAGAATCCGATATGTGTTGGTTTTACTTAAAAAATTAACCCATGCCTGCTGATTTGAAGCGGCTGCTTTCGGAAATATACTCGTATACTGCTGAAAAAAATCACAATATTTACTTCAAAAGAACATTCAGGGCAGCCGTATAAAACTGTCTTTAATGTGAACGGAGCGTACAAGGAAATCGTAGTATGGAGAACTGATCGCTGAACAGCATAAATAGGACATATAAAAAAGTAATGCCAAGCATCTTTACTGGATATACCACAATCACATAAAGGTATATCCTTCACGCCGATCTTAAACAAGTGAGAATTTAATTGGCTCCAACCCAGGCGATTACGGTGTGTTGAACTGCGATATTTCGGTCACCAAAATTGTAAAACTCAGGAAACTTGATGACTCTGACCACTGGCTTCATAATATTTGACTTGAATATTTTAGTTGAAGCTGAATTTCTACTTTCTGGTGGCAACTGATTCCACAGCCTAATAGTCGAGGGAAAAAATGAATTATCAAAAATTCAGTACGAGCACAAAAATGGGGTAGATTAACTTGCTGACGAAATGATAGCTTTGGTTACCCACAGTAGAAGCAGTAAGAAGAATTGAGCAGAATGAATCAGGAACGAGCTTGTTAACAAGTTTGTATATTAACGTCAGTTTTGATATTTCTCTACGTCTGGCAAGAGTTGACCATCATGTTTCCTCGTATAGCTTAGCATTGCTCGTTCCGTGCATTGCACCAGTAACGATACGAGCAGCATTTATTGAACGTTTTCCAGTCTTTCCTCATCAAATACCGTGCAGGCACTCCACAATTGACTGCCGTGTTAAAGAATCGGCCTGACAAAACTAGTATAAATAGTTTCGAGAGTACTTCTGTCCAACCTAAACTCCAAGTGTTTCATACTGTTAAAAAGTTTACTCGATTTGTTAGAGATTTCAGTAATGTGATTGGACCATCTTAAATCGGAGCGTATTGTAAGTCCAAGGTTTAGTTGGATGGTGAGTTTGGTTTGTCTTCCGAGAGATGAGCATGGAGATAGTGTTTAGAAGCATAAGAGGCCCCAGCACGGAACCTAGAGGCACTCCAGCACAAATTTTACCCCAAATGGAGGACTGACCTTGAATAACTAGTAGCGATTCTTTGGATTATCTGAAAACCAATCGTGAAGATCTCCCTCTATACCTGCTGTCTTTAATTTGTACAAAAGGCCAGAATGCCAAACCTTGTCAAAAGCTTTATTAATGTCTAAGAAAATGATTGTTACTTCTTTTTGTTGATCCAAGGCTAAACATAGTTCATGATAGAGGAGGAGCAACTGATTGACCGCCGAGTCACCCGGTATGAACCCAGACTAACGAGCAGAGATAACAATGTTATCCCGAAAAAGTTGAAAACGTGATTAAAAACTATCCTTTGTAGTACCTTTCCAACACAGCTCAGTAGAGACACAGGCCTGTAATTATTGCATGAATTCTCCGGGCCTTTTTTTTAAATAGCGGGGAAATGTTTGCTCTTTCCCAAGCTGAAGGGAATTGTCTATTAGAACGTGAAAAGATAAATAATCTATCAAGTGAGCGGGAGACAACAGGTGCGGCTTCTCTGAGCACTTTTGAACTTATACCATTAGGACCAGAAGCTTTAGTTGTGTCAAGATTTAAACGCATTTCAAAAACTTCTCTTGATTTTCGTTTAAGTTTATGAGTGCGATAGTCCGCATCACGGTCATTATTTCTGACTGTTGATGCTGTTTTTTACCCTCCAATATACATAGAACTGTTCCATTACACTGAAGCTTTTACGAGTAGGTGTGACAAGTTAATAATTTCTTACCGATGTGTCCATTTTTTAAATGTTTAAAGTCAGGGCCTGGAGGGTCTGTCTTGAAGTGTCTTCGCAGTTGTGCGAAAGCTTGTGGTTTTAGCTGATGGTATTTGTGGACCGTCTCATTCATGGGCTCATCGTGCCTAGATGGGAAGCTGCATTTGATCTCTGCGAATATATTTTGAACAAAATATAAGGTCTCAAAATGTTTTCGCCGCTTGCAATTGCTATGATTAAGCATATAATGTGGGTATGGTCTAAAATTGCGTTACAATTCGGTAAACACTATTTCTATCACGTATATTGCTTGTAAAAAGGCAAAGCATCTTCCAACTACTAAAAATTAAATAGACCTAATTGCTTAATAAAAGAGAAAGGAAAGCATTTTTTCATTCTTTAGACAGAGTAATTTTGGTGTGGACATAATGTGATGTTCAAGCTCTTTTTACTTTAGCATGTATCAAAGAAACGCCATCACCACTTATTGTTTTGATGAGAGGAATACAATTAATGATGTTCTATGGTGGTGTTTTATGTTGTTTACCATCAGGCTGCCTCTGTCTCCAAGCGTCACACAACTTGATATAGACACTATCATTATCGATTTTGTCCGGTAGAGCTTTAAATCTCTCCTTGCACAACAGAAAGTTTACGAAGAATGCAATTGCAATGTTTGGCTCCCCTGCTGGGTAGGCGCTCACCTGTCAGTGAAGTTAAAAAGAACGAGAATGACCATAAACTTTCCCGGTTAAACTTGTTTATAATTTCAAACGTCGTCTTGTCATTTTTCTTAAAACAGTAAGATTTGCATTAGCCATTTGACTGGCTGTGTCAGAGTTATATTAGCCATATAAAGAGGAGCCTAGATATTTGGCAAATCACATTTCAAACTAGTATTGCTATCAAAATGTGCACGCAATCAACAAAGAGAGACAGATATATGCAAATCATTAGCATTTAAAAGATAAAATGTTTCGTATTAGAAAAAATTGGGGATAGGTGTGATTTTATCTCCTCGATATTTTTTTTCAGAAATACTTTATACGTTAAGACCAATTATGGCTATTTTTAATACTGATAACACTTAAAACACAGGCGTTTAAAGAACTCCAGAGTCATATCTACATGTACAGGCGTTTGTAGTTTTTACCTCAGCTGTTTGTCAGTCAGCTGAGATTATGTGGTGGGACTTTGTCCGTTGTCCATCCGTCGTCTCCAATTTATATTTTCGACTTTTCTAAAAAACGTTGGCAAGATTCACTTCATATTTGGTGTGATTGTATCTTGGGTAGATCTTCACCAAATTTGTTCATATACTCATCGTCTATTCATTTTTGGACTGTTAAATTTATTCCTTCAGTTAATTTTTGAAAAAAATCTGAAAAAATCTTAAGTCCACTTAGCCCATTGCTTTCAAATTGCATAGGGGCAATTTTGGGCAACCAAAGACCTTCATTTGTTTAACAGGTTCCGCCGCGGATTTTTCTATATTTAAAATGAATTTTGTGCCACTTAACTATTTTTAACTTCTGCTCTCAAAGCTTTGTCTCAGATTATACTGAAACTGGGTGGAAATGTACTTTGTAGATGGGTCAAATAAAGTTGTTCACTAGGCGGCGATGCTGCGGATCCCTGACCTTTAACGAATTTATCAATTCGGATACTTGTTGGGTAATGCATGCATTCCTATTGATTACTATGAGAGTCAATGGGGAGTGCTACAGTAATTCACATTTTTGATGTCTCCAACATTGTCATCCAGATTCACTTCAAACTTGTTGGGAATTTACCTTAGGTGGGTCCACATAGTTTGTTTAAATGGTCATACTTAAAGGTACATTGTGATATTTATTAATTTTTTTCTGAATTGTTTTGGAAAATGTCAACAAAAATCTTTTCAAACCGATTGGTCAATTGCTTTGGAATTGCATAAAAAGGGACTTCTGGGAACATCTAAACCTGAATTTGTACAACAGGTGGTGTTGCGAATTTTCTATTTCTTTAGATGCTTTTGTTTGTGTTTCCTAATTTGGACTTATTCTCCAATATCATCCAATAGCATCACTTAGACTATGCTGAAACTTGATGGGCATGTACCTTTTGCAGGATCAAACAAATTTGGTCACCAGATGGTGATGTGCACATCTCTGATTTCAGTGAATTTTCAATTCGAGTACTTGCCGGTCGATGAATTCATTCCTACTAATTACGATGTAAGTCCATGGGGATTGGACGGTAATCGATATTTTTGACTTCTTCTTTAAAGCTGTCATCTATATTCACTTCAATTGTTGCCAATATGTATCCTGGATGGGTCTATACTGTGTGTGTTCAAAATGGACACTCTTCAGCGAATTTTGGATTTTTAAATATTTTTTTCATTAATTTTATGGGCTGAATAGAAAGTCTCTTTACAAAGAATATGTAAATAATATCCAGGGAACCGATGGAGAAAGATGACTTTTTGAACTTCTATTTACCTGGTGGAACCAGCCTTCAGGAACATAAATTATGTCACCTTCTTTCACAGTAGCTTTATACACCCTTAGTTTCGATATATCCGGGTATCGGAGTATATCAACGTTGGTTTGATTGACGGGACTTGATCCTGAAGTTCATAATTATATATATATTACAATCTTAGGCAATCATATATTCTTTGTTGAAATATCGGTATTGGTACATGGTTCAAGAATGTTTGCATTCAATATTTTGCTGGCGAGTTTTATACCGCTAAATTATTGTCAGCGTAGACATATTTTTTGCGCTGTTTCCATAAATACGGGAACTTACCGTCCAGTGCTACAGTAACTTATCTTCGAATAGGGGAGGAATTTTCTGATAAAAATATCTGTAACAAACTGCTGGAAAGGTTGACAGTAATGTATCTTAATTCTCAAGCAATGGGAAATGCAATGGATGTTTCATCGTTTGTAAACTCAAATGAACAAATTACATTCATAGACTCTGACGACACATTAATACTTTTCGCTGTGTAAAAATAAGATTATCGAAACGTCCAAGATGGAATCTTTAGAAAATTACATTTTAACAAATATGTTTGTGACCTAAAATTTTATTACTAAGTACCACACGGTGAGCAAATGACGCTGGCTGCATATCTGGAGATAAAAGCAAACACAGGTTACAATTGACCATAGTAGGCCGAATGTCCCACTCTCGAACCCTTACCAAGGCGGTGATAGGCAAAATAACGAAGTTGAATGTACTTTGTAGATATGCTACTCCATTAAACAAATCTACTGCAAATGATACAAATGCAATTAACTGGCGTATCCATGGGCAACACAGGTCAGAAATCGAAAGAGAAAGACGATGGACAGAATGGATCTGATACCAAAAAACAATCCCATCCTAATTTCTCCAAACACATATTTTAGGATAGAACATTGTGAAACATTGCCTCTAATCTAAGCTGAACACGACCTAAACTCTATGTCCAAAGCATTGTTGTCCAAAAACTGTGACTTTTGAATACCGTTTTATTTGATTTCTTAAAATTGTGATAATGTGACTGACCATACTACCGTCCCAAGCCTTTTAATTTACAATGCTTAAAAAGAAACTTTTTAGTAGAGCAAATGCCATCTAGTGATAACTTTCAACATGCATGTTAAGATTAAAAATTATGGTAATATACGGACATATTCCAGTATCTTACTCACAGACAACACATTGCAAACCAAATTACAGTAGCTTTAAATACTGGTCTCCGGGCAAAAAGGCTGTACAGGGTAGGAACGATTACTTTCTTTCCGTGTTGTTACACCTATGGTTAAAATCTGGACAAAAACGTAGGCTTGCTGAGTTCGAAGGCCTTTTGTATTGGCACGTTTCCCAGACATTATTTTATAAAGAAAATACCACGCTCAAGTTGGTTTGAACTTCAAAGCATGGTCTAAATTGTTTAGTTTTTTTATGATGTAGGTCATCACCTGAGTGAAAAGGGTTATGTGAGATATACAGGTATCTGACGCTATCTGGACTCATCAGTAGCCATTGTCTTGTGCCCTTGACCTGCGTCATGAACGTCTCTGTCACATCCCTGTGGATATCACTGCTGGTGCCGCCACTGTTGAAGAACAGCGCCACCTGCTTCAGCTGCAAAGGATTTATTTCAGACTCATTTCACTGGTGAGATTATCAGAAACAATCCTCTCAGATAGTTAGATACTTACTAAAATGTGGTGTTGTATTTGTACCTAATGGTCTCTTCAAGAAACAAGCACCAAATCTGCTTATATCATATTAATTTGAATTTTTCCCTACTGCTCAAAGAGGTGCAAGTAAATTATAATTTTATCTTACTGAATCTGATCTTCCCTATTGGAACGAAGCTATTTTAAAAACAATACTACTTCCTAAAGCCTTCAGATAAATGCATTTTCTTACGGCATTTAACTCTGTCTGTTCCTTCTTTTCCGGTCTCTCTCTTGTTCTGTACATACACCGACAGCGACACAGACACACCAATAAATGCATATAATTGTGCTTTGCAGCAAAATGAATTTGCCGGAATAAAACATAGTACATTTCTTCATAGGGGCGGATTATCCCGACAGGTAAGATTCTTAAAACCGTTATTCTAAATAATTGTGAAAAATGGACCCCACGACACAATGTCTGACTTACCATCTTGAGAAAAGAGTCGCAATGGAGGTATTTTGGCCAAAACATTTCCTTCGTCATTTCAGGAGAGACTGTGGCATCCAAGTAAACACTCTTTTCTTTTTTACCCAGCAAGCTACAGTAAAAAGGAAGACGCTAGCGCATATTGTTCTTTATCAAAATATAAGGTAGACTATATCAACAACATCGAACACATTCTGGTAATTTTGAATGAGAAAAAGTTGCATAATACATCAGGTGTCGGGCCCTCAGTGTTAAAAGCTGATTACCGTATCTCAACAGCGCCCTCCTCAGCAGTAGGTCAAATTAGACCCAAACGTTATTTATTTTTTGACCGATTCAATAATTCAGACGTACGAGGTGAAGATTTGATCAGAAGTATGAAATGGCAGGCAATTAAAGAATGAAGGTGTTTTCATGTGACCATTGGAATGTTTAAATGTAGAAAAGGCCAAGCACCAAACTAACTATCTGATCAAATAACTTTCGTTGAGGATCATTATCCTACACGCTCCCCAACTGATTACAACATCCACGTTCCTTCCGCAAAAAGTATTCAAGCGTTATTTTTTGTACGATGGTGCTTGCATCTTCAATACAAGTGTGATATTATTAATGACTTTAAACGTCTGCATAAATCTCACTTTTTATATAATTAGCCCATTTTGAATATGATATCAAGGTATTTAGTGTGTGTACTAAATTGTATTATTGTTCTAATCTTCTGTGCCTGTATTGTTTCAATTTTGTGCACTTAGTTCTTACATCATCCTTTTTATTCCCTTAGCTTTTTAGTAAATAAATTAACTAACTAACTAACTAACTAACTAACTAACTAACTAACTAACTAACTAACTAACTAACAAACTAACTAACTAGCTAACTAACTAACTAAACTAACTAACTAAATAACTAAATAAATAAATAAGTCCGTATGTACGTACATACATACATACATACATATTTTCGCCTATACAATCCAAATTTAACGAACATCCATTTTCTCTGCCTTATTAACAAAGTTAAAATTTAAATGAATTTTATGGCAGTCACCAGAGATAACATCAGTTGTGGGTCACTTACTCTAAAAAGTCTTTCATTTTCATTGGGGCATAGAACTGATGATACTTGTCATATATTTTTTTGAATTGCACCTGCATCCAGTCTTCTCCAAAAGCTTCCTTATAGTAAGTCAAATTAGGCCATAAATTCATGGCTGGCCAGTCTTTTGTTCCGCCTCTAACGAGAAGTGGACGTGATTTCCGCATAAAATCTCGATAGAATACCTCCGGCTCTGGAAAGTAGTCCAATGTTGATATTTCTGGAAATATTTCCTGATGGTATCCGAGTGGCAAGCCGTTGCCCCTAGAACCTTTGGGGCATTCATCAGCCGGAGCAGTTGTGTATAAATTATGGAATGGAATTTTATTAGTCACTGGAAATTTGATGGTGGACCAATCCAGTTTCCACTTCTCAGGAATATCACCTTGTGATATCACGTTTGTTGAGGTCAGTATGAAGATAAGAAGAAACATGTTTGCCTCTGTTATCTATTAAAAGTAAAATGCACCAAGTTTCAAAATATACTACACAACGACAACACATAGGCAATGACCATGTTTGTGAGGAAGACCTTAAGTGGAGCCATCTATCGACGTATATTATTCATTAAAGAACAATAAATTTGATATCCGATCTGGGTAAAAATAACCATAAAATACAATAGCTCTAATGGCAATTCCGGTGGGGACGTGAAAAGACATGGTGATTCGGGCAAAATAGACAGCGGTATATATTTGTCCTTTACTCATGAAACGGCACCCCATTTTAATGAGATAAAAATGTGTATTAACTGATAACAATGATACTCAGTCTTTTTACATTGCAAAATGAAGAATATTAATGTATAAAATCTATTGATGAAAAGCTATCACCTGTGTTACAAGAGAATACAAAACATTATAATTAGGAACTTAAAAAGTATTAAACGACCGATCCTGGACCACCTCCGAGAATTGGGCGTTTTATACAATTGGGGGCGTGGTAGTGGAATGGGGGGGCTAAGCGCTAAACCGAGTCTGGGACAGAGCATTTGTGACCATTCTATGCCTGCGACAGAAACAATGCATCGCGCATTGGTGAAATTTTGATATTTAGGCAAGTGAGTAGGAAGCGTGTTAAAAATGCACTTGAGCAGGAGATCTCCCAACCAAAGCAGGAGATTTGGAGTTTCGGTGCTGCGTTTGTCTTGTGTTTTTTATTTTCTTCCTTACAAACGTGCAATTTAGTGTCAGTTCCAGTAATAATGTCCAGTGAAAATCATTTTTTCTTGGGAACAGCTAGTATTTCTGCCAAAGTGTCAATCAACGTGCAAAATCACAAATCGAGACAAGGTCCTTATCTGAAAGAAAATTTCGTCATTCACTTTTTTCATAGCTTAATTTATATATTTATTTGACATAGAGTTGCCAGCGACACAGTCCCGGTTCTACTTCTAAAATGTAAATTTGTAATAAATTTAGGGAATAGACGTGGGCACTACCGAAGCCTCAGGACATTTATCTAAGCCAACATTGAAATAGTAAATCAGACCCAAATCGCGTCCCATTTTGTTGGCTCTTAATATACATGTGGTTATCCTTTCTTAAGGATCTTCTGGTGTTGTCAGTTTCCCATATGCAAACTGGGGTGGGACAAAAATTTGAATTCATGCACTCCATCCTGATTGAGCATCACACATTCACCAACCTGGCTGGACTCTTTGTAAGAAAAGGTGACCCAGGTGCTTGCACTCACCATGAACCCTGTATTGACTCTGCTGAGGGTGGGCATGAAACTTGAAAAGTCCGAATCAAATAGTACAGAAAAACATGATCCATATTCATTAATTCCAAACCCAACAATGACAGCAAAGAGATTCCAGACTTGCCAAAGCATCAACATTTCTTTTCTAATACCAATGTGAAGAAACAAATTTCACTCCTGACTTGAGACAGGCAGTCACCCATAAAAGGCAACTGGTGGTTTTAATCCGGTCCTCTCAACCTTAGAAATATTCATCATTAACTGCAGACACGAGTTCATTTCCAAAATGTATAGGCCTAACCACCCAAAACACAAATTTCATTACTTCTGCCAAAAATAAAAAGAGACCTGTTATCACCTTTTAGTTCTCCCGACTTGTCAGTCACCTAAGTTTACAGCAAAGGAATCTTTCAGTGTGTGAAATTTTGCCTTAACAGAAGCACATCATAGCTCATCCATATTAATCTATGTGCATGATATTAATGTATTTATTGTTTGTTGGAATTTATCTCTCTGGTAACATTCTCGTTGTCATCATCATTTGAAAGAGCAATTTTGTTTCCTTCTTCAGTGTAAACATCATGGTTGTAACTGTTGATCAGGCTCATGCTTATGTGTGAACATCATGGTTGTAACTCTCGATCAGATTCATGCTCATGCATCATGGTTTTTTCCCCCAAACAGGCAATGTAATTGTTGAAGGATACACTTTTCATGATGACCCTTTTCTTCACTCCTTTGCATTTCTTTTCTTGTAAGACAGCAGTTCTGACTTTAATCCCCCTAATTCTGCGATCTGTTTCTTCAGGCTTTGTCAGGGACCAGCAGCCTTGGAGGAACCATTGGTCTAAGAGGAGGCAACATCTGAGGGAAAACCTCAGGTATGTAAATTTGAGGGTGCCAACAGCAGAATCCAGCTGAAGCGTGAAACCCTCCTTAATGACCAGCAAGGGACCACACTGAACCCCTCGCAACTTGCCCCCTGTCATGATAGCTGTTTATCTCGTGGGAAGACACTGTCTGCTTTTATTTCTTTATAATGTTCCAGATTCATAAATATCACAAAAACGATGTAGGCCTACTTTTTTCTTATGTTTTAAACTCAGCCGACTGACAAGTCAGGAGAACTAAAAATCAAAAGGCCTACCAGGTCTCTATTTTTTGGACAAAAGTAATACAATTTGGGTTTTGAGTGGTTAGGACCATACATTTTGAAACACTACAGTCTGTAGTTAATGAAGAATAATTAAAAGGTTGATAGAACCAGTTTAAAACCACCACTTGCGTTTTATGGGTGACTGCCTGTCTGAAGTCAGGAGTGAAATTTGTTTCTACACATAGGTATTGGAAGATGAACATTGATGCTTTGGTAACTCTGGAATCTCTTTGCTGCCATTGTTGAGTTTGAAATTTATGAATATGGGCCATGTTTTTCTGTACTATTTGGACCTGGAGATCTAACAGGACCTAGCCTTAAAACTTGCAGTTGCCCAGGGGGCTGGTATATTGTTTCATATGGCAGTCAACACCTGGGTCAACCAGCTGAAAATAAGGCAGGACAGACTGTCCTGATACCAGTCTGAGATTAGGTCAATTTAGCAAATAGCCATAGGCCCACTAAAAAGTGCACTGACCTATAGACTGCATACTTCATATCCATGAACACAGAGTATATGACTCCGCAAATGCTGTTCCACATAGAGCTTAGCTTCTGCTTGCCTCTCAAGAGAGGGAGGGGCACCTGGCTTGAAAGAGGAAACAAATGGGATTGCCAGCTGCTCACTTCGAGGCAGAGCTGCCAAAGGTTGAGGAGGCAGAGCCAGCACTGCAACTGGAGACGATGAAGGTGGCACTTGGGTCATGGGAGAGGCCACTTTCACAGGAACCAAAGACCAACTAATGGCAGAAGGCACCACCACAGATTTGGGTGCCTTCCTTTTCTCTCCAGCTTGCCTTGACTAACAATCTAAGCACTCAGGACCGGGAGCTCTAGAAGTTCATCCTGGCTTTGGGAGGTTTCAGGATTGCTTTGACTTATAATCCCAGCATTCAAACTGGCTGAGTTACATAATGCCTGAACAAGAACCCATTAGTTTCCACTGACACTTCAGGGAGTTCTACCATTTGGACTCGCAGCACTCAGACCAAGATCTCAGAAGATCCAACTGCCCTTAGCTCACCTCTTTGCATAGAATCCAAAGTTGTGGGCTGGTGGGAAGAAAACAGTTAATGGATCAGATCAATAGCATCTGCTGGATCTAAGCTGATGTCTCAAGAGTGACGAATGTCCCAGATCAGTGGGTAAGGAGCTGCGATTGTCACCTAGGTGGTGTCAAGTGCATGACATCCCCATGAGGTGATTTCTTGTTACACAACTTGTGACTATGCTGACACCCCCTCCCAATTTCCCTGAGAGGGTTTGTTGTGAGGTGGCAGTGACCACTTGGGCATGCATGTGAGCCGTGTGGGTTTGCTACACATTTCCTGTGGTGTCGCAGGAGAAGACAAGTGTCATCTCCCAACCTAACAAACCTGCATGTATTGAGGAGAACACACTTGGTCAAATTATTAGTGACCACCAAAGCAATGAGCATGATCCCAGGCTGCCAGGAAATGGCTACGTGAGTCCCTCTACCATTCACCCAACAAGGGGATAGAGAAGTGGTCTCTGTTGCATATCTATAGCACCACTGACTATCCTCCTTCTATGTGTGATTTAACCCCTTAAAATGCCATCTTGAAAAAGAACTGTTTCAAGCAATAATTGATCCTTAATTCAGAGTCCAGGAACAAACTCTGCAGCTGCTACCAAGCAGAAATTCCCTGGCAGACACTGTCCCCCTCTCTGCAATCTGAACGTAAAGAAGTTACCTTGAAAACTTTGAATTAAAGGCAAATAACCAGCTGTACTCCCAATTATATTACAGCTGTTTGCAGCTCTCTAGGTCTCCAAACAGTCCTAGACTGCGAAGAAAAGTTTTTTTTTCGCAGAAGGGAAGGTGGGTGAAGTATTAGAACGGTGATGGTGAACAAACATTTACATAGCTCCCAAGTCAAATGAGCAAGCCAGTAATGATGCCTCTAAACGGGAGTATATTCACCAGAGTGAACTCAACTTGATTTCTTGAGCATGCAACCCACACACAGAGGTCTTGGTAATGATGGTTGAGAGGCAACGTTACACAACTAATATACCAGTTTGGTGAATACCAGTTTCGTTGTCTGCATGTGAATGACTACCAATTTTCATCATAGATGGTGTGATGCTTTGACTTTGGTTTGGGTATCATATTTTGCCTGTCTGTCTGCGGTGACGAGCCTGACCTCAACCGGATTTTGAATGTAGTCCACTGTCTTCCCCAAACATCGAATTATTCATTACTCTGAAGAAGTCTTTCTCGAAATTATTAGTCACTTTGGCTCTCAGATTTTGTACCAATAAATGTACTTTTTGAGCAGTGGACTTTGATGAATCTTTGTTATTACCAGTCCCATCAATTGACACAGCAAGTTTTAATGGTAAATGAAATGGTATACTGCATATTTCAATTTATTGTGAAGGTTAGCTATTAGTTTTATAATCAAGTTTACCAGGGTGAGGGTAGAGATTTTCAGTGGGTTGTGTAGGTGGTGGGGATATTTTAAATCTAACTCCTGGATACAAGGCGTATTTTTCTACCCTACCAGTTTGCTTGTGGTCATCCATCAGAAGACCTGTATTGCAGAGGTCTACTCATGACCCACCAGTATAAATTGTCAGTGTCGTTGTACGTGATATATTTGATTGCTTGTTTTAGATCAGATTGTAACTCAACATGCACAGAAAATTGGCTGGTGCATATCTTTTTATTCTGTTCAATATGCGTTCTTTGATTTCTTTTTTGATCCTGAGGCACATGTTCAGGTGGCTCATGGGCTCGAATTTTGCTTCATTTGATTTAAGGCCCACTGGGTATGGTGACATACAAAAGCAGGGATGATCTAGTGTGTCATTCTCCCAGCAGTCTCTGAAACTTTCCATGACATCAGCTAGAAGAGGAATGTTATACTTAAGACACAAATCTTCAGTCTGTCGTGTGTTTTTATATTTTGAACGTGGATCATCTTCACTTATTCAAACATCATTGAGATAATTATTATTTAAACTTCGATCCACAATGCAGTCATGAGGCTAAATTCCTTTTGGAGGAGCAGCTTGAATTGGTCACACTCTTAAAACTTTCCATTTTTTTTCTCGAATTAATACAAATTAGTGATCAGAGCATTCAACCTGGAAGTCATAAATTTAAAACCGTTGATGAATCTTACATGCCAAGCCACTTCTCCTTTGTTCAAACTATTCATTCCACACTTTTTCTTTGCTGAACAAATATACATTTTTCCCTGGGTGCTTTTAATGCAGGTGATAATTCCTCCAGGCTTATTATGAAGAGGTAACAGTCATATCCTTACAAAGTGTGTAAAATGACGGGAGAGAATTTCGGAAGTCTGCAATAAGATTACATTTGCCATGAGTGGATACCCTGAAAATGCCATCAGATTACACAGGACTCAGATGACAGGTGTGTATGTTTAGCGTGTAGCATTCGCAGTCAGCATAGGTCATGATCAGGACTCTCTGAGATTTCTTGTTGAAAGAGAAAAAAGTATTCTCCTTAGGTATGTCTGTGTGATAGCCTTCTCATTCAAGCAATATTCTCCCTGTTTTTTTTTTTGAGGGACTCCTCTTTGTTGAACACAGTCAGTCCTGCCGGTTGTGTTTTCTTTTCCTATTAAAGCCAAGGCTGAGTTTTTTGTGTTTTTGGTTTGTTTGTTTGCTTTTTGTTTTCGTTTCTGTATTGCTTTTGTTTTTGTTTTTGTTTCCGCCCAGAGTTTTTCTAGCCATGCCAAAACAAAATAGACCAACTCTCTCGAGTCGTGCACATGCACACCGCCTTGTGGAATTACCCCCGGCCCAAGGCCTGGGCAAGGGACTCAATGGGTGTCCATTTTCATCGTCAACCATACACCGTTCTCTAAATTAACGTGCTTGCTGAGCGTTCCTTGGTCACTTTATACTCCACAATGTTATTCAATTTTAATTTCGGACAAATGTAGTGCATCCAGAAAAAAGAGCAAAAGACATAATACTTATCAGATGTCAATAAAAAACAAACAAAAAACAAACACACTGACAGTCATAAGTCTATTCAGGGTCATAGCCGTGTTTTTGCACAAGTTGTATGAAGAATGAGGTAGGCTTTTATATATATATATATATATATATATATATATATATATATATATATATATATATATATATATATATATATATATATATATATATGTATGTATGTATGTATGTATGTATTATTATTATTATTATCATTATTATTATTATTATTATTATTTTTATTATTATCTATTCATTAAAAACTCCCATTGTTGGGGGTAATAAAGAATACATATATGCATAATGTACCACGAAACTCAACACACAAATTAAAATTAACTTAAATGAACTCAACTCGAAAAAACCAAAGTACATAAAATGATACAGATTACAGTGGATTGGATGCAGTGAGTCTAAAACGTGTTTTCATAAAATCAAAGTCCATAAAATCATATAGGTTTCAGTGAACTTCACTGAACTGAAATCAAAATGCACGAGTAAATAGAGACGCCATGCCGTGTTCCACTGAGCTACATCTGCTGCAGTTAACATGGTGAATGAAATGCCTGAATGAGTCAGTGACGCTATCTGGCGACACTAAAACACTGAGACTATCTTCATTCACAGCACACATTGTTTAACAATAAGCTCTAATGGCATGCTATTTTTGGTCAAACGATCAGAGAGAGTTACTGCAGCAGATTTTCCTGTTGTAATATAGTCGAATAGTAAATAAAACAACAGTGAGCGGGCAGGAGATTTAACTCGACATAACCTTGAATTAAGTACAGCATATCTGTTCAATATGATGGGAGACAGGAGGCAAGTTTCAAGCCTGTAGTGAGCAAGTATGAAGGTGTCGCCGACCCAAGCCAAGGCACGCCTTAACCATGGTACCCTGCACTGACTCGAGCTGCTTCCAGTTGCTGGACGACAGGCTGATACAACTCACGCGATACTTCAAGCATAGAAGGCCCGCAGTCCGCCACAGGTACCCCTTGGGTGGAGAGCCCATGTCTGGATACGTCATACCTGCTCCGGCTAGTTTCAAGATTTCCCACCTGGCGGCAGCACACTTGTTATTCACATGGCTAGTAAAAGAGCCAGCATAGGACAATGTGACGCCTAAAATATTTAGTTCGCCTACGTTGTCGAGATATCCATTACCTAATGACCATTGTAAAGAGAGAATACTGTTGGTGTGGGAAAGATATCTACGATCCCTACAATCATGAATTTGGATTTACAATGACCGAAAGAAAATTTCCGGTCAATTAACAAATATTAATCAGAGCTTGTAAACCTCACACCTGGACGAAATAAGGATTATATCATCTGCATCGGCAAAGCTGTTAATTTTCGCATTTCCAATGCAAACACCGTAATTGACACTGTGTACTTGAGACAACAGACCATCAATAAAGATATTGAAGACCTTGGGGGACAGTGTGCTGCCCTGATCCATGCCACGATACACATGGAAACGATCACTGAATCAATTTTGCCATTTAACTACAGCAAATAAGTTTTTGTACCATTTAAAAAGAAGTAGCCTATCAGTGACATCTCTAGCTCCCCATAATTTATTAAATAGGCCTTCATGCCATATTTGAAAGTTTTTCAGCGCCAAGGCTGCGAACAAAAACCGGAGATCCTTTGGCCTTTTAATAAGATAGAATATCACTTAATAAAACATTACTAGGTCGGTGTCCTTCCGTTCTCTAAAGCCAAATTGATTGTCACTTGTGGTATCAGGAGCTTGAATACACAACTGAATCCGTTTGGAAAATACAGCGAACACAATGATAGGTCTGTAACTCGCTGGGTCATCAGCATTTATGCATGGTTTTCAGTTAATTCAGCTGAGCTTTTAGGAGGGTGAGGCATCCATCGTCCGTCTGTCCGTCCATCCACGATTCACATTTTCGACTTCTCCAAAACTGCTGGCCAGATCCACTTCAAACTTGGTGGGGATTTGCCTTGGGTGGGTCTCTACCAAGTTTGTTCAAGTGTTCACGACCGAGTGATTTTTGGATTTTTAATGAATTTTTTTGTTCATTTTGGGGGGAAATCTTAAAAATTCTTCTACTCCAAAATCGCTTGGCCAATTACTTTGAAATTGTATAGGGACACTTCTGGGGACCCCCAGACCTTAAGTTGTCCAACAGGTGGCGCTGCGATTTTTTCTTTTTTTTAATGAATTTTTGTGCCTTTTTGCTATTTTCGACTCCTTCCCTCCAAAACCATCTCTCAGATTGTGCTGCAACTTGGTGGATATGTTCCTTGTGGAAGGATCACACAGGATTATTCACTAGGTGGCGTTGCTGTGGATCCCTGATTTTTAATGAATTTTTCAATTCGGGTTCTTGTTGGTCAATGCATACATTCTTATTGTTTACTGTGCAACTCAATGGGAATTGCAATGCTAGTTTACATTTTCAACCTCATCTAAAAACCGTTAGCCAGATTCACTTCAAACTTAGTGGGGATATGTTTTGGTTGGGTCTCTACCAAGTTTATTCAAATGGTCACGGTCCAGTGGTTTTGTTTTTTTTAGGAATTTTTCTTGTTAATTTTACATGCCTATTGTTTACCATGAAAGTCTATGGGGATTCCAAAGTCATTAGTTTGCAATGCTATGAGACTTTGACTTGCTCTGTGAAACCATCAGCTAGATTAACTTAACTTCAAACTTGGTGGGGATGTTCCTTGGGTGGGTATCTACCAAGTTGTTCAAATGGTCACACACAGTCCAATGATTTTTGGATTTTTTTAAAAGATTTTTTTGTTCATTTTTTTGCCAAATCTTTAAAATTCTTTATCCTTGTATATACACAACCAATTGCTTTGAAATTGCATAGGGACACTTCTGGGTATAAGGGTGATACATGTACAGTAGGTGAGTGACCCTGACCTTGTTTCCAAGGTCATGAAATTCACTGTTTATGTGGTAACATACTTAAGAACTATTAAGGGTAGAACATTCGTATAGCACCTCTATTCAGGAAAGATTGAGACAGTATATTAGTGACTTTGACCTCATTCTCAAGGTCAAAGGGCTACTAACATGAATTTTATTGGTCGCGTGATAACCTGAGAACTATTAGTACTGTGACTTTGATCTTGCACATGGGTATGGCCCTCTATAAAATTTAGATTCAGAATAGATCAGTGACCTTGACCTCATTTCCAATGTCATAGGGCGACTTAGTCAGCTGAACACAGGACTGTCGCAGTCCTGTTGTTTAAGAGTTGGTACGATGACACCTTCTAGTAAGACAAAAGGGATAACAGTGTTATAAAAGTAAGCGAAGATAAAGCAGGCATGTGCGGCCGTAGTATCTCACTGTTTCCATGAATAACATGTTGTGCAGTGACACCATTTCTCCCAGGAGCGCTCTTTAAAGTAAGAAATTTAAACAGACAATTATATCACTTGGTGAGATGTGTTTACCAGGATAGATATCATTGTAATAAAGGAACTTAGCATTGACAGAAGTATAAATATCATTGTTACGATTTTTTCAGCGTTCCCCATTATATGCTTATAATAATCCGCTAATTCAATTACATCTAACATTGAATTTGTCTGCTTCCGTAGGTGTCTATTAAGTATATTCCAAAATTGGGGTAACTTACGGTGCTGAAAAAGAGAATTAAACAAAAGGACGGTACTTGTGCATAGTTTGGTCCCTAAAACATCGCCATTTCAAACGCCTGAACTTCCTTTTAACATACTTCCATGCTTCAAAACCTGGACCAGACCTTGGACCATCGTTCGCGTTCCATAACCTCCACCAGAACTTCTTATCGCGTAATCTAGATAGTTCATGGCACCAGTAGCTTTTTGGTTTGTAATGTTTCTTAGGCAAACAACCAGCACAACGAGTAGCATCGTGTATGACATTATTAATAAACTGTATGTACTCATCAGCTACACTTTGTGAGTCCGCACAGGAACTGCTTACATCTATAACTGGCACTCTATTCAATCTTTCTGTAAGAGCAGACTTGTACCTCCGCCTCCTCACAGGGTCATCCCACTTGGGATATATATATATATATATATATATTATCTAGCATGCAAAAGTCCCCTTGTTGTCCTCTCAGCTGCAAATAAATCAAGTGACATGTAATTCCCTGCGGTCAAGAGAAACGAGAATAGCATTGCCGGTTTTGGAACCGCCATGTGGAAATGAGGCAAAATCCCCTTCTGTTCAGTATGAGTTCGTTCAGTGTGATCACCCCCACACTGCTCTTTGATGCCGCCAGATAAGCCAATGATTTTATTCAAGATGTGTGTCTATCTTGCCCTTGGGAATCAATCGGTTAATACTGATGGATAAACTCTTCCCGTGCCCCCGGAACGCTGTTTTATTAAGCTCAAACTGTGGTGGTGTATCTGGTAAATTTAACAGTCAGCCTTCTCTTTATTTTCGACATGGCGCATTACCGTGTTGAGCTGAGCAGTTGTTCGACAGGTTGGCAACATTGACTATTCTGAGGTTAGTTGTCATTGAGTAGAACATTCTATATAAGCAGTTAAGTTGACGCCGTTGTGCCAGGTGAGGTTCTATGGCCCGCATTCCTTCCGGGACTCGCGGAAACCTGGCCGGGAAGGATTTCGGGCTCACCTGACACATTCGCCGTTGGGGCAAGTTTGCCGCGAGACCCAGGAAGAATTCGGGCCAATGGACCCATCTGCCACACGGAGACAACTTAACTGCTAAATATTGTGGACGTTATACCTTACTCGATACATAGTGGCCTTTATGCTTTACGTTGACTATTGTTTGTTTGTTTGTTTGCTTATTTATTTATTTATTTACTTACTTGTTTATTTATTTATACCAACTGCAAAACTGGATCATAGGAATACCCGAGCAAGGGCTTGTATTTGTCAATATGAACATCGAGACCCAGTGTTTTACTGAAGACCGGATCACTGCCTTCTCTGTGGAAATGCAAGAAAAACTGAAAATATTGTCATATTTAAAAACGTTAAACATGAAGACCAGCCGCAGTAACTGCTAGTAGTGAGGAGGGTACCGGTACTGTTATGGGTGAAGCTAGTAACTTGTTTGACTGGCTCCTACATAGTTAAAGCCAATTATATGAACCTGCTCTGTTACATCATATTGTCATGTTGTTCTTCTTTTGTTTTATTATATAGTTTGAAGTATTTTCATTATTAGTATTATTACCATAATGTTTCTTTTCCATTGTCCATCACTGTGTATTTTATTGTATTTAGTGGCATTGTATGTACTTGAGGAAAAGGCCATGTATATGCCAATGGCTAGTGCCCAATCCGTTAAAAATAAAGTGTATTACTACTACTAATTACTAACGCCAGTATGGTCATACAGAGTGTTAATATACAACCAAGACAAACATGTCTTTCTTTGGTTCGAAACTGTGTTTAAAAATCAGCTCACGTTATATTAACACTTTTGGATGCTCTCCTTTCTGGAAATAAAACACATGGATCAGAGGTGTTATGTTCCCTCGGCCAAGGCTTTTCGCATACCCCCAGCGTCATTCAGAAGACGTTTACATACATCAATATATATATATATATATATATATGTGTGTGTGTGTGTGTGTGTGTGTGTGTGTGTGTGTGTGTGTGTGTGTGTATCTACTTCAGGTTCAAGGGAAGTGTGGAATTTTGGTTTGTTGAAAATTTTCTAGCCTCTAGAAGGCGTTCATTTTTCTTGGTATTATACCAGTCGGGAAATATTAAGCCCAAATTTAAGAAATGGATTATTTTTTATTGAAATTTAGAACTGGCTTTAATCAGCTGGTGTCAGATAACTTGGGTTAATCGCTTAGTACTAACGCGATATTCGTTTTTATGAATCCGTTGTTTGCCAACCATTTGAGTCGGCAGGTGGCGTGTACCCAGATGTTGTAACTTGGGTTGTACTTGAGAAACTTTAAAACTGATACTCTTACTAGTTCGGCAAATATACGGACTCCATTTTGTTGCAGTGTTGCCTTTGGACTTCGGAGAGTTATGTCATCTGTACTGCTAACTTATTGGGCCATGTTTTGTGTAAAAAAAAAAAATCTTGTGATTTAGATTTTTTGGATGCATACAGTGATTATTGTGCTCAATATAGGTATTTTGGCTGGGATTTTATATAATGACGAATGGTATTTTGAGTGTTGCGATGGGATCCGCATAATGGTCGATGATCCCTGGTCCATAAACCGGTATGGTACCTGTCCATGGTCTTCAGATCAAGACACCAATTATGCTGCACACACGCTGCCCAGGATCGAGTAAAGGGAAAAACATAATGTCTTCATATTGTATTGCACATTTTTCACAATTGTATTTGTGTCTTTTTGTCCTATCATTTATTTGTGTTATTGCTGTATTGAAGGAGACCAGCCAGTTGTAGGCACATTGTACTATATCACCCAAGGCAATCACTTCGAGCGTGTGTATTAAATAATAACCTGAACTTCATTTGTGTAACATGTTAAACTCTTTTGTCTTAATTTTTCTAAGTTAAAGCTGAGCCAAGACAGTGATTTAGATTCCAATTATTTGCCATATCGTTATAATGTAACAAGTCCACGACTGTCGCTGTTTTCATCTAGGCATGTGTGGCAATATGAGATAACGACAACTTAACTTACCATCTCATGGGGCTTGTATATGAGTCAACGACAAAATAACTTACCATCTCATGGGACTTGTATATGAGTCAACGACCAAATAACTTACCATCTCATGGGGCTTGTATATGAGTCAACGACAAAATAACTTACCATCTCATGGGGCTTGTATATGAGTCAACGACAAAATAACTTACCATCTCATGGGGCTTGTACATGAGTCAACGACAAAATACCTTACCATCTCATGGGGCTTGTGTATGAGTCAACGACAAAATACCTTACCATCTCATGGGGCTTGTATATGAGTCAACGACAAAATACCTTACCATCTCATGGGGCTTGTATATGCGTCAACGACAAAATACCTTACCATCTCATGGGGCTTGTATATGAGTCAACGACAAAATACCTTACCATCTCATGGGGCTTGTAGCATCTGTGCTATGGGATTATCAATTAGGCAACAAATACTGTTGTCATCTTATGCCATGTGCCCCTGTTTGTGTATCACCCAGTTCTTTGTGCCCCTGTTTGTGTATCACCCAGTTGTTTGTAACCCTGTTTGTGTATCACCCAGTTGTTTGTAACCCTGTTTGTGTATCACCCAGTTCTTTGTGCCCCTGTTTGTGTATCACCCAGTTCTTTGTGCCCCTGTTTGTGTATCACCCAGTTCTTTGTGCCCCTGTTTGTGTATCACCCAGCTGTTTGTGCCCCTGTTTGTATATCACCCAGGTTTTTTGTGCCCCTGTTCGTGTATCACCCAGTTCTTTGTGCCCCTGTTCGTGTATCACCTAGTTTTTTGTGCCCCTGTTTGTATATCACCCAGCCCTTGGCCATGATCATCGTGCATTGCGGAGCGTGCAAGTGCCGCAAACCTTAAAGCCGACTGTCACTGCAAATACAAGCTGCTGTTTTCACACAACAATATAATTGTCGCACCAGGATTTTTATTTTTATTTAACCAATTACGTTAACAAATAATGGTCGATGTGGACCCATATGGAGTACTTTGGGGAATATCTTTTGTACAGCAGATTGTGAACAGTCGTATGTTTTGTGAAATGGTTATCAGTATGAAGTCAACAAAGTATGTTGTTGAACGTGCCGAATACTAAAACAGAACTTTTTCAGAGGTCGGTCAGGATCTCTGACGTGGCAGCTTTTGCCTCAGTTCTAGCTGTCCTTCCTGCTTCCGCCGCGCATAAACATCGTGTTAACGCCTTCAGTGCCAACAGCGACTCAAGTCGAACTCCTTTAACGAGCCGCTCTGAATGACGATAAAGATGATAGATCTTTCGTTATTTGCATGTATAAATACCGTTCATTCAAGTACCAGCATGCCTGCCGTTACTTAGAATACAATAGTCCAGGTCAACAGCTTATCTCGGAGAGCTTCGGGCGCACTGCACAGAGCCACGGGACACACGTTTACCCTCGCAATTTCATGTCGTTTGTCGAAAAGTGCTTCCTTCGGCGGCATTTCTTATTGGCATTTCCTGAGAAGTTGGTATTCCGGTTGGTATACATATACTGAAAACGAGTAACCGGGTTCAAAACAAAGACCTGGAATCCCTCGGCGATACATTGGTTCTATCGCAAACACAGGACAGAGCATGGTCGTAAATGCTCTGTTCCAGAACAGAGCTAATGCGTAAGGCACCCCAAGTAGAATAAAACGCCTAATTCTGGGAGGTGGCCCAGAATCGGTTGTTTCAGACTACTAAAATACAATAGAATAAATATTTCCGTCTTACCTTACCCGCAAATTCTGCGTCCGCGTGATACACGTTTCATACAAGTCCATACAATAGAGATGTGATCGACTACTGCCAACTCTGTGACTTGTGATGATAAATTTACAGTGTTCTACTACCACGTGCATAAATGCATAAAATTATGTTCAGAAATAGATCAACACCGGATGGAGTGTTGTTGGAGCATTAAAATAACAACAAAAAAAAATGCATTGCAGGCAGATGATAACGACTCAATTACAGAGGTAAAAGAATCATATTAATACCACAAATTGGATTTTTAGAAAAATTCCTTGCATACAAGAAACTTTCAAAAAGTTCCATTAAGTTTTGTGTAAGTACGAAGTAAAGATTAAAGTCATACATTCGTGCTGGAACATACACACTGGAGTACTGAATGATGAATCTTCAGGAACAGGTAAGCATAAATCCACAAAACTATACCCCGCATTTTTGATATTTTCTGGAGGAAAAGGCCTTTGACCAATTCATCATGCTTTAAGCTTATGAAGTGCTGTTTGCTGAATGATTTCTAGTAAGAAATATGTCCCTATTAAAGTGTTTTCGTAAAGAGGCAACGCTTTGGTTGCAATTAAGTCACCAATATGAGACACGCCTTCAAGAAAGATAATGAAATATCACACAAAACGCACAGCTAATAAGCATGATCGCACACACACTCACACACACAATTTATTTTTGGTTCATGCCAAAGAAAATCATTTAACCATGCAAGTAACCAGGAGGATGGTGATAACTAAATCGAGTGAGCAGACGACACATGTATGTACCAGAGATGCCCATCTCGACGCGAAAGGGCTTTATGTGTTTATAAGGTCACATGAGTGACACAGTTTATGTGACAGATCACAATATCAACATGAATTTGCTAATTACCCAACACACATCTTGGGCCTATACATACATTCTTTTTTAGAAGAAGTACTTGATGAAGCATTTAATTAATTAATTAATTAATTAATTTATTTATTTATTTTGCTGAAGTTAGCTGCCATTTGATAAACTATGGTATAAGTCAGATGACCAGCTGTTATTTTACGGAGCTCCAGAGTGGAAACAAGAGAAACAATTTAATTGCATACGCTCGCAAAACCTTACGCGTTTACCTTACAACACTTGCGAGTGAGAACGGAAAAATATATACACTACTGATTCTAGTTCATTTATTTATTTTATTAATTTATTGAGCTTCAATCAGTCGTGCACCAAGACATTGAATAATAATAATAATAATTAATAATAATAATAATAATAATAATGATAATGATAATGATAATGATAATGATAATGATAATGATAATAATAATGATAATAATAATAATAATAATAATAATAATAATAATAATAATAATAATAATAATAATAATAATAATAATTATAACGGGGAATTGGAAAAATGTATATCCCATAGAACTTATATTAAATCTGGAAAATGAAAGTGATACAAAAGCTACTTTCCTAGATCTGGATATAGAAATAAACAACAACCAGTATGTAACAAAAATATTTAACTAGAGAAACCAGTTCAAATTTGATATTATCTCCTAACCTGACCTGACAGGACACATTCCAGAGAAACAAGCATATGGAGTTTGTATCGGACAAGTCAAACGTATTGCTAGAAACACCACACTTTTTAGCGATTTTGTCAATAGGGTTAGAACTTTGTTGCATAAATTACAACACAAAGGTTACAAACAACAACAACTACACAAAACTCTGTTGAAATGTTTCCAAAGATATGACTAAGTACCTAATAAATACAACACTTACTCGAAAACATTAGTCAAATTGTGTCAAGATGGAGTTTGAAATGACAAAATATAGTCCTCAAAGTGTTTAGAGTTGTACGAGGGAAAGTACCCGGGGTAAAGTATACTTAACCCACCAAGAGAATTTTGTCTAGTCTGTCTTAAGTCGGAAAACCACGATCATACTCACTTTTTGCAGGATTTCTTTCTTATTAATCATCATCCAGTACAGTGGAAGAGGCGCTTTTCAGCTAATACCTTAGTACACTTTACCTCATAACACCTCTTGTCAACTTTATGGTGCTAAAATTGTATTACTATTTACCGGTTTATACCAGTTTCGGTATGGAGGAATATTGTATGAAGCTTCTTAGGTTTCAAAGGAGACGTCCGCTTTTCATGTCCGGGCTATAATTCCCATGTCATTCAACGTAGATAAATGGAAGTTTACACACAGGTGCATCTGGACATAAGGGTGTGTTATGTACCTAAAGCGGGTCACTAGGTCCAGTATCTAGGTCACAGTGACATATTCTTATAAAATCGTGTCCGGCCTTTAATTCCTTTACTATGTAAGTTAGATCAATTAAACTTTACACATTGATACATCTACACATAAGGGTGCATCAAGTACCAAAAGTAGGTCACTAGGTCAAGTATCTGAGTCACAGTGACATATCCTTAAAAAATCGTGTCCGGGCTATAACTCCTTCACTATTTAACTTAGTTTTATGGAACTTCACACACACACACACACACACACACACACACACACACACACACACACACACACACACACATATCTTGACCTAAAGGTGTGTCATGAAACTAAAGTACGTCACTAAGTCAAGTATCTGGGTCACGGTGATACAATCATGTAAAACTACATGTATATTACACTTCATGTCCGGGCTATAATCCTGTTTCTCTACAAGTTAGATTCATGAAACTTCATGCATAGGTGCATCTTGACATAGGGGTGTGTCATGAACCAAAAGTGAGTTCGTCACAGTGACATATGGTTGTAAAATCATGTCTGGGCTATAATTGCTTTACTATTTAACTTAGTTTCATTAAACTTGACACACACATATATCCAGACCTGAAGGTAAGTCATGTACCAAAAGTAGGTCACCAGGTCAAGCATCTGGTCTATGTTATTTTTGTCCGGGCTTTAACTGGCTTGTCCTTCAACTTAAATTAGTGAACCTTTACACACAGGTGCATCCGAACATAAGGGTGTGTCATGCACCACAAGTAGGTCAATTGGTCCAGTATCTGGGTCACATTGACATATGCTTGTAAAATCGTTTTCCGGGCTATGATTCGTTTACTATTTCACTTAGTTTCATGAAACTTCACACATATATATATTTAGACCTAAAGGTGTTTCAGAACACAAATGCTGGTCACTAGGTCAAGAATCTGAGTCGGTGATACATTCATTTAAAACAACATTTTACTTCATGCCCGGGCTGTAATTCCACTGTCCTTCGACTTAGATTCATGAAACTTTGCACACCTGTGTATCTGGACACAAGAGTGTGTCATTCATAAAAGTAGGTCACTAGTTTAAGCATATGGGTCACGGTGATAGCCCAGTTTTATTGATTAGGGTCATTCCAAAATGAGACCTATGATTAGCAAGGTTATAAGTGAGACGGGGAGGGGGGGCATGCATCCAACCATCTCTGATTGCCTTTTAATTTTGTCTTAATAAGAATGCAATTTGAAGACTACATTGTAAATCCTTTGACTGTGCCTCTCAATGCAGGCACCATGCATACTTATGACATGAAATTCAAAGACTTGCACGTTGGAAAGGAGGTGGGTTCCTCTCAACTGCGTCACGTGCTAAGGTGTCCACTCCATGGGAACAAGATTTCCCATGGCCCGAGAACCGGCCGTCCATTCCCATCCACACATAAGGGCTAAGAGTGAGCTTATTCCGTGTACCAGTGGACCTGACTTTGGGTTTTATATTATTCATACTCATAGTCAAACCCATGGCAAAAAGCCTACTAACTTGACGTTCCAGAGAGTTGGGCAAAGCTCTGCTGTCAAATTAGAAGTGGCCATATGGAAAGGGAATGTAACACTGTCCTCAAGGAATATGAACCACAGGTGGTCACATTAGATCTTGGCATAGTATACATTTAGTCCAAGTGAGACAATGACAGCAGTAGCAGCAATTCTACTTTGACGGAGGTAGAGTGAAGCATACTTGCAATAAGAGAAAACCTGGGCCTCCCCACAGTACTATGGATAGTGTGCTAGTCCAAGTACTGATTAGAGAGGGCGTAGGGGAACGGCAAATCAATGTATCCTTCTATCGAGAGCTATTCCGGGTCTCTTAGGGTTATGTTATAATGTCTAAGATTTAACCCTAAATCAGTTATAAATCTTTATGACTTGGGTAGGGCACAAGTCACAAAATGTGGTAACAATACGCTAAAATAATTGTAAGTATGTAGAAATGAAAACTATGCTTGATAACTAATTGCAATATACGCATATCAATTGGCAATGAAACCAAAGTAATTTTAATCAATATATTCACCAATGTCCCACAAGAAATAACTTAAAAAGACTGGTTGGTATTGTCACAAGCTCTGCACTTATCTACTCACGCTAAAGAGCAAGATATGTGACCGAAGTCAAAATAAATGTAAAACCAGTTTCCGGGAGGCACCTCTCAGCTGTCACCAAAAGCCGCCGAGTTCTGACACACACATGGTAGAAAACTAGGAGCTGTACGCCTTCGTGCGTGAGTGGTTATCATTCTTTGGAGCGAAACCCTTGAAAATAATGACTTTGCAGCCGAAAAATTGGGTGATATGTTGTATTTTTCCCTTCTCGCGGCTCGGGAGAGGCACCGTGCTCCAGGTACGTCTGCTGCACCAAAGAAAGGTGGCAGCATCCTTGAACCTGCCGACAGCAAGGAGCTCTGCTGGGGGAAGCCTTTCAGGGCTGCCCATCTCACATGAACCCTGCCCTGATATAGCAACAACGGACAGTCAAAAATCCTATAACGTATACGTAACTAACTGTAGATCTCATGACCCATACATTGTTGCAAGTATATTGTGACGCGTCTGCACCAGTGACGTGAGGCATTTATACTGAGACTAAATCAAATGTGCGCGATCTTTTTTGATTATACATCACGCATGACCTGGAATAACCGCGACGAACGTACACAAACAGGGCACACCAGTTCGGCGTTGGAAGTAGACCTATAGGGCATATTTTTTGCGATAAATACCCAATTAGCACAGAATAAACAAAATCTTACATGACTGAAGAGTGAGTTAGTATTTTTCTCCCACTTGGCATCGTTATTGGTGTAGAAAATCACTCATGCGGTCACTCGTGTTCATTATTTCCTAATAATATAGTTCTAGAAAATTTCGACAAGCTTGGTTAAGCGCCAACGCATTTTTAGCTCAGCTGATAAGACAGTTGAGCTTTCAGGAGGGTAAGCCATCCGTTGTCCGTCCGTCCGTCCGTCCGTCCACAATTCACATTTTCGGTTTCTTCAAAACCACCAGCCTGATTCACTTGGTAGGGATGTACCTTGGGTCATTCTTTACCCAGTTTGTTCAACTAATCACGCTCCATTGATTTTCGGATTTTTTTATGAATTGTTTTGTTCCTTTTGGGGGGAAATCTTTAAAAAAAAGTTATCCCGAAACCGCTCACCCAATTGCTTAGATGTCACAAAGGAACACTCCTAAAGATTTCTAGCTCTTAATGTGTTCACCAGGTGGCGCTGCAATTTTTTTTGTCAATATATGATGATTTTTTGTTTGTTTAAACATTTTTCGTCTTCTTCCAAACCGTCACTCCAACTAAGCTGAAACTTGGAGGACACGTTCCTTGTAAAAAGGTCAAACAAAACTGTTTTCACTAGGTGGCACTGCTGTGGATTCCTGATCTTTAACGATTTTTTCAACTCGGGTACTTATTAGAAATGCACATTTCCGATTGATTGCTATGTAAGGCAATGGGCATTCTAATGCTAATTCACTTTTTCGACTTTTTCTCCGAAACCATCAGCCAGATTTACTTTCAAACTTGATGGCAATGTATCTTGTGTGGGTCCGTACCAAGTTTGTTCAAATGGTCACACTCCAGTGATTTTTTTATTTTTATTGAAAATTTTGTTCTTTTTGTGGGCGAAACTTCTTTTCGGAAACCGCTCACCCCTTTGCTTTTCGCGCTAGTACTTGATTCGCGAAAATATGATGCACCAAACTTAATTGACATAATGAAAGTTTATATACAGACGGGCCATGATGTGCGAAATGAAAATATTTTCTAATGTACGGAAAAATAAGTTTGCGCGAAATAAACCACGCGCGAAAACTTCTAGAACTACTCGACCCGTTAGATAACCAATAAAGTAATCATGGTGATGACCATTGATACCGAAGATATTTAATTTGTGCAGTAACAGACGGTGGGGGCACATAGTCAAAGGCTTTGGGAAAATCTGGATACAACACATCTTCCTGAGTCGTCGAATCTAGATTTTCACCAAATTTGTGGACAAAGTCCACCATTTGAATGGCACAAGAGTTACCTTTAATAAAACCATGTTGAAACTGATGGAGTATATTCTTAAGGGCAGGAAACATGTGGTTTAGAACAGATCGCTCCATCACTTTACTTGCAGTTCATAGTAATGATATAGGTCGAGAGTTATCAACATCTTCACGGTTACCTTTCTTCGGACCGGAATTACGTTTGCATCTTTCCATTGAGATGGAATTTTACCCTGTTCCATAGACTTTGCGAAAAAGAATTTAGTGAAAGAGTTAGTTCAGCTGCACATTCTTTCAAGATACGACCAGGAATATGGTCAGGCTTAATGACGTTCTTTATAGCATCAGTTGAGAATGTGCAGTGAGCCAGTCTCACGTCCTAAAAGGATGTAATTTCTGGATAAGGCAGGGATTGACTATCGTGGTTACAAACAAAATAAAAAAGCGACTGAAGACCGACGCTTTGTTTCGGGGTGTAGGAAATTTCTGTCCCAATCCCTTTTCCTATATTTGGTAAGTTTTTGCTCTAAAAATGACCAATGTGGTTTTCACATCCTTATGTACTTAAAATGTCAATATATGTAGCGCACTTGAGAGCGACCCCAAGATTTTTTTTATATCATTTGTAAGTTTACGGAGTTTGTCCCTCAAGTGTTGAGAATCGCAAATCTTAACTTTTCTACTCAAAGTTTCTTTTCAGTTGTGGAAGTGAAGAACCTCACTGTCAATCCAAGGCGGAGTCGTACTGTTGCGTACCTTTACTTTGGGTATAAATTTGTCCACGGCAGTTAACAAAAGGTCACACCAGTTTTTCCAGTTTTCTGTATTATCTTCAAGAAAAGCTGTTTCGGAAAAAAACCCAAATGATAAATGTTGACGTTGACCAAGGGTCAATCTGTCAATGAACAGTGGGATTTTGAATTGTTCTTAAGAGATGATATGCTAAAATGTCGGATAGAATAGATGAATGAGGTACTAATTGCTAAGATAGACTGTATTTTTTACGTAAACCCTGGACAATAAAAAAGTTGACGTTTGCTCCAGAGCAAAACCATATATACTGCATGGTAAACCCAATTACCATCTGCTGCGAAGACACGCGGTAAAATAAATCGCTTTAGCGAGAACCCCAGAAATAGTGCAGATGTACAGGTCAAAAGCATCTCTGACGAGATAAGTCTCCTGACAGTTTGCTCCGGAACGGGAAGGCACCCAGCTTACTCAATGGCTTCCGCAGAATACAACATGCCTTGAGAAGGAGGCGTTGGGCGAACACAAGGGCCACTCTCAAATCGTTTCAATAAAAGAGCAAGAAAATACCCGATATTAGACCTACAAATCTTGTTAAATTTCCGTCCATACGAGGCTTAAAAATTACCATTACTTGGCGGTGCTGCTTGTCAGAAGCCCTATATGGAATAGCCCCATTACGCCAAACGGGACGCCTAAATCTTATTCGCCGTATCGGTTTACATACTGTTCCCACACGCTACCAAAATACCCTTGGTTTGTCGTACGGTGCGGCCTGAGGTATATGTATATAAATATACATATATTATATACTGCTCACTGGGATCTCGGGTTTGCTGCAGGTCCCAATCTTGTAGGTTCAGGAATTTCTCTGTGTTTAAGGGTAAGTAATGATCCTATTTGATACTCTAACAAATGAAAAGCACTGACTCTTGTTTTCTTCTACATGTTGCGAGTTTGGTTGGATGAAGTCTTTCATCCATTGTGCGTCTGGGTGTCGACATGCTCTGCCCACATTGCCTGGAAGATGTTAGGGCGTTGATAATAAACTTCTAACACAGGCCCTGGGTACAAGAATAATATATTCAAACGCAAACTAACTATTTAACTTTTTAGTCTGATTTGTAGGTTGTTTATCAAACGTAAACCATCTTAATGACCACATGTATAATGCCTCTAAGTGTCCTCATTCTCGGAGTAATGTTGGTCAGTTACAATCCATGAGGTCCAGCAATGATATAACTACCGCCGGCTTGCGCCATGTCCACATAGACGCATTTGCAATAGACTTTCACATTGGCCTATTGGTTTTCTGAACTGATATTAACACGTCAGTGTTTTCTAGCAGGGAGCTCCAGAAGTTTCACAACAAAACTTCCAGTCCTGCCATACAAATGTATGACAGTTAAAAAAAAATTATATTGAAAGATGAAAGCAAGTCTCATTAACGATCCTTAACATCACTGCGTATAACTTGCATCCTAATTTGCAATTATAACCACTATACTTACATATTCCATTGATTTTAATTCAGTTTTGATATTTTTGGCAATGAAAAAACCCTACATTATTGACCACTAGTTTATTGACAAAAAGAAGACCTAATATACTTCACTTGCACGTTATCTGCTAACATTGAATGCAGCAAGGAGTATGAATTCCACCGCTACATTTTCTTAAAGAGCTTTTTTTTCCAATCTTCATCATTGAAGTTAAATTACACATGTGAAAAAAGTACGTCAAGCCTTTAAAAACGGGACCGTTTTGACGTAAACTTGATGCAGATTAGAGCACTATAGAACAAACGTTAATGGCTACTAAAGTGTAGAGCCATCAGGTAATGTTGAAGACTTGAGGCAGCCATCTTGGCTTCTCAATCCCTTAATGCACCTCTGTGATGACGTACATAGTGTCCTCTGAATCAGCTGACATGTAATGTTTTCATCTTGCAGACTTCAGGCAGCCATCTTAACAACGTTCACTCAATGCACCTCTATGATGATATCTAGTGTCCACTCAAACTGACGAACTAGTTTGATCTGTAACTAAAAGGTTAATTTGAAAAACTGGCTAATTGATTGTGTACAGTGACGATTACGTATGGTGCAAACCATACATTCTTTTTATTTTACGCATATTAAAAATAGCTTGACTGGTACTGATGAGCCAGCCCTGTTGCATTTTGGGACACACTTTGAACTGGGTTTCATGTTGTGTGGCAGACAGTTGAACCGTACATGCGAAACTTTGAACTTACGTTATATTGTTTCGGGAGAACAGATCTGCATGATATTTTACCATGTTTCTATTCTTACCTGCCTTTCTATGAAAATGTGTTTTTGAAGGGGAGGGTGTGAGATTTGAACATAAGAGTGCCATGTTTATATAATTTCTAGTCAATTTTATGAAACCTTCATGAAAGTATCTTCCACATAAAAACCAGGTACGTGACAAAATGTTGTATTTGTGTCTTTTCGTCCAGAGCCACTCCTTGGTGGTCATTACTCTCTTCCGCAGTCCGAACTCTCTCTACACTCCAAATACTAACCTGTCACTGTCTAACCTGTATACACACAAGTACTATTGTCACGTTCTTCTGTAGAAGTTTGACATAGACTGTATTAGCGCAAATAAATTAAGGGTCTTCAGTGGGTAACTACTCAGAACATGTTTCGGAGCATGTACCCGTACATCTACATTACCGTCACTTGATTGTTCCCACTGGCAAGATATAAGCCAAGCAGTGAACTGTGACAACTTTCTGATAGAACAAGCTAAACAGTTTAGAAATGCCCTGGATTTCATTAACCTGTCTGACCTCGTGGCAGGAAAATGTTAAGAATGCATGATTATGAAAAAGCCACCCCCCAAAAAAAACCAACTGCAACGCATTTTCTATATCATTGTTTCTTGCGTATATTTTAGTCCCTCGTATTATTATGCCTCGTGTGAGATTGCTAATTTAAATGGTGTACATGTAAATGGTCAGGATAAGATGAAACTATTTGCATAAAGACTCACAAATTGTCAAAAAGGGTACATTAATTGACGCGTATTGAAATTAAGGGTTAATCTATGGTGTAACATTTGCAAATGATAAACCTAAAGTTAGTGAATCATATTATAAGCTGAGAGAGAGCGTTAATATATGATGTAAATGGTTAGCAAATCATAACCCTGAAGTTAATGTATCATGTAATATATATGATATCCCTGAAGTTAACATATCGTGATAAATACTTTTAAACCGAAAAGGCGATGTGGGGAGCATACGTGCGTTATCACATGGTGTTTTGTGCAGTACTAACGGAGCTATATAGCCGTGTTTCCAAACGTGATGACTCCATTACCAGATTATACATGTCTACTATCATCGACTATATCACCTCTCTTTTACGGCTAGTGAAGCCCGGATCTTTATGTAAATGTTGAAGTAGCAAAAGGTTTCATACAGGAGCATTCTATTTGACGCAAGTTATCTGTCAGCTGGTAGCCGCTCGGGGAAACCATAATGGATGGATCTGGTTCCAATGATGTCAGATGGAGGATATCTGATTGACGTTTGCTACCAGCTGTTACCATAGAAACCCTGGACTGTTTGTTCTAGTTATGGATCCATGTGAAGACATGATGTTAACCACTTACATCCTTTTATACTTTTGGTAGAACTTTCATCTAAAGGCAGATGCGAGGATCCCTAGCTAAACAATAAATTAATCAAATCAAATCAAACCCCAAAGCAGCATAGTTCTGAAATCTGCTTTTGCCACATTAGAATTGATTTTACTATATATTTTTTTATATTATTGTTGACTTGGGCAAGGTATCATGTTAGATCTCATTACAATTTTCATTAAAATATTTTCTTAAAAAAATCTAAATATTTTTCGTCCGGATTTTTGCCGATTTGAGCGGGAACGGATTTTTTATGTATGTATGTATGTATGTATGTTGGTATGTATGTGTATATGTGTTTATGCATCTGTGTGTGTGTATGTGTATGTGTGTGTGTGTATGTATGTGCATCCGTTTGGATTAGGAATATTCATGAAACCAGTTCAAGAAAAGAAGTTACCGGATCATGAGCGTTCGCTCATGAACCTGGAAAAAATGCTGTTCGCTTTGTTTACTGGAATAGCCCTGAAAACATCGTACTAGCTGGAAGCCTGTGAATTCTTGTCTGGACATACAAATCGCATTTGTTTTGGTTATCCTCATTAAACCGAGCCGTTCCGCCAATTCGATTATCGCTTTCTTCACTGTGCAAAAATGTCATTTTTTTTACTTTGGGCCCTTTGTCATTACTTTGACTGACACACGTGGTAATGGGAGGTTCCAAATCCTGCAGTGGTAAACAAGTTCATTGTGGTTTGTGGACAGTTTTATTTGCGAAAAATGTGTGTGCTGTTAGAAACGTCACCTCGTTTATGATCTATCTATCTATCTATCTATCTATCTATCTATCTATCTATCTATCTATCTATCTATCTATCTATCTATCTATCTATCTATCTATCTATCTATCTATCTATCTATCTATCTATCTATCTATCTATCTATCTATCTATCTATCTATCTATCTATCTATCTATCTATCTATCTATCTATCTATCTATCTATCTATCGATCTATCTGTCCGTCTGTCTGTCTCTATATCTATCTGTCCGTCCGTCCGTCTGTCTGTCTGTCTGTCTATCTACCTGTATGCCTGTCTGTCGTTCGGTCTGTCTGTCTGTCCGTCTGTCTGTCTGTCTGTCTGCCTGTCTATGTATCTATCTATCTATTTCTGTTTGTCTGTCTGTCTATGTATCTACTTACCTACCTGTCTGTCTGCCTATTTATTTATATGTCAAATACATCTGAAACGCTTTATATAATTAGTGTACTTTGAAAAAAAAAAAGAAATGTAGAAGGTAAACATAATGAAATATATGCACACATTAAGCAATCAGAATGAAGGGGGATGGGGTCCCGTTCAGTTATCACGGAAAAGTTGCTTTCACAGGTCACGATGAAGAAGCATATTTCATAGATCATCACATTTTATGAGCCAAAATCTTAATTTCACAGCTCATGATTTATTGACATGTCAATCTACTGTTTAAATTTTATGGGAGGCTGAATCACGTATCGCAAAGAACAGTCCTTCTGCAAGTCACCATTTTCTAACTTTCATGATTTGCTGGTTTACGAAAAAATAAGACTTAATAACAGGTCACTAAGAACGGCTTTGCTACCCTCAAATAATGTTTTGTCTAAAATACCCCCAAAACAGTTTAATTCCTCACTGGAACAACATTGGGCTGGTTCGATTTTTTAAAAATTGTTTTTATTTTGTTTGTTTGTTTTTTGTTAAGTAAGACTCACGAGAGTGAGACAAAGAGAGCGCCCGTAAATGCCTGTAAGCTAAGCGAAAAGCGTCAAGGTACTTGTGATTTGTTCGTCGCCTGTTCAGCTGGCTCACCAGGTAGCCGTAACCTTGCTCTCCCCGGAAACTGCAGTAACTGGAATGCCTGGCTAAGCAGGTAAACGTAGTACAATGAACAGTTACCAAGCGGTAAAGTTGTGTGTAAGTTGAAAACCCCATCAACTCCACTTCCAGTGGCATTAGGAAAGACGGGAAGCAGCAAAACTGACAGATCCATTACGTAGTATGACATCACAGTGAATTAATTACACATCCATCCTGGAATGCACGGGGATGATATATTGGTAGCACGTGTCGCTATTTCGTGTAGCCCGTCTAAAATTTAGAGCAGAACTTCGTGAGCACGAACATTCTACTGGCATTTAAGTGTTTAAAACCAAAAGAATAGAAAGGGCATAATGTTCTCCAATACGAAGCATGCATTTGACGCATGTCCTTAACCACACTGTTGTAGAATAAATTTGTAATTTGTATATGAAACCATAGAATCATGGGTACTTCACTCTTTCTTGTTATAATATTTAGGAATGGTGCACGTAATTATTTCTAATGTACATCTGATCATATTACAATTCGAAACAAAGCAGTCTCGTCTCTTTCTGAGCCAAAATTTTATTTGCTATTTGCCCCTACCCCCTTATAATAGCCACATTAGCGAGACACTACAGAGATCTTTTCCTGTCTACGTATCAGTGGTGTTCAGACCAGCTAAATTTTATTTCATGCATATGCATTTGCGATAGCTCAAAGCTTCCCAATAAACCCGTGGATTGGTTTTATCTTGTGGCTTATGATATACCTGGTGTATTGTTCACGGTTTGTAACATATGTTTGCAATTGTTTTGTGGCGAAGCCATATTGTTAGGTTGGCATATTTTTCTTGTAAGCTTAAAATATTGATTGTTTCACGGTCATCGTGAACCTCAAATATGAATGACATCATGATAACGGAAACCATTAAAATGGCTGGTCGATTTGTCACATTTTGCGTGTTGGACCAACCGAAAACTGGGTGATGAATACTAGAATATATGAAGATGTAAACATGATGAATACTAGAATATATGAATATATAAACATGATTAATACTGTAATATTTGAAAATGCAAACATGAGTAAAAGAAAAAAAACGCAAAGATTCGTAGGAATATTGTTTATTTCTAACAGTTTCATATTTTAATGAACGAGCAAATATTGTTTTTACTATTTTGTATGACTATTGACCAAGTATAACGCATTCTGCAATTTTGCTTGAACTTTGGCGATGAATAACTATTAGTCAGCTTAAAATCTTCGGTTTTCTTCAAGTTATGCACATTTGGCTCTGATTCCCTCTCTCCACGGCTAGTCTAAAATATTGATGTTTATGGGCGACCTAACGACATTTTGGATATTTTGTATACTCCTCTATACATCCATGGAACGACTATTTTTATCACCCGTATTAAATAGAATCGATCTAATGTTGCGAATAAGAAACAAAATCGTCCACATTCGTGGTACTATAAAGATCATTTTATTGTGATATCGAATCAATGATTATTATTATCATGATTCTTATAGAGTCCTCTTAAATAATTTTGACGTGGCGACTGTGAATGCTATTCTAACGTAGAATATCGAATGTTTTATTTTCATATAAACTATGCCTTTTTATGATTCCGGGATAAAGAATGATAATATCGCTGACAGCACAGGCCAAAGAAATTTGCATATTTGCCCATTATAAAAACACACCTATGTACTACTGACAGGACGTATACTTGATGCAAACTGGGAGCAATAGATATTATTCGAGACAAGATTATTGATACTTCAATAAAGCAAGGAGAGCTTAACCCTTTCCCTCTTTAACCAAAGCGGCTGGTTGCCAAGTGTCTTTTGTTTCGATGTTTTTGACACTTTCAAGAGTAATGAAAAAGGAGTTGAATGTGGAATGTAGGTGAGGTAAAGATAACATGCCTTAGGTGAACAGCTAACCCTTGAAGTGGGTTGGACTCTGAGTGTCCTTCGTCCAACCCACGCCCGGGAGAGCTATTGACTCCCTCTTTACCTCGGTTTTAATCTTAGAAAAAATTGAAATCTCAGACGGGTTTTAAAAGTAGGTTTGTTCGACCTTACATTGTTGATGCTGTGACGTTCCAGTAAATGAAAATACACTCATCCAACCGTATATTCATGGACCGCACAAATCAGAAATCTGGCAAGGCACATGCCAAAATTATTATTTTTTTGTTATCGAATTTAAATATTGAGTAGTCGTATTGCTTTTTTTGTCTCCACGTCAGTTGTCAAGTTATGATAACTCAAGTTCGTGAGATAATTTGAGTTTTTGGTGGTCACGAAATGATAGCTGGAGTTGACGAGATATCTACCATATCCTGTGTTCATATCGGCCATGTAAATACGTACACTTTACTGAACGGGGTACTTCCAGCATAATTTTGAATTTAGAATTAAACTTTTCACAGTCAGCTAGTGCAAATAATGTGCAATTTTGTTGTTTTGAAAAAAAGTGCCGTATTACAAAATCCAAAACCATAAAACTCCCAAATTTTCCCAGCGATGCTGCAAATATTAGAGCTGCGGGGAATGGGAGCCATGTGTTGAACATCCTCTGAAGCTGGCATTTTCTATTTGCAACAGCGGCCTTTGACACAGGTACTCGGTGGCGATGACGTGTGTACTCGTCAGCGCCACCCCCTACACCTACAACTAACGCTTTCCCACACAATCGGTCGACGACTGCAAAAAGATAACTGTTGTCTGCTGCGTTATATTTACATACGGTACAGGCGGCAATTTCATCAGGTTAATATGGCCGGTTAAACCCTTTACCTGGCGCACTCGACGTGTCCTGTGTGCAGGAAAAGCCCTTGACCTAGCCTGGAAATTGGCGTACGCTTTGTGTAAGGCTGACCAAGAAGTAACTACTTATGAAATATCCGTGATTTTCTAATTTACCCAGACCGTCTCTTCGATATGTGTTGTACTTTACCGGTGAATAAATAGGAGGGTCAGATATGGGTTTCCCACACCACAAGCCGGGAACTAACGGATCTAATTATAACAAGATAGCACGTAGAATATATTTCTAAAACAGAATTCTGATGTTTCGGTGTTCTGTGATCTGTGGTCCCAGGTCACCTAGTTAGCCTGTTTGTCTTACTGCTGACGCATTTCGGTGCGTTTCGCCTACAGGCATCACCATGGTTACAAGTTGCACGTGCTGAGAACTCTACTGCGGTATGCAGATACTTTACTGTCTATTACAGAGTATCTTTCTCAACGTCGATACCTTTCTCGAACTCCTATGTTTAGACAAGTAACTGGTCTCTTCCAGGTCACACCATTTGCGAAGCTCTTATAAACAAATGTTGAAAGTTAGTTTATGTTTTGTGGGGGTACAGTGACCTGGTGATGTTAGTGTGACAAAACTTATATACTGGCGATCTACTGTTGTATTAAAAAATTCTTTGACTAACAATGCGTTTTAATGTGTGTGATTATGTTCCTGGGTCGTGGTATAGCATATTCTTTACATCACTCAATTCAATCATTTCGCATAAAGATACCGACGAAATTAACTGTTTGAGAATCGGAATTTATATTATTAGGGAGTCTTCATGTGTATAACGGTAATTCGTGGTGGTGGTCATGCAACTTTCATGATATTTCAAGAGGAAATCATTGATCAGAGATTGATATATCGAAACAGTGGTGCATGCTCCATACCTTATCATGATTATGTTTCTGGTTGAGATAAGTTTTGTCCTTTTGCAAATGATATGATCACCTTTTTGCTAGTTTCATGTGAAAAACATTAACAATTTGGAATAAAAACCTGACATTATATATATATATATATATATATATATATATATATATATATATATATATATATATATATATATATATATGTATAATGTAGAGAGAGAGAGAGAGAGAGAGAGAGGATGAGAGAGAGAGAGAGAGAGAGAGAGAGAGAGAGAGAGAGAGAGAGAAGAGAGAGAGAGAGAGAGAGGAGAAGAGAGAGAGGAGGAGAGAGAGAGAGAGAGAGAGAGAGAGAGAGAGAGAGAGAGAGAGAGAGAGAGAGAGAGAGAGAGAGAGAGAGAGTGCGGAGTTCGTGGCCAATCCAAGGGACTTTGATGTCTTTGGCTCTTCATATGCAGTGATCATTTAACTGCTCAAAGGCTGAGTGGGACATGTTTGGGTCACCTGTGCCTGATTATGTCAGCGATGACGACGGGCGCTGCAAGTCTTTTGATTCAGTAGTGACCGCTACATGTATAAGAAATGCACTCGTAACAGGTCACTGTACACGCCTATGTGGTTAATTGCGTGGCGCTTGTAAGAAGGCCTTGGAAAGATAAGTGTCAACTTACCTGGTCTATACCCTTTATAAATAAGGTTTATCTATTAAAGAGGAGTCACTTGGCAACTTATGTCATAAATAGCAATATGCAGTCCGGAGATGTCGGATAAGCCCTTTTGACTGATGGTGCCCTCTGGTATTCAAAGTTCCCAAGTTTATCCCACACCTCGTCGCTACTTTTACATTTCTTGAATTACTTTGTGCTCTAGTTAAAAGTTAGGAGGTATGAAGACTAGAAAAGATGATTTGCTACAAAGCGAGTCCGTCTGTGTGACTTCAAAAGTTGTAAACGTGGCTAGATAAAAATTTAAAAGGTCCAAAAGACCTTGACCTTTGACCTCTAGAGGTTACATGTAAACTGAAAAAAGTGCAGTGATGCAATACTTACAATTCAAAGGTCTACATGACCTTGACCTTTGACCTTTGACCTTTAGCGGTCACATGTAAATTACAAAAATGTACAACTTTACAATATCTACAATTTAAGCCCAACCTGAACCAATTCAGATAAACATTGACCAAGTTATGACACGAAAATTTCAAAGGTTCAAATGACCTTTACCTTTGCCTTTTAAAGGTCACATGTAACTTACAAAATGTGCAGTGTTATGATACCTACAAGTAGAGTCCAACATGATTAAAATTGGATGAGAATTGACCAAGTAATGGCTAGATGAAACTTTCGAAGGTCTAAATGACCTCGACATCATATCTTTGGAGGTCACATGTAAATTACAAAAATATGCAGTGTTACAATATCTACAAGTTTAGCCCAACATGAACCACATCTGATGAACATTAACCAAGTCTTGGCTAGATGAAACTTCAAAGGGCCCAATGACCTTGACCTTAGAGGTCACATGTAACATACAAAAAAATGCAGTGTTACAAACCTAAAAATTGAAGTTGGATTGGTTACCTACACCTATACTAGTTTTGGAGATGTTCAAGATTTAAAGTTTAAAATGTCCCTAATTTGCATAATCTTCAACATATTTTTTCCTCTTTATTAGAAGGCTCAAATTCATGTAAAAGACCTATAATCATGCAAAGTATGAAGATTCCGAGTGTAATGGTGTTTGAGAAAACTGGCGAACAAGATTTGGTAGTAAAGGAGAAAGAAAGAAAGAAGAAAAGAAAGAAAGAAAGAAGGAAGAAAGAAAAGAAAGAAAGAAAAGAAAGAAAGGAAAGAAAGAAAGAAAAGAAAGAAAAACAGTCTGTCTGTGTTGGCATACAGACTTAAATATGCCATACAGGTAAACTGAAACGCGTGAAGCGTTGTAATTCTGGTGCCATTTGACACAACAGAATCCCTGATTGTGATTTATGGTTAGAGACACGTCAATACATGGACCATATTTTTGTCAAGTAGAAGCTTTTCGCTTATTATTTGGAGCTATATGTCTAAGGAAATACAAACCACGTTTGCTAGGAATTACTCGTTTAATGCACTCATTCATGGTGACAATTTCTTCAGCCACAATGTATATGCATGCAAATTAGCATCATTGCACTTTTTCAGTCAGTGAACCTCTACAACAGATTATTGTTTTGACTTGGTATGTCAAAGAGAGAGATAGTGTCTGGAGTTTTCAAGTTCTGATGCCATGTTGGATACGGTCTTGTTCATGCTATTCCTACCAGTAAATATTTTTGGACACAAAGTTACTTTAAAATCGAGACATTTTCTACATTCGAAATAATTTCTTTAAGATATTTATTCTTTAGGTGAATGGGCAGAATGTATTTTTTTTCTGGTTAGAAAGTGTTCTGTAATAGCCTAATTTGTTTAGAGGAAATTAATTATTGTGACAAATATTGTGTTGTTATGCGTACTTTTCCCACAGAGGAGTATTATTTTTGATTGTGTATGTCGTCATCACGAGATAAAATGGAACTTGGCGGTTGGTGCCAATGCACCACTATAGGATCTCCCAGGACAATGCGGCAATTATATGTCATCGAATTCTTTTTATTTCTCATGATTGTTTCAAAATCTTCAATTAATAAGGATTTGTTGTGTTGAGATACTGTCACTATTCAATAATAGATATTTTCAGCTCCAGGTACATTACTTAGTGGTTTATATATGGGCACGGGTATGTCTTGTGTGGCTGGGATATATTTCGTCTTAACCTCCGTATCTGAGGCCTTCAGCTCTGGGTTAATAAAGGTCCGATAACCGCTCTTCTCTGCCAGGCTACCTGCATCTTACGGTTCTATGTCTCTAATGTCCACACTTAATGGATGTAGTATTTCTCAACTAGCTTAATGGTTCACTTTCCAGCATTGTGGCCTATCTTTTTGATCTTCGTGACCCTTGTGGCTATTGAAAGAGCTATTTGATGGTGCAGCTTTTTTCCTCACAGCACGTGCGAACTTTGTGCAAATCTACCCAGTAAATGATTGGTTAATTCAAATATGTGTTGTTATCTTATTGGTTAATTCATATTTCGATTCCAGGTGAAGCCGACTGAGACGCAGTAAGGCCTGTTACAAGATAATTCCGATGTCGGCATTCCATTGAAAAATACTTCAACAAGTTCCAGGCATCCCTTTTGAATCACAACCAAAATGTATGCGGTCAAATATGCCTCTCTTAGAAAACAAAGATTTCTTGCCTGTATCTTTGTTTTCGCTGACACATTAGTGATTCTGTTCCTAGTGGTGACCATGAGAGTGAATTTTATCAATTTGCCTTCTTGTCAAATATGATGATCATCAAATTTGCAACAGCAAACAGCAAGTAAATGGGAATTTCATCACCAAATTGAAAAAGTCGGCTTTCAAATACCATCCTTTTTTTAGTGCTTCAGTGTATCATTTATATTTGATGAAAAGTGTACTCTTTGATGAAATGGAACGCCTTGACTTCCCACATCCAGCGACCCACAACCCGCCTGTCTAGTCATAATAACGCATCTTTATTGTCACTTTGTCGTCTGCATGTGATATGCTATAAGTATATTATAAATGAGCATGTATCATGTTTACAAGTTAAAGTGTGTTGTTAGCATGCTTGTCTAGACGACCTGGTCTGAAACATGTTTTGACTTTAAATTTGAACTGTTAATGTTTTATCCCATCCAGATACCCGCCAATCATAAATTTGAACTGTTAATGTTTTATCCCATCCAGATACCCGCCAATCATAAATTTGAACTGTTAATGTTTCATCCCATCCAGATACCCGCCAATCATAAATTTAAACTGTTAATGTTTTATCCCATCCAGATACCCGCCAATCAGCCTGTTTCATAAACTCTTTCAGTGCCACATTTTAATAGAGTCAAAGCTGTCCTCGGTGGGCTGTGGACGCATTACGGCCAAAGCGCATCGAGGTGAGCTGGTGACCTGGCCATTCTGTTGTGTCCATATGGTCTCCGTGGCAATGGCTGGCACTTGAATGAAAAGTCAGTTTATAAAACTATAAATCTGGTATCTTTTAGTCAGCTCAGGGCACATCGACTTGCGTCAAAATCGGCAGTCTGTCAGACAACTATGTGAAAAAGCAAGGGAAACTCTTGGTCGCTTAAAGCGAACTTTATTCAGTGAAATTGTAGATATTCGATTGCATTTTGATTTCTTTGATAAACCTATTGCTCCAATCTTTCTTTACGGGTGTGAAATATGGGGTGCCTATACAATTTCTCCACTAAAATGTATTGGTAGGGATGATATTAGTGGATACATCTGAGTTTATTTAAGTACACTCTGGGAGTGAATTCAAAAGCCTGTAATATTGCTGCACTGAGTGAGCTCAGAGCATATCCATATTCGTTAAAAATAATGAAAAGTGTTTGTAAGAGCTGGCACCGCATAAGAAATTCTGATTCACGTAAAATTTTATACGATGCCTACAAATGTAATGTTGAATTGCTGGCATTGAATAACTCGACCTGGTTGAACGATATCAAAACTACAATGTCGCTAATTAGCTGTAATGATATTTGGAACAATGACGGTGATGAATACGGGGAATTTTCACACAATTTAATAGAGAAATTATTAAAAGTGAAATTTATACTTCAATGGCAGAATGACTTCCTTAAACAAGCCTATCCAGATAAAAAGTTGAGAACCTATTCGAAATTTAAATCAGATTTCAAAATAGAAAAGTACCTAATTGTATTAAAGAATTTGAACGAAAGGAAAAACTTGACCAAATTACGAATAGGCGCACATAATTTGAACATTTAAAAAGGTAGACATAAAAGGCCAGTTAAGGTTCCCATTGATGAGAGAATTTGTGATTCGTGTTTGGAAGTCGAAGATGAAATTCATTACGTTGTAAATTGCCAAAAGTTTAGAGAAGCCAGAAATAGATTATTTGATACTCTGAGTAAATTTATCGTAGATTTTGACCATTTATCGTCCGAAAACAAATTCATGAAACTTACGAAATGTGACGAAATTGAAATTATATGGCAATTTACAAAATTTATATCGGAAACAGTGAAAATCAGGGGTACACTATAGTACTCTAGTCATTTAAAACTTACAATACTTTGAGCTGTTTTTTTGGGGGGGGGGGGTGGGGGGGGGCTGCCCCTAAGGCAAATGTATCAGGGATTATTGTAATGTACTGTGTCATTGTAATGATAAGTGCGTTCATTAAAAAAAATAGTGTTCGTACGGAAAGAAAATAAGAATTATTATTTTGTAAGAGCAAACTATGGTATCAATGAAATACCAAAAACAACAGAAAAAACGCCTCTCAAAAAAAAAAAAAAAACAAAAAAACAACAACCTGCAAAAATGGAATGCGGGAAAGTAGGTAAAAATCAAGAGTATGTGTTTGGTAAGAGGAAACCATATTATCAATGAAATATCTAGACAATTTATATTTTAAACAACTATCAAAACTTGGCATCTTATTAGACCTTATGCTTCATGTCACACTGAACAAATATTCACCACGCACAGTTGTGCGTATCGCGTAAATCAATGTGATCTCTTGTCCATAAAGCTTTGAAAAATTGAATCCTTATTTTTACGATAAGATACAGATATAATTTATACAACTGGGTGATGAATGCTCCCATATAAGTCGAGACTCGTCGAGCTGGGTGTCTGCTTAAAAACCAACTGGTAATAAATAAATAAATAAATAAATAAATAAATAAATAAATAAATAAATAAATAAATAAATAAATAAATAAATAAATAAATAAATAAATAAATAAATAAATAAATAAATAAATAAATAAATAAATAAATAAATAAATAAATAAATAAATAAATAAATAAATAAATAAATAAATAAATAAATAAATAAATAAATAAATAAATAAATAAATAAATAAATAAATAAATAAATAAATAAATAAATAAATAAATAAATAAATAAATAAATAAATAAATAAATAAATAAATAAATAAATAAATAAATAAATAAATAAAACATCAGTATCATGAAATTGCATTGACTTTAGTGACCAGTTTTATTGCCTTGTATTCCTCTGTCGCGTTTTGAGACTTATCCTCGGATAGCTATTATCAAAATGACAAAATGATCTGGTGCATAATTTCTTTTGGGTATCGCTACATAGGTCACAAACTGTCAGTATTATTTTTCTCTACTTTGTATCTTGATAGGCGACGTTGCCACTACATTTTGTCTCAAATTAGTAGATATCCTTGTCAAAATGCTATACGATTGATATTTATGTAACGCTATACAATTTAGAATGTAAATGGCACGGATTATATTGAGTGGAAAGAAAAATAAGTCTTGGTCGAAGTGAGGGCGCTACGCTTTTCGGAGATTATCTTGCCATCCCTTTGCTCCGGTACCAGGCAACTCCTAAGCGGGATCTATATCGACATTTGGTATTGTCTTGAACAGGCTTATTACAAAAATGGTCAACTGACTTTGATCATAACTCCGGGAAAAAACTCATAATAATCTAAATGTGCACCCAGGTTTCCGCCAAGAGAGCATCAGCCCGGATTGCTTGATTTATTGGGACTCCCCCCCCCCCCGAAATTTTGGCAACTTACCAATTCTCGAATTAAGTTTCCTAAGTTCACAGAAAAAGTAGGCGAGCCTCGTATACGTTTAACTGCTATGTTGCCGGTAAAATACCGTAGTTGGTACTAGACCTTTTATATTGTATATGTTTAGTATTGCTTTGTTAACGGGGCTTGCCTTTGACGTAAATAGCTGGCTGTGGATTCACGGACTGTGCTATGGCGTTATAGACTGTGACTGAACTTTGTTGTATGTAATTGCCTGGATGTACGTTGCTATGGAAACAAAGGGCTTGTCTGATGCATAGAAATAGAACATAGTGCCATCAATAAGCGGAGTGTGATTTCCAGAAACTTCACACCGGGCCAAGAAACATAGGCAGACATTTGTCAGTGTTACCACTGAATATGCAGAAGAGGGGATGGTAAAACAAGCACTTGTGCATTAATGTAGAAATTACACAGCCCTGCCTGTCTTTCTTTACGTCAAGCTGCACAATATCACTCGTTCTTTGTGATTCCTGTTCGGCGTATGTTGTTCGAGCGCTTGCCTGTTTCTGTTCCACTTTGTGTTACTTTCTCTTGCTGTATGCCTTCATCGTTCTCTTTCTCTTTGTCCCAACCTCGTCAAACATATATGGCTATTATCATGATTCAAGTTGTTTAAGACCTGGAATTATCATGTTAACGTTTTGTCGTCCTTTTTAATAATATAATACAAAAACGAAATAAAGCGATCGAACATATTACTTGTTGTGTTATGTGCATAGACCATTCTAACGTTCCAGTGTGTTGTACGATAATTTGTTTGGACCATTCTAAAATATGTACTTTGGGAATTTAGCGATTTGACCTTTGGAACAGGCAATTTTAAGTGATAGTCAGTGAAAATAATCTATGTGCTTGAACGTTTGCAATGAATATCTGACCAATTTCAAATAAATAGAACTCAAAAAATGTCCTATGTAAAGAATGAGCAGTGCTAGAACTTTGTTCACAATGAAAATTTGCATTATAGAAGTCTCTGCTACAGACATGAAAATGTCATATTCAAATACTCTTTATCTTTCGGGAACTTATCTTCTGCGCTTCACCACAATTTGTTCCCGTGATAATTGGTCTGAATACCTAAATGTTGAATTCATATTTTTTCTTATATTAACGTTTGGGGGTTCCAGGAGTTCTCAGCGGTGTAAAACCTTAGGGATGATGCGGGCAAGAAAAGCGGGCATTGCTCTGGATATTGAGCGGAAGATGGAGGAGGTAAGGTCTGTCTCTGGTATCAGAAAAAGAGACTTTTATAAATTTTATTTTTGTAAAAGAATCATATTTTCATATAAAAGAAAATATCAAAATGCACGAAAAAATGCCGACACGATGTTTTTGGGTTTTTTGTAGTATACTTTTCTTATTTAAAAAATCATGAGGTCCAAATATAACCATATTGTGTTCGTGGAAAGCCATAATATGGTGGCTCATTAATGCCAACCTAATCATGATTATTCATGTAATTACGTGACATAATCTCGTAACTGCGAAACATAAATTCGTGACAACTAGATACTAAAGACTTTGAATTCAATGTGAAATTTGACAAGAAAGCCAATGCAAGCCTTTCAGAACTGGAGTGATATGATCGTATATCCTGGCTCCTGTTACAATAGTCTATATCTCGGTTAGTTCTAAATTCGCCTAAAGGTGGTGCTGCCCATCCTGTTATGGTTGACCGCCCACATCTTGTGGTCACTTTCCATGACTCTCACTTTTTCTCCATAGATTAAGATGGAGAATTAGCAGATATAAATTTAATCTGCTCTTTCTGTTGTCAAATAAGCATTAAACTTTAATTTTATCACACCTGGGCGCATTTGAAAGATAACAATATGTACTTCAGGTTGATTAGAAGATGACAATTTCAAAAATTGTCCTTATATGCGGGGTAAAACTTTCAGGTTCATTGTAATGTAATGGAATTTGCTGAGCCATCTGACCTCAAACGGCATGGGTTGCTAGGTGTCACAAACATGCATCATGGGAACAAAAAAGTGTGTGACAAAAAATTAAACCAACCCAAAACACCCCTATTCTAGCAGCACAGCTCTGTACATGTTGAAGATTATCTATAAGACAGGTGGGTAAGCCTACCAGTAGTGCCTTCAGGTTGTCCAGTCTAGATGTGACAAAGGCATGGACTAATATCTCGGTGTCCGTCATGGGTAAGTTACTTACCTATAAGTGCTTTAATGGACTTGCCCCACAATATTTACAGGACCTCATTGTGCCATATCTGCCACGTAGGTGTCTTAAATCTCATAAAGAACATTTACTTGTACCGCCTATCTGTGTTGGAAAAACCTACGGTGACCGGGCTTTCTCTGTGGCGGCACCAGAACTGTGGAACAAGTTACCAATTGTAATCCGAACTGCTGGACCATTATCTACGTTTAAAATCAAACTAAAAACTCACCTTTTTAAGAAAGCTTTTGGCCTGTGATTTTTTTATCTATAGAAGGACTAGCTTTTATGGACATTTAGCCTGTTATTTTATTTATGACTAGACTAGCTTTTATAATGATTATCGAATGCATATGAAATGTCCTCACTACCTTTTTACTGATGTACAGTGCCTATAAGCGTGTACTGATTTCCCACCACATGATTTGGCTAAATGTTTATCATATTAATCGCGACCCTAACTTAATTACAAGCTTTTGCATAAAAACACTGGGAAAATGTGTTGAAAACAGTCATTTCGCAAAAATGCAGTCATTCTGTACTAAAATCCCGTGTTTTACATGTGGAAGGAGCATCGTCAACAAAAAGATTAAAATATGGCGAGAAATTCTGTAAACGGAATATGTTCATCATTGGAAAACATTTGTTTCAGTTATAAAACGATACTGGTCACTTTACTGGTTATTTCGTTGGTGAGACTTTGAAGCAATTTTGCCGTATGAAGCTAATTTAGGCGAGTCGCTGCAATATTAACTGTTATAAAGTTTGAATATTTGTATCAGTTGTTACTATCTTTTATCCATGTTTAAACTTGATTTGTCCTATTTGTTTGTACTATTGTACATAAGCTTAGTTATATCCATATAGTTTTTGTTTTTTATAAATTTAAACACCTGTTTTTAAGTACTGACTTTTTATTGATTTTTTCATCAATCATTTTGTTGTGTACATAGGGCCATATTGAAGAGCTGGCTCCGAATGAGTAAATAATTGAAGCAAGTACGTGAGTGAGTGAGTGAGTGAGTGAGTGAGTGAGGGAGGGAGGGAGGGAGGTAGGGAGGTAGGGAGGTAGGGAGAAAGTGACTGAGTGAGTGACTGAGTACCATGTAAAAGTAACTTGTGCGTGGGGGATGAAATTAAATTGATTTGTGTTCTCATAAAGCTCTGAACTTGATAATCACCCAAATTCTTGAAAGAACTGATTCACAAATTTCTTAAATATATGAAATGGAAATTTTGTGATCTTAAGTTCAAACTTAATAACGGGATAAGTCTTGCTATTACTCACATGACTCCGTTTCATCTGGCAGACTGCATCAAACTGTTATCAGTCAATAAATCATCCATGCAGTGGTCTGTATCTCTCAATAACCGAAACAAATCTATGCAAACATGCTTTATCTATAAACATGGTCCATTCGCTGATTCCTCTAGACCTATTTCTCGTATGCCATAACCATATCGCAATTACGAGATAATATTGGTAATTACAACAGATAGTATCTTCTAACTATCAATTACTATTGCTTCAGTACAGGAGAAAGTGTCACGTGATTTCAGATTAGACCTCGTAATTGCACGATAAAAATTACAGGTAGGTTGGCACCATATCTTGCCGTGTGCTGATGTGTACCTGCCGTGTTTTAAGTTGCAATGGTTTTACACCGACAAAAATGAATGTTTTTGGCCTTCAGTGCTTATATTTGACAAACTGCTGGTCTCGTTAAGCTACATTGTCTGTATAATGATTAAAAGACAGTGTACATGTAAACACATCAGTCATCTAGTAAAAAGACAAGAAACAGCTTTTTAAGTGCTCAGGAAACCTGTATATACGATACACTACCTTTCTGCCCCCCCCCCCCCCCCTAAAAAATTGGTTCCCATGCAATGCGTTTCAGTTAAAATGCTAAAACATAACTGTGCGCTGAGTTCTAAGATAGGAACATGCTTTGAAGTTCCTTAATTGTCCAATGTGGAAATAGAGATAACATCGGACCTTACGCTAGAGTGTCCATTTCCATGATTGTATTAGTTTGGCAGCAATGGGGTACGCACTCAAGATTTGAAACCGAATGGGACATTGCTGGCCAATATGTATCACCCAATGCCTCCCGTTCTATCTGATTGGTCGGGAGAGTAAGGTGATCCCCTCTAACCAGTGGTGCCCTCTGGTGCCTTGTGGTTATCTCATGGAATGGCAATAACATTATTGTTTGTAACTTCTTCTGTAGAGGTATGATGAAGAGGACGCTGCAGGGACGCCTGACCGCGTGGTTCTCTGGCTTAACGCGATTCTGGAGGGAGAGCATTTTGCTTGTGTAAGATATTTTAGGCCACGTTCTTTAACCGTTTGCGTTTTGCCTGTGTAAGATATTTTAGGCTATGTTCTTTAACCCTTTCCATTGTGCCTGTGTAAGATATTTTAGGCCACGTTCTTTAACCGTTTCCATTGTGCCTGTGTAAGATATTTTAGGCCACGTTCTTTAACCGTTTCCGTTGTGCCTGTGTAAGATATTTTAGGCTATGTTCTTTAACCCTTTCCATTGTGTCTGTGTAAGATATTTTAGGCCACGTTTTTTAACCGTTTCCGTTGTGCCTGTGTAAGATATTTTAGGCCACGTTCTTTAACCGTTTCCGTTGTGCCTGTGTAAGATATTTTAGGCTATGTTCTTTAACCCTTTCCATTGTGTCTGTGTAAGATATTTTAGGCCACGTTTTTTAACCGCTTCCGTTGTGCGTGTGTAAGATATTTTAGGCCACGTTCTTTAATACTTTCCATTGTGCGTGTATAAGATATTTTAGGCTATGTTCTTTTACCCTTTCCATCGTGCCTGTGTAAGATATTTTAACCATGTTCTTTAGCCCTTTCCTTGTCACAATAAGGCTGGGCCAATAGCTCTCCTCGGCGCCGGTGGGCGCACCGTGTCCACACCGCGCCGGAGAAAGCTAGTGACCCGGGGCTTGCCATAATATAATTTCTTACCTGTAAACCTCAGCAATAATGTTTTCTTTTGAGAGGAAATGTGATTAAAAGGTCAAGCAGACTGCAACCGCATACTTTTGGACGATTTGAGCTGGAAAAGATCAAACGGTCATTCGTCTTTTCACTACTTTGGGTATACTTTACAGCACGCATGCACCTAAAATCTGAAATTCATCAAACATACTATTCATGGATCACAACACTAAGTTTGATGCCATATGTTATGACGATATAGTTTCGACAGACTTTTTTTCGGGAGGGGTAGGAAAATTGCAGCTATGGGTGGTATTGTGACAAACATTTAGTTATATTTGTATATCTAAAGATTTTTAGTTTGAAGCTTTGCACTTTAGGAGGCATTCAATCACCGACCTCCTATCTGACCCACTTGTGCAGCCTGCAAAGTGTATATATTGTAAAATGTTTTAAGGTTGAATGAGTTCCCACGCAGTGACGCTCCACGTGACACGTGTTTGTGCACAGATGACTTTTAACCATTTTGATGTGTTCAAAGCAAAGTGTGTGTGTACGATTTTACCTGTTTGACACACCACGGGTTCTGCCCTGTTCGTTGGTGCCCCCGTTGCAAAGTGGTAGATTCTCAAATGAATAAAGTAAATAAATAAATATTCTCTACCGTATCATTCCTACTATTTTATCAATATCGAATCCTTCGTCCTAACACTAGGGCAAGTTCTAATCAACGCTGTCGTGCTGATTTACCTTCCATGCAGACCAGAACAGCCTTTTTCAGTAAATCCTTTTTTCCTTCCGCTGTCACTCTATGGAATCTTTTGCCTCTAGAAACTCCAAATTTACCTACGCTTTCGTTGTTTAAGATGAAAGTGTTCCTACATCATGTAAATTAATATCTTTTTAAAGTAGGTGCAAAGGAGTCTCCTGCTTGTTCAAGTGGAGCAGCTTCTGAAAGTATTTGGTATTATTTTCTGACTTGCCCTCAATATGCTACTGCTCGAGGTGTCCTCCATACATCCATTAGCTCTTTGGCACCTGTCAGTATAAACACAATTTTGTTTGGTAGCGATCTTTGTAGTCTTGTAGGCAATATTATTAATTTTTGGCAATACAAGAATTTATTGATAAAAGTAAACGGTTTCAAACTGGAGCAGTAACATGATAGCTCTTACATGTATTTCATTAATGTCATAGATATTTTGTCGGCTATGCGCCCCTCTAGCTGTGCTTGTACAAGCGATGTCTTTCTTGTCAATGTTTCATCCACATCGTCACTCGTCGAGTCCCTCACTCTCAGGACTCGATTGGCGGCGACTCACTGGAGTTTGTCTTGTAACGTTCGTCCTGTTTTTTTTTTTTTTGCTCGCAAGAGGGATTAATACAGGGCTATGCCCTTCTTCCCAATTGTATTTCTTTTGAAGTAAATAAAATATATTTAAATAAATGCTTGATGTATTCTTAGCATTAAAATTTGCAGTCATTACATACATTTTACCTGACTTTGATGTGACACATGAGGCACATGGGTATATGATACGAACGTACATGAACATTTTTATATTTTTCCTAAGATACATTTATTATAATGTAAACATATAAATCGAATATATATATACTTTTTCAGACCAAGAGTAATTGGAGAGCCATACAGTTTCATCTGAGAGACGGCGTAGTTCTCTGCAAGTGAGTCCATTTTTGTTGTTGTTAAACTCCGACATAGCATTGTTAATATTTCTCCGTCCGACAATTGACAAAACCATGCTCATATTAGGGTGGAATGAATCTGGACAATATCTGGTTACTGTTTATGTGAATAAATTGTTTGCCGATACGTCGGCGTGGGATTCAAGACTAACGCTTCGTTCCTATATTTCCAGGGTTATGAACAAGCTTCTGGAGGCTGACGGCAAGCAGCCTATAAAGTGGAAACCTAATGCACTAACGGCCTTCATTGCTCTAGAGAATATTGAGAATTTTAACAAAGGAAGTTTAGAATATGGACTGCCTCAACTAGCCACCTTCCAGAGTGCTGACCTGTATGAGGGTCACAAAGGGCCTTTCCTTAATGTACTCAACTGTTTAAATCAACTTGGAAGCCTGGTAAGGTGCTCTCCAAATATAACGTTTTTTTCTAAGTATCAAAAAGGGTTCTTCTTTAATGTACTCGACTGCTGCTTGACAGTTGAGCAAGATTTCAATTATATATCCGTTGGACTAAACTGATAATAAACTTGGTATTCAGTAATCCAGATGCTTCCTTAATATGAACAGTTCACTGGGGTACAAAGGTGTTCGGCCTAACGAGCTTCCACTGTGGTAAACTTTATATTCTATCTTTTTTTCAACGGAATCGCCGTACGTCCATTCAAATGTTCTTCCGTTTTACTCGTACATTAACTGTTTCAGTGTCAAGCTTTGATTCATTGAACAGTTTTCTCCTCGCGTTCATTGCGCCTAAAACGCGCCTAGGAAAGGTTTTGACCTTGAGCATGCTGACGGTTTCTGCTGCTTCAGGCGTGTTGGTACCTAAACGAAAGAAGGGCTCACAAAGATGATGAAGCTAATGTCGTTATTTGAATTCTGAGCACACCAATGTCTGTAGAGATTGGCAATGAAAAAATTAAATAGAATTCGTATCGAAAAGGTGGCGTGTGTAACTCGTCATTGGAGTTTTTTAAGATGGAAACAAAAGCAACCCTTGTATTTTTGACATGAATACATTGATTAGGACTTGATCAAATACAATGTTCGTCCTTTTGGCTTGATCATTTGTTGAGCCAAGCTAATTTCAGCAATATAGACATAAGATATCGGCAATAGAGACGTGAGATATCAGCAATATAGACGTAAGACATCAGCAATATAGACATAAGATATCAGCAATAGAGACGTGAAATATCAGCAATATAGTCATAAGATATCAGCAATATAGACGTGAGATATCAGCAATATAGACAAAAGATATCGCCAATATAGGCGTGGGATATCAGCAATATAGACATAAGATATCAGCAGTATAGACGCAAGATATCAGCAATATAGACATAAGATATCAGCAATATAGACATAAAATATCAGCAATACAGACATAAAATAACAGCAAAATAGGTATAGGATATCAGCAATATAGACATAAATATCAGCAATATAGCCATAAGATATCAGCATTACAGACACAAGATATCAGCCATATAGACATAACAGAGATGATGACAACATGAAGCTTGTGATCAACAACTGCACAAATGTGAAAAAAAGTCTTTTACCAATAAATCCAAGACAGAAGAACGGAGCTAAATTTACACCTTTTGGTAGCAATCTGGTACTTTTGCGTTTAATTGTGAGTTACTGTGCAAAACACCATATAAATCTGCAAAAAGGGAGAACTTTTCCATTAATTTAACATGGATTATGATAAATAAGATGCTTCATATAGAATTGGATGCCCAACTGCGATCTGTGCAATGTAGTCAAGGAAGCAGCTCTTGTTTGATAGGGTGCAGTACGAAAGATTGTCCTGGAAATGAAATAAAGTTCAGACTTTGGTGATCACTTTTCCCTGGCTCTGAGGCTCAAAGGGGCTTTAGAATGAGCTCAGTGGCAGCATGTCGATGCATTATGAAGCCAATATGCAGATCATTGGAAGCAGATTTCACATTATATGGGGTAATACAGCCTATGTCAAAATTCTACAGGAAAACGTGACAAGAGTACTTTCATATGTATACAATGTATATGTTAGACAGTGACAGGTTAGCTTATGGAGTATAGAGAGTTTGGACCACGGAATAGGGTTATGACTACCAGAAAGTGGTTCTGGACGAAAAGACAGAAATACAACAGTTAAATTTAACGGTGTCACAGACCAGCCACAATTGTCATACTGTCCCTCTACAATATACCCGAATGCTATATAAATAGTACCTTCCTCTCTCTGTCTCTCTCTCTCTTTTTAGGAGAGGTATATATAATTTATATGTACGTGTTACGTTAGCCCCATGTCTGAGCTCATCACACATGTCGAAGACACGGGCCGTTCACTATTTAATAAATTCTAACTCCACCTGTCACGCTCAACACGTTGACAAAATAGACCATATCGATGAGGGTGTGTTTAAAGTGATACCGCTGTAGTATTGTTAAAAGTATAGCGTATGTAATTTTTTCAAACCGGTCATTTATCACTCCATACATAGCTTTTTGATAACAGCGAGCGACAGCTGGCGCGTGGCCAGAAATAAGTTAACCCCTTGCTCACGTATAATCATCTCAGCAACCGAGTTGCTACAAACATATGAACGAAGTAGTTTTTGATGGTAACTTGATCTTGGATCTGTCTAGCTCAGTTTGCCACAGTACGCTAGTGGCGCTCTTACGGTTTGTCATAGTGACAGATATACAGTTACTCTTAGTGACAGAAAACGAGTTTGCCTGAACGTACAGGCACTCGTTTTGTTCTAGTGACAGGGCAAGAGCGTCATCTGCCATCAATACACTATTGATGCTTCCCTTCTATCAAAGGGTACACCAATACACACACATACTATGAATACGCAGACAACGATAACAGAGCGGAACCCTTTATCTGACACATATTTTATTTATTTATGAACATGTTTACCCTGGGTAACCCTTTCAGAGCACAGCTCTGTTCTTCCAAGAGGCCCAGCCACATATTCATCATTCATTCATTCATTCATTCATTCATTCATTCATTCATTCATTCATGAGAGTTAGAGTTGTATTTGTTTCAATTAAGTGTTGTGTTTTACTTAGAAAAAAACCAAACAAATAATGAAAACAACAGTTACACATTGACATTCCTGAAGATTATGAAATATCGTAGTACAATATTTTTGTGTCACTTCTCATATTTTTAAACTATAATTGAACATCTAATATTTGTGGCATAACACGATGAGATATTAAACAAATAACAAAGGGAAATTACTAACTAACTAACTATATATATATATATATATATATATATTAATATATATTCACATACATGTATATACAGCCAATAAAATAAAGACATAAATTATACATGTATAGTCAGCATTTTCTCCATACTTATGTTGTACGCACGGGGGCCTACTAAACCAGGTAGTAAAGGCACCGGCTAACAAATATATATATATATATATATATATATATATATATATATATATATATATATATATATATATATATATATATATATATATATATATATATATATATATTTATTTATTTATTTATGCAGGCGTTGTATTTATGTTGCAGGCCAACGAAAAGGGATTTACACCTCCTTATATGGCCCCAGAGCCGCCTAAAAGGGACGCCGAAGCGTGGGAAGAAACATAAGAAGGAGATTATATGCTGCAATTTTAGAATCAAAAAGTAACTATATGTATATGTAATACATGACAATTACTCCTATGGAGGACCTGGGTCACAATTGAATATTTCCAAGATAAAATACTTGGTTTGTCGTACACGAGGAGTTGATGCCAGGTCGTAGCATGTCTTGGATCTTTTACGAAACTTTTAACAAAAGAGCGTGAGTGTGGCTAACTAGTTCAACTTTGCCTGGTTTAACTAAATGAATGGATCTGATGTATTTTTTAAAGAACAAAGCAATAACTAGTTTATCACGTAACGTTGCAACGACCAACGTAATCATTGAGTAACGTTACCATAGCATGGGGGTCATTACTGTGTGACTTCAAATAGCATAAAGTAATATTAGCGTGACGTCATCACAACGTCACATTGTCATTAGATAACGGCAAAGTGACATGATTAGTGCACATACTGAAGAACAGCGTTGACAGAGTGTGAATGTGTAAACATCTTATACTATACTTTTGTAATAAATTGTACCCAGATTTTTGGGTGTGATATATCTAAATATGTGACTTTCTGTTGCCATTCCTACATGAGCATTCCCTACTGTGATATGATATGGGTTGAGAAGGCTTTAATTTTCACTCGTTATAATTTGTATTTCTGCGACCGTTCTTCCCACAATTTATCGACCACAATTCACTTTGAACGTCACCGGCCATCGCTGACATAGATATTGAATCTTCTGAGCCGTAATTGTTTTTTAAGGAATCAACTACATAAAAGACATGTCATTCGATTTTTTTGGTGTCAAATGAGAAACAAGAGATACATATTCATTACATTTTGGATAAAACTGGAATACAAAGCCTCTAAGTATATCATAATTGTATCAAATGTAGGTTTAATGAATAACACAAATAATCATATCGTATGATAATAACTAAAATTACAGAATGGAAACACGTTATTTATATGCTTATGCACACTAAGCCCAAAGATTGACAAAAACGTTCAATGATTTATCGTTTATTTATGTGTACATGTAGAAGCCATAAGTCTTTCCCAGATGTTATTCATATATTGGTGCTCACAAAGAAAGACTGGGTATCAAGTAATAAATAGTAATTTTCTTCGTTGGCCTCAAAAGGCTTCCGGTGTGTTAATATATCAAATTTTCATAATTTTTGAAAACCTTGTTCACTTTACAAATTTGACATTAAAAGACTTAAAATAAATAATTTCCCAACAGTACATTTTTTGGTGAATTTTATTGTCTCATCAACAACATAATTTTTTTCCTTGGTTGAATATTTCTAATAAAATCCTTCAGATAGTTGTTTCTTAATTGTACATATAAAACACCTTTACGAGGCACCATTATTTTTGTTTTAGATAGATTGACTACTTTACACCCGTTATCACAATATTTCTCTAAATATTAATTATTACTGAAGGTGTTCAAAAGTCTCTTCTAGATTTACAATATCATCTGCAAATAATAACTCTAATATATTACTACACTGTACAGAAAGAAACAAATATACCCTATCTTCCCTTTTCCTCTGGAGTGCTTACATACGATTTAGGACTAGAACTCCTAGGTTGGGGCACTTTGAAAACTATACCACGTACTTCTACATCAAATATTCTATGCCATAAGTACATGTGAGTTACCATATCGACTGGGAAAATCTTAAAAAATAACATAAAACCTGCTACCTTTTTAGATCAATATTTTTGAACAAGCGCCGGAAGAGTAAATGAATTATCTAATTGTTTATCGTTGATCTTCCACGTCTGAACCCTGAGAGGCTTTCATATAATCTTTCATTACTCTTTGTCCACTCACAAAGACGGTTATTAATAATTTTGGTGACAAAATGTCACGCGTACTTCAAGAATTGTATGGCAAGGTTATTATCTTTTACGTTCATTGGTCCTTTCTTGTGGAGTGGACAAATGATGCTTTGCACCACTCGGTACGGAACTGACCTTTGTTGAATATATTGTTTAAAAGTTTAAAAAAGATACAAAAAAATACTGTAAGGATAATATTTTTAAACAGTTCTACAACAACGCCATTTACACCTGGTGCCTTGTCATATACCAATATGTTTACAAAACAACTTTAATTCCATTTTGACTTGTATTACCATTGAATTCTGGATGCTGATTTACATCACTTGCCCTCATTAGGTTCAAAGAGATCTTCATCGATCTGACCTTCTTTGGGACTATCTCTTGTATCTTCGTTTAACATTTCCTGGAAATAATTGAACCATTTAATAGGCGGTATGTCTGTTTGATGAGCCATATTTCTACCTTTCATTTAATGAAATTCCACAATCTGTTAGGGTCATCTTTCGCTTTCTCCACTTTTTTCACCATCTGCCCATCTCTCTTGAGATTAACCATTGAATTGTTTGAGATTCTTTGTTGCGCATATAATATCATTGTACTTGCCGCAATTTTTGCTTGCCATTGACTGAAAACGTTTGAACAAAATTATTAACTTGTATCACACGGAGAAATATTTAAATCGTATTTTGCCTTGTGTAATGTGGATGCATAACAAAGCTAGATACAAATATTTTCTGATTGTGCTAATCTATGTCAGCCTTGTGCGAGAATTTTATTTCTTTATGCCGTAATATGACCTTGCGATCTTCAATCCAGGACGAACAAAATTACATTATAGCACAAACTACTGATTAAAGAAAAGGAAATCTGTATCATCGCTCAATTGTCATGAATTGTGGCCCTTCAAAGTGCTTGGTTTCATCTCAATAGAAACACTAGTTTGGTTAACCAGTGTTAGATTGACCAAGATTCAATAGCATATTGACAAATGTTCACTTCATTGGATTATCTTTGGATGGAAATCATGACAAATATGATGTTAATATTCATAATAGTCCTGTACATCTTTGGTAAAATTTTGGCATTGCACGAAGGATGTGATACCTTTTGGAATATTCAAAATGTCGTCCATAAGCAAAAGACTAGGCAAGCGCATGATCATGTTAGGGCCCATCGTAAATGCAAATCCGTGGCCAAATTGCTGCGATACATGCCTTGTCATTTTTAGATATGGCGTCAATGAAATGGATGTGCAAGTAAAATCAAACAGATCCAATCTTTTAGATATTCAAGTCTTTAAATCTGAGCCAAAGGATACCGTGTGAATCTATGGGAAAAACCGGCGTTTCCATGCTCATCCATTAAACACTCACGCTCACAACATAACACATTATATGAACCGTTACAACAAACCATTACTTATGCAATCATAAAAAGGGAGCAACAAGAATATTACTTTCAATGAAAATATAGACCCAAATTAAATAGAGAAGTAGAGGGCTATCATGGTACAATTCTTGACATTTACGAATACCCTATTAATTTATAATTCACTGTTTGTATCATGACGTCATGATATCATGATGAAGCTGAACTGTTCAGGTAGTCTTACTTACTCGAAAGCGGCACTTAACGACGTCATACCACGAGCGCCATGCTAAATATTTATATTATGACGTCATATTATCATAGCATCAAGTAACCATTACCAAAGCATGAGCGCCAGTATTTTGTTTGAGTATGAAGCTTGAAAAGGGAATACACATTCCTCAAACCGGTAGCGAGATATATCAGAAAAAGCGTAGCAGTTGGTTATTTTTTTACAAATATGTATATGTACTTAAAATGAAATCCTGTTTCTTGTCTTATCCAGAATTTAGATTGATTTTATTGATTCCTTAGCCAGGTTTATTTAACAATATGAGCAACATTTATTGCTATGATGAAACTCAATTAAAGATATCATCAAATCAGCTTATAATTTGTAACTGTTGGATCACATAATCAAATATTTGAACATATGATCAATCGGTTTAATCATGTTAAATATTTGATCATGTGTATGAATCAATTTAATCATATGACCAAATGTCTTTGATAATAAGATAAAATCGGTTTAAAATATCATCAAAACAACGTTTAACTCCGTATTTCATTCATATGAATAAATATTTGATCATATCATCAAATAACTGATCATTTGTTCAAATATTTATTTATATGTTGAAATGTTTTATGACACCCTCAGATGTTTGATCGTATCTCAAATTGATTCAATCAAATGATGAGAAACTAACTGATTTAGACATATAGTTCCATCTTTTTTATGCATATGTTCAAATGTATTCGATGATATGTTCAAACATTATGCACTCGTCATAGAGGGACTGAAACCTCCCCTCTGTCTTGCCTCCGAATATAGCGGTAGGTCTCAATTAGTTTTTAAGAGACAATATCAGTGGACAGCTTGGAAAATTTAAACCCAGAGATCGTCCATTTAAATCAATTATGGGAAGAATTCGAACCAGATATATTCATGCCATCCCCAACCCCCGCGACACTTTTACGAGAAAAAATAGCTTCTAATTTGCAAAATATTGTCAATGTTAATTTTTTTAGTGAAAAGCTATTTCAATGAGGTGAATACGCAACATGTCAATGCTATACCAATTGAAGACAGGTCCTTCCTCTTTGTACAGGCGTAAGGGAATGAGAGGTGTGAAATTGCGTCTTGAGAATTCGGGGCCATTCATTTTGCTCGTAGCAAAGAGAGTCCGATGCATTTGATGCTAGCAGTGAATAGGTTTGATTATATATCTGAGCGATTTGCTCATATAACAAAAACGGGTTGACAATATATTTAAATCCATGGTATTTGTTCATATGAACTAGTGTGTTGACCGGGTACCGCCCGCAAAAGTTATTATCGTTTAGTACCTTGGTAATAAAGTTGTACCTGTATACCGGCAAGTTTATCTCCTAATAATGCCAGTTACGTGACAACATTTCTACATCTGTGCACTTCTAGTCCGTTACGGCAATCCAGGTACATAACAGCATTTCTACTTTTGTACATGTATATTGGCTTTGTTCTTGCAGTCTGAAAATGCGCAAACGCAGCTCATTCACTGGGCTACCAGCGCCATAAAGGTGAACATTGACAAGGCATCGCCACCGAATCCCAAGCTTACTTCAAGTTTAGTATGGATATATTTCTCGGTGGTTCAAATACAAACATTAAATATTACGTTCATTCAAATGTTAAATATAGTGGATAAGGCACTATTACAGAGCCAACATGCAGTTACCCATAAAGTTTCTGATCAATAAACAATTATTGTGTACAAATCGGAGTATTTTGTTCTTTGCAAAATAAGCGGGTACCCGAACGGGTACCCCGATAATTTTTTAGACCAGCTATCGCGTACCCGGGTAGAAAAATTCACTACCCGTCAATCCAATAATATGAACAAGATTGTGCTTCATCATATGGTCAAATATGTTATCATATGCTTAAAGATATATTCATGTGTCTAAACATTGTATGATAAGATCAAATATTGGATTATATGATCAACATTTGAATGTAAGAAAAAATAGTTAAGAATAGTGAAACATCTCAAAATTGATTTAATGATATGATAAAATACATTAATTCATATGACTAAATGTATTTCACCTTATGATTAAATTTAATTGATTTTTTGATATCATTTAACGGAACTTATCATGAGTCCAAATACTGAAGAAAACAAAAAAGGGCATTCCATTGTATATATATATAAGTTGTTTTATCGGCAGTTGAAAAATGCCCATAAACCATGTTTGCCTTAAATTCAATGCGCTCCCTACGGGGTTTCAGAAACGTACAAATTAGCAAATCTGCGCAGATATTATGGGAAGCTTTAGATGCCCGGAAATTATGGTAAGCTATACTTGGTATATGCTGCCCACGGTCCGGTATGAGGATTATAACAGACCCGCAGACAATGGGCATGACCCACAAACCGGCTGTAGGACCTATTCCATTGTATATTTTTTGTGAGCAGTGTATAATTGCCCATAAACCACCCAAGACATATATATATATATATATATGTATATCTGTGTGTGTGTGTGTCAGTGTGTGTGTTTTTGTGTCTGTGACTTATGTATGCACATTCATATGTACCTGTGCATTTGGTTGACTCTGCGAATAATGTCCTTTGTGTGTCCATGTAGGTGTATTTGTCTTTCTCATCCCGGTTCTTTTGCCTTCCTGTACGAATCTTTTGACAGGGTTCAACGGATTTATTTCTATCAAATGATTGTGTTGAACATATAACTGATTGTTAATCAAGACGTTTTATTTATCATGTAGGAAATTGTATTTTGAAAAAAAAGATGGTGATGTTTTAAATATGGAAAGTCTACAAAACTGTATGCATACAGTCCTGTTATAAATCTATAATTTGCTATTTTAATGTATCATAAAAGATCAAATGCCCCCTTCAAAGGACGGACGATGATTAGGAGGATGCGTCTGCGTTTGAGGGAATTTATTAAGACCAGCAACCGTCTGTTTTAACGTCTTGCAGAGTATCACTCTTTCACTTCCAAATAACACGTAACTCTGAAAAGGAAGGTTTGAAATATATTTCATCACATCGTATGCCTACATTGTTTCATTTGTCACATTAAGAAAGCTTATCATTACTAAATTTAAAACCCCCATCAACTGGAGGGCAAGACAGTGGTTGTTGTCTGTATATTATAGAAACCAGCACTTTATTCTTGGGTAGCTTCTAAAGGCCAAGCATACTAATTGTAATTTAGAAAATATGTATGTGCACATATGTATTGCGGTATACATTTTTTATGTCATTCGTGCTATATTACTTTGCGTCGGACATACACGGGCATTGGATACTTGTTTTATATATAACTAGGGGCCCCGCATTCTGTGCTCCGCTTGCATGTCTTTTGTGTAGCACAGGGTGCAGTGATTCTAGGGTGCAGTGCAGTCAGTCTGTACATCAAGCTATCAGTCTGTACATCAGGCTATCAGTCTGTACATCAGGCTATCAGTCTATACATCAGGCTGTCAGTCTGTACATCAGGCTGTCAGTCTTTACATCATGTTTTCTGCAAAAATATTCATGTTTTATAAGGTAATAAAACTAATAGCCCATTTAACCCCCAGCCCAACATCATTCTTAATTATTGAATGTATGGCTTAAAGGAGATGACCATGCCTTAATTCCTAGTTTTGTACCACAAAAATAATTTTGAGTACATAGCTTGCTAAATATTACATGGATGCAAATTGTCAAGGGAAGTTTCAATTGGTTGAGCAACCCTGAAAATATACTTATTATCAATTAAAAGATATGCACATGATGTTATGGTAAAGCTGTTTCGCAATTATATGAAAAATAAAACAGCACTCACAAAAATTAATAAAAATTCACTCCCTGTTTTTATTTGTTGCGACGGAGGAAGAGGGGGATTAGTTACATGTTGCAATAATAAAAGATAATACTTTCACTTGTCATCATGCTCTATTTAAAACATTTGGCTGTTAAAACGGGACTGCAACTGACACAATGTATTCCACTGTATCGAACTCCCTTGGCACTTTGCTTGCACATTTGTTATGGACGGAAGATAATAAATGACTTCCAATAGGTGTCCCATAACACAACCATTCATTTGCTAAACGGTGTAAATAATAATGCGTGCAAGCTAATGACCTGTAAACGCTGTTTAACCCGTTATCCTCGTGAAGAAGGCTAAGCTTAAGACTGGGTTACCATCTTTCTGTATCATTTTAAGCTGCCAAATAACCACCAAGGAGACCTGCTGACCAGGGGCCTGTTATCTTGACAGGTCTACTCATTCCTCATTTCCAAGTCCAAGTACTGGCGGCCACAAACATTAAAGTATACGGCATAGGACGCCGACCGGTTTGAAGCGGTTTAGATTAGAGGAATAGGTTAATGCACTGTCTTAATGAAACTAAGACGTAATGTTCACAGATGAGGGTGATTTGAGAATAATCTTCAGGTCGAATAATTACGGTCTGGACTAATGTACCTCTAATGTGATGCAGAATCAAGGGTATGGTGGAAACTGAAACAGCATATCCTAAATTTAATTTTGATATGTCAATAGAGTTAATCAAAGGCTACCAAACTGTGACCAATCATCTTTCAAAGTTTAAACGCTGCAAAGAATAACAAACTTAAACGTAAAATTATGATCTTTCTGCTTGATTAATGAAGGTTAAAATATCATCAAATGGTTAGTGTGTACAGCACGGTTGTATTTCTCAGATCATGAAAATGGTACTGATAAAATATATTCTCCCTGAAGATAGGGAGGCCACTTCGCGCATGCGTATTCTTTAGATGAAACCCTCTTACCTGTTTTACATACAGTTGTTAGTGGAGGTTTTCCCCCACTCCTGCCCTTGGTGATAATGTTTACGTACAAGTTTGCATGATACATGGTAGGCTTTCAATGTTATCTGGATGTATATCGTTGAATTAAGGAAAACTTTAGACAATATGAATAGCAACAGCAATATGACCAAAAAGAAGCAATTGATTTCTTTAATCATTAAACGGTCCACTTTATTTATAAGCTGTGGAAAAAAGTTCAGAAGCGGGATTTCTTCAGTCAATGGAACAGTGCAATGATAAAAATGGCTACATGCACGCAAGCCGACTGTACGCTATCGTTGGTTCATGTGTATATATAATCAATAATAAAAAATACCAATGGCCCATAGAATAAATTGCATAAACACGTGTTCCCTGAGCGCCTATTCTATGTCACATAAACCTCTGTTCAAAATTGCAGTAGATTCTGTGTTTTAATATTTTGCTCAATTCACACCATGCCAAATTCAATGCACAACTAAAGAAAAATACTGTAAATGTCCATTTATATAATTGTATGTGTGCAAATTCAGGCATTTAGCCTGAGTTTGGATAACATTTTTGAGACAAAAGTCCCATTATGTTAAATACTCTTTCATGGTATTTTTATTGATTGTCATAAAATAGGAAAAACAAAAACACCGCAAAATTAGGTGATCTTCGGTTGACTGACCTGAAACATGGAGATCATTGTAACCAAACAGAAAATTGCAAACTCATATCTCACCTTGTAACATGCCTTATGACTTTCCATACATATGTTGCATTTATGGCAGACAACCTACAATGGCACTCAAGACATTAAGAATAAACTTTCTTCATTTATTGTGTTTATATTGATCACACACATTTAATGTCATGGGTTCTTTTGTGCAAAGCGACTTGGCACCGTCCAAGATATAAATGAAGCTGGTAGAAAGAGCTCCAACGGCCTGGGTCACATAGTCATTAACGTACTTCACATTTCGTGCAATTCCCAGCGATTGCTCATTTGGATATATTGTTTTTGGTGCTACTGGACACGAGAAATAAAGGAACCATCGGCACAAGAAAGGGTCCCGTTCCATACGGACCCGTCGTCTAATAATAAGATCGGTAAGTTTTATATCATTTTGTAGTAATGTTAATTGATGCCAGTCATAAGAGTATTAAGTGATGTTTGAGACAGGTGTACAGTCATATCACAGTTTCCCAAGTAATTTGAAATTGTTTAAATATGTTATTTGTTATATGTACTTATTGGTATCTTTTGGATATATATATATATATATATATATATATATATATATATATATATATATATATATATATATATATATATATATATATATATGTATATATATATATGTGTGTGTGTGTGTGTGTGTGTGTACGTGTGCATGTGTACAAAATTTACATCTATTTTGCTGTGCTTTCAATGGTATAATGTTAATAATAGTGCTGTCAAATGCTGAATAACTCAAAGATTTAATGATGAATACTATATCATTTTTCCTTCATAACGTAATAGGAACCTCTACCAAAGATCAATTCTTTTCGACAAAAGTATATTTTCAACATAGATTTCAATATGTCTCGTAGAATATGTTTAACTGAACCCATCTCACGTATCATCCATAAGAATATTTTTGCAGTGGGAGAAAAATGGTCTCCTTTAATCATCCTGTTTTTTTCTCCATAGAGCTTCATTTTTTCCCGGAAGTATGGCTGCGTCATGTATGAGGACACAGGTATACATCCTGTTATGTACGGCAGCGGTATTAGGTAAGATAAACTACAATAAAACTACAACATAACTCGATACAAAATAGGAATAAGCGTTATATAATAATGCTCGTTCAATAAACTTTAAAAAGGTAGATATACATTGAAACGACCATTAGATCTCACAAATCCCATATGTCTTTTTAAAATTTGATTTCACTTTGGATCAGCCTATTGATTGTGAGGAAAAAAAATCAGAATAACGTACTAGCCTGATTATGGATCAAGAAATAGTTCTTTGATAATACAGGCCAAGACCTTGAAAGCCTTCTTGGGAATGCCATGTCGGAGGGAGAAGGTCTGAACGATTTTTGCCAGTACGTGGAAAAACGAGCAACAGAAATAGTTGGGCACGTCGGTAGGGAAGTCAACAGTGTCAACTCCCCGGAAACATGCCACGCGCGTTGTGACGAGCAGCAGGCATTTAAATGCTCAGCAGTGCTTTACTGGAAAGGGAATAGGAAGTGCGTTCTACTAAATACTATCATCTCCAAGACGCCTGGGACAGACATCAAAGTCAACACTAATGTGGATTATTATGAAAAGAAGTGCGGTGAGCATATACATACAGGCAGATTCCGTTTAGGGGTATTATATTTCTGAATTGCTGAGGCCATATAAAGAGCCAGTTTATATATGCCTTATGATATATTTTCCAAACATCCAAAGCAAAAGTGCAGTTTACAAGTGCATTTTCTTGTCTCGAACTTTCTCCAAGGCAAAGTGCATTATCAAGGGACATCATTAATTCAGTATTATTTCGCCTGTAAGAATGGAGATCAAACTACACATTCAGTGTGCTCAATTTTATCCTTATTTTGCTGGCAACGGTGCCAAAGGCCGAGGGTTCAGATCCAACAGGAGACAGAAAACAATAATATAGTATTTAGATTATTTGATATAACACGATTTTCTTTGTGCCATTGGTCATTTGTCCGATTTGGGAATTATATCAAATGTGTATTCACTTATACATAATAAAAATTGTCAGTCGATAGAAATGACCGACTGTGTCAATGTGTAAGCCATATATGTTAGCATATCACCCTTGGTCCTCGGGCAACCATTTTGGAGTTGTCTCGAAAGTGTGTCAGAGTGTTGCACCTTACATATGGCTAGGTGATGGTGCCAAAGGTTAGGGGTTCAAATCCCATTGGAGGCTGACAAAGTATGGTATTTTTCATTATTCAAAAAGTCGTTCTATAATTAAAGGTTGATCATTTCCAAACAAAATGGCCATGTATTTCTTCACGGAAAACACGAATCGACAATGGTGTTCAATAGTCATTTTTCTAGCTGGCAGTGTCCTCTATAAACCATCTGTCTAGAAACTGTCACTTGCAGCTGCCCCTTTGATGATACATAAAATTTTAATATTTTTCCGGCTTTAGATCCCATTATATCACCAAAGAGCTGTCTTAGGCAAGAGCTACCATTGTATCGACTGCTTAAGCACCTGTAACACTTAATTTATCACCACATACTCACTGGGCGGAAAGACTGGCATCAAAATTCTAGGTTAGACTGTTATCTTTTGTGGTATTAAGGGTTAACAGAATGAGAAGGTGAACAAAAATTTTTCATCCTGACAATCCCCTTATATCCACATATTTTAAAAAGCCCGCGAAACTAATCCAGAACAAAGTTTGCAAAACTTATTTCATCTTACTAGTGGTAATTACGCTGGTGGTGACTGCTGACTTAATAATGATAATGATGATGATGATGATGATGATGATGATGATGATGGTGATTATGATAATAATAATAATAATAATAGTAATAGGAAGAAGAGTTGAAGAAAACGAAAACAGAAGAAAAAGAAGACACAGATAACAATAAGTATAGCAAGAACAATAACATCATTACTAATAACAACGGTCCTGATCACAAGAATAAAGAAAACATTGATAATAGCCAAACTGATTATTTGACAACACAATGCAAAAATTCTCATCAGCGCAATAAAATTTTAAAAAAATGTTTACTCTTCTTGTGCATATCAAAGTTCTTGGCCTCAAAAGTGTTAGTCTGACAGATGTCACATACAATTCTATTTTAATCTATTTTCATACAACACGGAACCACACATAGTTTCACATTTGGGTACTCTCATTGGTGTAAGGATGTAATGGTTACCGAAAAAAAAAAAAAAAAAAAAAAAAAAAAAAAAACCAAATTGAAAAATAACGGATGGTTCCATGCTTTCTTTTCTGTTGGCTCTATTCAATGTTACAGATTCCCCCTTTTTATCATAGGGTCTGACGCTATGAAGCATTCCTTATTTGGCGAGCATCCAGAGAAAGAGAAAGCGGATGCTAACAACATTTCTTCAGGAATCAAACCAGAGAAACCAACAAGGGCACCAAACAAGCAACTGAGGAAAACCACATTGCGCAGGAAACCACACAGGAAACCCAGGAGAAAGAAACCAGCCGAAAGACCAAACAAAAACCCAACAAGTAACAAAGCAGCCAGGAAACCAACGCCAAGAACAAACAAACCAGCCAGGAAACCAAAGCCAAAGCCAAGAACAAACAAACCAACCAGGACACCAAAGCCAAAGCCAATAACAAACAAACCAACCAGGACACCAAAGCCAAAGCCAAGAACAAACAAACCAACCAAGAAACCAAAGCCAAAGCCAAGAACAAACAAACCAACCAAGAAACCAAAGTCAAAGCCAAGAACAAACAAACCAACCAAGAAACCAAAGCCAAAGCCAAGAACAAACAAACCAACCAGGAAACCAAAGCCAAAGCCAAGAACAAACAGACCAGCTAGGAAACCGAAGCCAAAGCCAAGAACAAACAAACCAACCAGCAAACCAAAGCCAAAGCCAAAGCCAAGAACGAACAAACCAGCCAGGAAATCGAAGACAACGTCAAGGACAAACAAACCAGCTAAGAAACCGAAGACAAAGCCAAGGACAAACAAACCAGCTAAGAAACCGAAGACAAAGCCAAGGACAAACAAACCAGCTAAGAAACCGAAGACAAAGCCAAGGACAAACAAACCAGCCAGGAAACCGAAGACAAAGCCAAGAACAAACAATCCAGCTAGGAAACCGAAGACAAAGCCAAGGACAAACAAACCAGCTAGGAAACCGAAGACAAAGCCAAGGACAAACAAACCAGCTAGGAAACCGAAGACAAACCCCAGGACAAACAAACCAGCTAGGAAACCGAAGACAAAGCCAAGGACAAACAATCCAGCCAAGAAACCAAAGACAAAGCCAAGGACAAACAAACCAGCTAAGAAACCGAAGACAAAGCCAAGGACAAACAAACCAACCATGAAACAAAAGACAAAGCCAAAGACCAACAAACCAGCCAGGAAACCAAACAAAAAACACAAGAGAAACAAACCAGGTAAGTCATGTTACAGACAAAGAAAGCAAGGTTTATTAACAATTGCGAGAGAGATAAGTCCATCTTTAATTTATCCCTTCCTCACTGAACAACGCCGCAAATATAATCTATGTCGCAAGAGTATAAGAACAGGACGTGTATGACGTGGGCCTGGGATTAACATAATCCCTATGTGCAAAGTGTATTACTGTCTAGACGCGCAGTTGCTATACTGTTTATGGTATTTTGCATTTTTTAAAAAATATGTATAAAGTACAGCATTTCGTGCTAGTTCGCAGTAAATTCCACCCTTTACCTTGGGTAATATATAACACCTCTATATAAATATAATTATTATCGCGATCGTCCGTGTTTGCAAAGTGATGATCTAAGGTACATCAGTTATAAATTTGCCAAAATAACCCGTTCCACAGTCCCATAATACCGAATCACCAAGCACTAAATTTCTCAAGCTGTACTTTTTGAAGAGTACAGTTGCCCACACTCAAAAGGGGCCCGAAAATGTTGCCCACACATACAAGGGGCCGGATAATGTTGCCCACATACACAAGGGGCCGGATAATGTTGCCCACATACACAAGGGGCCGGATAATGTTACCCACACACACAAGGCGCCGGATAATGTTGCCCACACACACAAGGGGCCGGAAAATGTTGCCCACACACACAAGGAGCCTGCTAATGTGCCGCTAGAATTGCATTCTGAAAATACAATAGCCAAATTTGGATGTGCAGACGGCATTACTGGTCAGGTGGATCACCTAACCCCTGGTGACCTACCATATATAACTGGACTTAACCAGTTCTTCTTTACAGTGATATACTCTTGTATTCATGTTTATCTCTTGTATTCATGTTTATCTCTTGTATTTATGTTTATCTCTTGTATTCATGTTTATCTCTTGTAATCATGTTTATCTCTTGTATTCATGTTTATCTCATTCTTATTTTGCTGCATTCTATTACCTTGTCCAGGATCTGATTGTTCTGGAGGTTTTATACGTCTTGGTAAAAAGTGCTACAATGTTTTGGACGCCAAGGTTAACTGGAATCAGGCCGGGAGTATGTGCGCCCTAAAGGGCGGTCGTCTCTTCTTCCCTATGAACAAGAAGGAATGCCAACGTATCCAGAGACTGTTAAAAAGAAACACCTCAGGTGAGCGTGGAACCTGTTATATACCATATCTCCTATCAAGAAGTTAGTTAAGACGTTTAAGTATAACCTATAAGAAAGTTTGTATATGACTTTCAAAACTTTGCTCATAAAAAACAGTGCCCACATGTTAAATAAAATATGTAAATAGTGAATAGAAACAATAACATACTATTATGGATTACCATTTTTTTCTTATTTGCCCATTTACATACTTGTTTTCATTTGTTTATATATGTATTTGTTGATGGACGATTGAAAACGCAAAAAAAAGGAAAAAATCAAGATGGTAGCTCATAAAATGCTAATAATATAGTCAAATTCCATTGCAGAGATAAGGTAGGTTTTTGCTTTCCTAATATTTACTTTTTTGTCTGGCTTTGCGAAATAAAACTATACAGGGTACTGGATGGCAGGCAAAACAGTGGGTGAAAACGATAAAATTGGAAGACGGTTTCCAAGTGTCGCCGCAAAGCTTGCCAGGCGGTTCTCCAACAGAAACAGGTGCCTGTCATACGGCTGGAGTAGATCTGGTGGCAAATATAGGGATACCTGGAGTCTTAAAGTGGAAAATTGCAAAACTCCTAAAAGTTACATCTGCGAGAAAGGTGCGTAACTCTTTTGTTGAAATATTTAGGTCAAACAAAGAACTGGTTAACAGCTTTTCTGAGCTATTATAATGGAATTTATTACCGATTGGTTGCTAATCTAATAGGTTTTTGCAAACTCTTGTTGAAACAGCGACAAGGTCGAAGTTAAAAGATGTACACAGCAGGAGAAGTCGATCCATCTGAAAATCCAGGTCAATCTTCCTTGCGAAATGGTGTTCTGGTCATGTTTCGGGATAATACTGTGCACGATAGTCTCAAGAATCTTACAATTTTTTTTTTCAAAAGTACATATGTGTTAACAAACTCCGAGTAGTTAGGCCGTTGACAGAACGTACAAACAGGTTTGCTCTTCTCAATCTTATAAAATAGTGCATTTTACAAATACACCTGAACGAATAATTACGTGCGAAAGATATTGACTGTATTAATCAGGCTCTATGTCGTTACAAAAATAAACTGGCTGCCATAGATGTTGAAGGTTCTCCTGAAACTCCAAAGGAAGACGAAATCAAAGGGCCAGATATCAAAGAGGAACCAAATGATGAAGAAAAAAACCCGAAGGCGCCTATAAAGAAGCCAAATAAACCAGAGGAAAAACCAAGTAGGCCACCACAAGAATTATAATTTCAACAAAATTTTTGTTTCTTTTGCAATTTAAGCAAACCTCGAGAAACTACTTTCGCATAAGAGATCATTGAACGTTTACAGTGGGAGCTATATTTGCACTGTAAGATAGAAATGAAAAAAAAAAAAAAAAACATCTAAGACCGACTGACATAACGTTGCAATGACATAAAACCAGAATCCACAAGTCTCCGCGAGCACGTATTTCTGCGTATCGGATCCAACCGATAATACCACATCATTTGCTCATTGCAATTATAAATCCATCTTTTATGTTACTATGATTCATTTTTGTATAATATTTTGGAATGGTGGTTTATGGATCATATGTTTTAATAATCTACCAAATACAAATATTTATCTCACCAATTATTCAAATGATTTAAATAATCAATGTAAAATTGTGATCTTATAATGAGGTTTTTATCTGTGAATTTCGTGACACATGTTTACATCAGCGTAATTGCAAGTCAGCTGAGATTCTGTGGTGGGATTTTTTTCGTCGTCCACAATTGACATTTTCGATTTCTTCTCCAAAACAGTTTTTCAGATTCGTTTCAAACTTGGTGGAAAGGTTTCATTGGTGTTTTTCTACCTTGTTCCCTCCAATGGTTATGGTCCATTGATTTTTTTGGATTTGTTATAATTTTTCCTTCATTCTTGGAAAATCAATTCCTATTGATTACACTGTAAGTCAATGGGGATCGCATTAGTAATAAGATTTATGACTTATTTAACACTGTCGGCCAGATTCACTTCTTAGCTGGCAGGATGTACCTAGGATGGGTCAAAACTGAGTGTGTTCAAATGACCATACTTTAGGGACTTTCATATCATTATTTTTTTTTCGTTTATTTTGCCGTGATTTTTTTTTTCATTTTCTCCTCTAAAACAGCTTGGCCAGTTGCTTTGAAGTAACATAGGGACACTTCTGACATAGGGACACTTCTGAGTACTCGCAGACCAGGCTGTGACTTATTTTGGGTTGAATGTCAAGGTCAGTTGAGGACAAGCTGTACAGACAGCCGTTTTGTTTGTTATTTTAAGTTTTTAATGGTTCTATTGGTTGTATAATGTGTAAGAATTCTTGCATAGGGCTGATTTTATGCCTAACAAGTTGACTATTTTGTTCAGGGAATGACTGTTCAAGTGGTTTTGAGCGAGTTGGCAGGAAGTGCTATCAAATACTCAACTCCAAAGTAACCTGGAATAAGGCAGGACTTATGTGTACAGCCAAAGGAGGCCGCCTGTTCCTGCCTCAGACTAAAAAACAATGTCTTGGAATCCAGACACTACTGACACGAAAAAACACAGGTAAGCTTATTAATTAGACGTAATTCGGTTGTTAAATATATGTATTAAAAAAAAACCACCCCAAAAAGCAATAAAAAACATTTAAAAAACAAACAAACAAATAAATAAACAAACAAACAAAAACAAAACAAAACAAAACAAAACAAAACAGGTTAAGTCATTATTTGATTCCTTCATTGCAAATTGGGAGATGGAAGTGGGCTTCCTTTTTGATTTCAACAAAGCAACATAGTGGCAGGGAAAGCCGTCTAGTGGCATCGATCGTTTTTTCCTCCATACGACAGACATCTTTAAATTCACCCCCCCCCCCTTAAAAAGGCAGATGGGAACCTTTATTTTTCTTAGCACTAAAATAGTTAAATACTGGGATGGTTGTCTTTAGGTTATTGTAATGTAAAACCTGCTGTTTATAAATAAATTAGTGCTTTTAGCATGAATCTGACCATGTTTGCCTTCATTGCTCAGGGTTCAACACTACAGCAGGAAGGTCATCTTTTATTTCAAACTCAATTTGAATGAAGTAATCAGTTTTTTTTTCAAATTTCAAAACATCGTCATCGTTGTATAATGAAATTAAAAAAAATGTTACTAAGCTTCAAAAGTTTGGGCGAATGGAGCAAATGTATGAGTTGTATATGTATATATATTTTTTAAAATTTACAATGCTTCAACTGGAACAAAATCCTAATAGCAAATCAAAATCCTAATGGCAACATGACTTAAGAATTCGTTTACTATTCAAGCTATTTTTAGTATTTCTTGTTCAATGTTTAGAGATTTGACACTTTTTCATGCGTCTTTGTGCGATTCTTTGTATCAGGGTACTGGATCTCGGGGAAAACAGGAGAATGGAAAGCAAATGACAAAACGAAACGAAAGCTTATTCAAATTCCCAAAGTCGCCAGATCACTAGCTAAACATTTCCGTGGTGGAAAATTATGCCTATCCTACGGCTGGATGAGACGATATGGCAAATACAGAGCTGGCTGGATAGTAAAGCTGGAAACGTGCAATGCTTTAAAAGATTACATCTGTCAGAAAAGTAAGCTCCAACAATCTTCATTTATGTGATACGCTCACAAAATTGTACCTGCTGGAAGGGTATATAAGTTACTATTATCGGCAACCGTGTTATGCCCCCAAAATTGCAATTGCCATAGAAAAAACTATAATAGTGTTATTCATTTTACTGGCGAAAAATACAATCAGGCAACAGCAGTTGCTTGTCAGTGTTGCGTGACGCGGATTATATACTGGTAATCAAGTGTGCCATTGGCGAAGAGGGTCCAAACAAAGACTATATGTTTTATGTAATTTACGGTTTCTGGACCTTTATGACACATCCATATCAATTTCTCGTCAAAATCTGTTGTTCTGTCGCTAGGCAACGGCAATCAGCATCTGCCATGACACAGGCGTGGCGATGGATAAAACGGCGGAGGCAAAAACATTTCTGGAAATAAATACTCATTTTAAAGACAATGATGATTTCAGGCTGAGCGGCTATCTAGAAAATATGACTGTCAATTAGGTGAAAAAATCCAAGTCTATTTGGCGACGCACCACACCTTTTCCTGTTTGATGCAGGGATCCGCCCCAACATGTTAAAACTGTAAGAGCGAGAGTGTCCAGCAAACAATATGAATGTATCGCATTGAGCTCTGAATGACTTAGGCCCTCTGTGATTTATTCCATTGGCCTTCTTTCAATTCTGTAGCCGGCTAATGTTGACCATTATAAAAATTAAATTATAAATCTTACCTGATCATATTTAATCTGTAACCAGTCGAGTTTAGTATCTCTAAAAATGTACAGATGGGCTTATGTTCTTAATACTCGACTTCGATCAGGAACGCCCTTTGGTACACTAGTTGCCAAAATATTTTATTCCAAGTGACGGATAAACAAGAAATCACGTAATAACTGAAAACAACTCTACATTAATTTATATGTATGACTTTATTTGGATATTTTAAAAAGAGGAATCATGTTGAATTTGTAGATGTTGGAGAAACAGAAGGCACTCCAGAGGAAGCGGAGACAGCTGAGTGGACAGATTGGTACAGTGATGACTCACCAGACGATGGAGTAGACTCTGAACTTATTGAGGATCTCAGGAAAGTGGGTGACGAAACAATAATTTTTACACATAAATATTGATAGTTTGAAATAATATTTGTGTCTAGATGTGTGTTTCTGTTGATATTTATATTTGCCAGACTTGCTTTCCTGCCGGGCAGGTTACATGCGATATGCGGCTTGTTAGAGACGTTGGACCTAACGCTTGTACATTTCATCCAAGTATGTTGTGAGGCGAAATAGTATGCATGCGTTAACAAGATAATGTGACATTAATATATCCATAGACTTTACCAAACGGGTGTACAAACACATGCTGTAACAACCTTGACATCTCCAGTCCTGGGGCTTTAGTGTATTGCTGGCCAACAATTTCACTTTTATGCTTTTCCCTAAAGTTAAGAAATAGTTATATTAAGTCATAAAATCTTTCCAACATTATATGTTTTATGTGCAAGATGTGTTGACAAAATGATCACAAAATCAACAAATTTTGTATTGACGTACTGATACATCTAACACTGCGTAAATGGAGCATTTGACAAATGACTACGTATCAAACTGAACAAAACACCCCTAAATAATTTAGGTGGTCTTTACCTATGTGAGAAAACTATATTTAAATATGTTTCTCTGCTGGTGTGCACAACAAATACAACTGAGGGCAATGCCATGAAAACGTAGGAGAGAATCAGCGGAAACCATGTCAATATGTCATGGTACAATTGTTCTGAAGTAATTCCAAACAGCCACTTAAAAACCACCTAAGATTATCTTACGTTATTTGCCCAGCCACCTCTTATGTTCAATACATGATTAAACTTACATGTTACACACCGTGTAACCTTTTCCTGTTTGAACCACCCATAAGTGTGCGCATGCGCATTGTTTTATAATTGTATGTATTTACTTAATTTTCGTGAGAGCAGATATGTTTGTGTAAAACTACAAATACGACTTATTGTTGGCACACCCCGAGTAAATAGCTTTTCCGCTGGACCGAATCCGTGTCAATAGAAGCTATTGACTCAAAACTCTTCTCGCCAGAAAAGGGCTGAGGCAGGGGCTCTAAAAATATAAATGTTGTTTATTTTTTTCGGCAAAGAGCCACCGGGACATTTGCACAAAGCCCACGGATATCCAGTGCCGTGTGAGGAGAACAAAAGAGAGTTACAAGGAGGCAAATCAGAGGCTACATCGACGATGCACTTTACAAGAGCTGGGTGGTCTGTTGTGCCGAAATAAAGATCAAAGAAATGAGGAGGAATGTAAAGATTATGAAGTACGCTTCAGATGTCCTCCAGGTTAGTATCTTGACTGATTAACGTCAACTGTAGTTTCGTCAGAGGCTTATGAAAAACCAACAGCTGGTCAGCTCTACGAATTAACGTTAGAGGAAGCCAAGGCCAAAAGACAACCGTTTAGATACTGTGTGAGGAGAGACCCCCCCCCCTCCAAAATACGGAAACGATATGTTTGTCTCACCTAATGGATTTGTGATCGCTGCATAAAGTATCCTTTGCTTCATCCACAAAAAGGTTTATCTAGTGAGGAGACGAAGGTCTGTATTTTCTGTACTTCACTTGTCTGTTTAGCAAGCAAAATATTTTTTTTCAGTAAAATTGTCACTCACGCCTCTATCAGAATGCAAAATATTTTCTGTAAAGCATGGTAAACTGTTACGAATACATTTAACTTAAATAATACTACAATTTATCAGTCAAGTTTATTTCATGATTGACCAATATATGACAAACAAACATGATTGAGGGCATGGAGGGATTGACGAAGGAACTATCTTCACCTTACAGAGGTATGAATAAGATGATGTGACATTCTTCCCCGTGAGTGAAATGTCACATGACCTTCAGAGCTAAAAAGAAATGGCAGACGCTTGTTCAAAGCTTCTGGTCCTATCTTCTGTGCTTGGTAGTTTAAATTGAATTTTGCTACGGAATATGAATAAAATACCATAACTTCTGATTCGTTTTGCTCCTTTACAGAGTGTCCGGAAGGGTTTCAGTTGCTAGGTAACAAGTGTTATCAGGCAGTTCCGTTCAGAGTCACGTGGGATGTAGCAGCCCTGACATGCGCAGCGAAGGGCGCCCGACTCACAAAACCTCTCTCTCTGAGGGAATGGCGCCATGTTACCAAACAAATCAATCGAACCACAGCAGGCATGTAAAATAAAAAAGTCACACATACTCTTGTCTTTAATAGTACTCTTCTTTTGATTGTAACGTTTTATTGATTATTTAAATGTAAGTTGTAAAACTTGAACCGGACATGTTTGCATGTTTTTTGCAGGAGGCAAAGAGTGAAGGGATCACAAATCTGCAAATTCGACAAGTGTTTGCCTTCATGACATTCCTGTTTGTGGTGTTTTAGATAACCTCTTCCTTTTCATGATCCATATATACAAAACCCAGTTCAGTGATTACGGAAAATAAATATACCTTAACCTAAACCAAGATAATAAAACATACTAAGAAGCGCCCCCCCCCAAAAAAAAAATAATGAAAAAAAAAAAAAATAGAATCTGTCACAATTCAGAGTCGTAATATCTTATCTACGATCAACATCTTAGTTTGTATCTACAAAAGATTTATCCCACTTCCAGGTGGCTATTGGGTTTCTGGTAAAAGTATCGACAAAATGGCACTGACATCAGAGTATAGTCCTCAGGTAGAGATTCCACAAGCTGCGAAAGATTTATTGAAGCCAAACTGTGGTAAGCAGAGATGCCTTCACGTCACCTGGACGAGGCCGAGACTGAGGAAGTCTAAGGCAAAGTCTATCTATATCAACCCAAAAGACAGCAAGCTAAAAAGAGTGGTCGCACCTGCCTGGGATATTCAGTTTGTGCATTGCAGACAAGTAAAATATTTTGTTTGTGAAACAAGTGAGTGCCACTTTGAAAGCGTTTTATTAATGATGGTGAATAAAAACAATTGCTAGATCACATTGCTACCATTTTACAAGAAATTGAGGACAAATGTTTTTTGAGACAATAATATATATTTTATAATTTATTTTCATGTTATTTTTTGGTAATCTGAAATGAAGACTGGGGAGCCACAAGCAATGACAATGAATAATACACACATTTAAATCATGCGATAACATGGAGACAGAGGCACAAAGTCAACCAGAGGCCACCGTATGTCAACTTCGGAATTATACGTCAGCCTAAAATGTAACCATGATAAATGTCCCAAACTTTCTTTAGTTGGCACAAAATGTAGATTGGCGTAAAAAGTACTCTCATACTGACACTAATTATTCATATAAGTGGGAAAAGCACTCGTGAGTTTTAAAACACAATGAGTACTTTTTCCAAAACAAATGTATCTATTTTCCGTACGATTATTAAGTGGACATATTTTAGTTGATCTTTGGAATATATAGCGAATGTGTCCTGTTATGTGCCATGATGTTTTGTAATTTATTAACTGACTGGTAACACAGACAGGTGTTTTGGTAGCATATATATTGATACCCAAGCATTTCAAAGACAATGAATGATATGATTTCAAACATTGGCAAAATTCAAACAAGACAGTGAAAGAAAACATCTGATCTGTGATGGCAATTGTTCATTACCAGAAAGAGCAGTGTTACAGTAGACCTTGAAAAAAATTGTTTGACAAAAAGAGTTCGTCCTTAGGTGGGTCCAATTGATTATTTTAACCAATATCTTACCATCTATTCATGTTAATTTATGTGAGCAGATCCCGGTGCCAAACCAGTAAAGACTTCATGGACTGGTTGGTACAGTCGTGACAAGCCGACTGGCCATGGCGACTTTGAGAACTTCATTGACCTGAAACAGGTGAAGATTCTAGCAAAAACATAACATTCACGGCTTTTTCACCATTGATAATTGTAAGCTTGGAAAAACTCCTGAAGCATAAAAGTCACAGTGGATATTTAAGCTGCACTTTTAAACCTAGTGTTATATGACAAAGTAAAAGCAGCTTAGAAAGAATAAACCTAGGTGAAGAACAATTTTGTTCCAGCACTGCAGTAATATTTGAACGGTACTAGTTTTTTTATGCTCTAAGTCACTTCTGAGCAATGGACCAATAAGTTGTGGAGAACAGGGCAGTATCGATGTGATTTTAAAATGGCTGCCTTCGTCCTCACTGCAAGCAGTTACTCTGACTACGCAAAATACTATATTCCGTATAAAGTGATTCACTTCAATGTTGGCGGCCAAATCCTCGATAGCCTTCTACTGACTGTTTCGTGCATAGTCTATGGGCTGCTATCTCGATTAATATACACTGAGCTCCTAAATTCAATATCATTTCCCCAAAAAACATTGCGTTGTCTATAAGAAGATGCATCCATTTCGTAGATGCAGTAATGCTTTCGTTAAATACCAAATACTTGTTTTGAAGTTTAATCAAATGTATTTATCATGGACTAGTTCACATCTAAGTTTATATATTTATATATATATATATATATATATATATATATATATATATATATATATATATATATATATATATATATATATATATAGTTATGTCTTGGGTGGCTTATTGGCAGAATTGTAATCCTCAGACCGTCTTGTGGGCAGTTGTTCGGTTTATCGGCAGTTGAAAAATGCCCATAAACCATGTTTGCCTTAAATTCAATGCGCTCCCTACGGGGTTTCAGAAACGCACAATTTAGCAAATCTGCCCAGATATTATGTGAAGCTATAAATGCCCAGAAATTGTGGTAAGCTATATTTGGTATATACTGCCCACGGTCCAGTTTGATGATTATAATTGACCCGCAGACAATGGGCATGACCCACATACCGGCTGTAGGACCTATTCCATTGTATATTTTTTGTGGGCAGTGTATAATTGCCCATAAACCACCCAAGACATGTATATATATCCCAGGTGTCTTTTGTTAACAATTTCTCGTGACAGAGACATCCAGAAATATGCCCCTTCCCTGTGGACATCCAGTGTAGACCTAAAGGATCGGACGGTACATGGCAAGATGCCGCGCAGAAGCTGCAGCGCCCTTGTATATTGGGCATCAAGGGCGGACTTGTGTGCATCAATAGTCGACAGAAAGCTGGACAAACATGTTATGACTACGAAGTGCGCTACAAGTGTCCACTGGGTATGCGCGGTGATGCATAACAATAATTTTTATTTACGCCCCCGTCCGTATTGGAGAAATAATTTCCTTGTATACTTTAATTTTCTGTTTAAAAAGGAAGTGTGAATTTGCTTTAAGTGAAGTTTAAATTTTTTAGACAAATTCCCAGATGGTAAGGTAACTACTTCAATTATACAACCCTATTAGAGCAAAGGGATCGATCAGAAGCAAACAACGAAATAGATCATAAATGAATGAATCCCTCCTCGTACAGACTTGAGAATTTATACTGAATATGTGAATTTTATGAAACGTTTGCTTCAGTGCTCAAAGTGCAAATTACTTATTTTCTTACAACGCAGGTCTTGGATGCCATTTCGACATTTTGGACCAAGAAAGAATAAAATTTGAGAGTAACGCGTTCTACATGGAGTAGGTGCAACATGAAGGGTCCCTTATACTGTTGTATATTAATCAGTCATACGTGACCCAGTCACAGAAAACTATTTGTTTGAATAAATCCCCAGTTTTGATGATTATCGAATGTCCCATTTCATAATGGAATAACGTTTCAAATGCTGATTTTTACATTCACCTTCCCCTTGAGCATAATATATATTTTGAAGTAAAATAAATGGAGCCACTGCAGAAACACGTGTGGCCATTAATGTGCACATTCATTTTCTCTATAATTTCGCCATGTTCGTTACAGTGTATTAATTGCCAAATTTATGCATCATGCACTTAATAAATTTGACCTGTTCTGATACAAAATTACATCTTTGCAAACAAATAAACGTTTCAATCTTTTACTTAGTCAAACGAGTTCATATAAAGTGGAACCTGTTCACAGAGACCATCAACAAGACCTGTGAAAATTGTGGTCCCTAAAGGCAAGTAAAATTAAACTAAAATATGATAATGGAATGTTGAGACTGGTCCTTTAGTGCAGGTAGTGCCTTAGCAGAGGTCGGCTCAAATGCAGTTTCTACTGTATATAATTATGATTAAGATATTTTCTCTCTCTCCGAATTGAAATAATAATAACAAAAATAATTAATGCTGTGCACTACGAATTTCACATCCATTGTTATAATATCTTGAACCTCCGTGAGAAATGTAAGTGGTCCCTACGATAAATTTGAAATCAAAAGCTTCTTAAAAGTTTGTATCCATACAGCAGAAACACATATTGCATTAAGCAAGACTTGCACAAATTTGTGAAAATCAGATTGAACTAATATATATAAGTCATGAATAGCACCACACTAAAAACAATTCAACTTCTTTGGCAGGTTAATGCACTACGTGCTGACATCTTGAGGTTTTTTACCGGATTGATGAAATCACATTCTGGAATCGTCTCAGATGAATTTAGGTCCATATGCAAAGTAGGTCCATTGACAGTACTATTGCTTTCAAAGTTCAAGTCTGTATGCACTGTAGGCCCACCCCGAGTGCCATTACCTTCACAGATCAAGTCCATATGCAAATATGGCCCACTCCCAGTACCATTACCTTCACAGTTCAAGTCCTTGAGCAAAATAGGCCCACTCTCAATGCCATCACCTCCATAGTTCACGACCTAATGCAACGTATACTCACTCCCAGTACCATTGCCTTCATGGTTTATTGTATTTGTGTCTTTTTGCCCAGAACCACTTCCTAGTAGTCAATATCCTATTCCGCAGTTCGAACTCTTTACTCTCCATAAGCTAACCTGTCCCTGTCTAACCTGTATACATATGGAATTACTATTGTCTATATTGCACACGTTCCTCTGTAAAATCTTGACATAGGCTGTATCAGCCCAAATTAATTAAAGGGTCTTCAGCGGGTAACTACTCAACATGTTTCGGAGCCTTTTACCCGTACATGTCTCTCTGAGTAGCGGCTCCTTGTCTAAGCTAAATATTCAGCAAAGACAACCCACATATTAAAGAATAAATAAGAACGTGGCAAATGATGAATTAGCTTAATGCGTGAAGTTTTGCCTTTAAATGCAGAGCTTCGTTATGAAAGAAGAACCCCTGTCAAACAAACCATAATTACTAAATTTGTATAGTACAGGTTCAGATAAGAACAATTTGACTTACCCCTGAACCAATATGTACCCTTTCTGGCTGGACAGTTTATCCTAGTTAAACCACCCGCCAGTGTATAACTGAAGTGGAAACAAGCTGGGGCCTTATATTCAGTCCCAGTGATAGTAAAATAAACAGTTGCAACTAGACCACCTGTACAAACCAAGGGAAATCCCAACAAGGACTGCAACAATGGACATCCTGCACCAGAAATGTAAAACAAACTCTGTGATGACACCTACCCCCCAAACAATTAAACTCTATTTAACTGCCAACTTTGAGTCAATGTATCAACTTAATGTGTCCGGTTTGTGACATCTGAGAAAATACTGTCAATTTTGAGTAAATGTGCATTTAGGCATGTCAGAAAAGAATGAAAGTCATTAGCATTTATGTCAAAAAACATGTTATCAAAACAATTTTTCTTAACAGGACTTTGAGTACAATTAAGCAAGCTTGTAACTGTCGTCAGTAGCTGCTTGCTACCTATAGCCCCTGGGGGTTCGACCTAACAGAAAACTTTATGTGAGGTATCTATTCACAGTACCATTGCCTTCATGGTTTATGACTTAATGCGAGGTACCTACTCACAGTATCATTGCCTTCATGGTTTATGACTTTATGTGAGGTATCTATTCACAGTACCATTGCCTTCATGGTTTATGACTTAATGCGAGGTACCTACTCACAGTACCATTGCCTTCATGGTTTATGACTTTTATGCAAGGTATCTACTCACAGTACCATTGCCTTCATGGTTTATGACTTTATGCGAGGTACCTACTCACAGTACCATTGCGTTCATGGTTTATGACTTTATGCGAGGTATCTACTCACAGTATCATTGCCTTCATGGTTTATGACTTTATGCGAGGTATCTACTCACAGTACCATTGCCTTCATGGTTTATGACTTTATGCGAGGTATTTACTCACAATACCATTGCCTTTATGGTTTATGACTTTATGCGAGGTATCTACTCACAGTATCATTGCCTTCATGGTTTATGACTTTATGCGAGGTATCTACTCACAGTACCATTGCCTTCATGGTTTATGACTTTATGCGAGGTATTTACTCACAGTACCATTGCCTTCATGGTTTATGACTTTATGCGAGGTATCTACTCACAGTACCATTGCCTTCATAGTTTATGACTTTATGCGAGGTATTTACTCACAGTACCATTGCCTTCATGGTTTATGATTTTATGCGATGTATCTACTCACAGTTCCATTGCCTTCATAGTTTATGACTTTATGCGAGGTACCTACGCATAGTACCATTGCCTCCATAGTTCAGGACTTAATGCAAGGTTTACCCACTTTAGGTACCATTGCCTTCATAGGTCACGTCCCCATGCAAAGTAGGCCCACTTTCAGTGCTATTGCTTTGAAAGTTCAAGTTCTCATGCAAAGCAGGCCCACCATCAGTGCCAATGCCTTCATAGTTAGGGCCAATGTTTGATGCATACTCAGTTCTTGGTGAGAAATAGGGGCTGGTCTTATCCTATACACCACTTGCAAGATCGCTAGAAATCCATTTGATGTAATGCTTTGCATGCCCTAAATTTCTTCTTCATTGAATCCAATTTTGATAAGATCATCCGGATTTATTACAATCACGGGACGCCCATCTGTTCTCATCTGACAATAAATTCGGCCAAAGTGAGTATATACTTTTTATGTACATTTTGTCGCTAGTCTTCACTATTTTTACCTTTGGTCCAGTCAGATCTTCATTTTACAGCATTATAGTGTCCTCGCCTTCAAGACCTCGCAAGCGGTTTTAAAGCTTCCTCCTCAGCGAGGTCTTCCTCTTTGCGCTCAAGGACTCAGCGCCCTTCGAGACATATTTCGCCGTGAAAGTGTTTAATACTGATACCCTGACAAAAATTAGTCAAGATTTGACCATGGAGGCCATCCTTTAACGTTATTCCACGTAGTCGTGCTATTGTTATTAACGGGAATACCCAGGGAAATCCATAAAACAATAAGTCCCGAGTCAAAAGGCATACCATTTCTGAGATGGAGAAGCCGTCCGTTCTAACAAAGCAGTTCGATGCCTCATGATGCGGCAACTACTGTCCCAGGTTATGACTATGACTATTGACACAAAACTGAGCCAAACCTATATTAATGAAATAGTGAGCTATTAAAATACATAATAAAAAAAGCAATACTGCAGAATACAACTATTGAACAAAAGCAATTTGAGCAATTTATCCATAAAGAGAAAATGCCATATAAAGTTGCGCAGGCACTAAGGGCGACAGCGTTTTAGTCGGGCAAAAACGGCAGTGGGAACCAGGTAATTTAAACTCTCAAGTATGTATAATCAGTATGCGAAGTATTTTTCACGTGCGAAAAGTATCTCGCGCTTAAGACAAAAGAGCGAGGTTTGGATCATGGCTTGCAAGATGACGTGAAAGCTAGCTAGCTTTCACGTCCAGCCTTTGAGGTCTCTTGAAGCGGTAGATTCAGGAACGCTGGGTCGTTTTCACGGGTGATGTCTCGATAACGCCGTAATTTATGTACACTTTCTCCCAGCTTCTTCCCTCTGTTGATGAATTTGACCAGAATCTGTTTTGGAATTTCCACACCCTCTTTTTCAAATTCACGTTCATCCATATGACGGAGATATTTTCCTTTTTTATCCCACTACCAATATCATGACAAAATTCGACGAAAGTGTCTTTCAGAGACTCCTAATCATCACTCTCGTCTACGTCATGAATCCCAGAGATACGTACAGCCTCCCGATGAGTATACTGCTCTAGCATATCCTGTTCGTGATGCGAGATAAAAAAGGCATCTGTTGGTTGAAATTCCCACTCAGCTTTCCACTAATCGTTGTGGCCCGGGTGTTCATTGCCCCCAAAACAGCCTCCACACAAACGACACAATTGTTCGCACAAGTTTAGTCAAATCCTTCGTGCTGCTTGTATTATCATGTGCAACTGTGTGCAGAAGACCTTAAAATCTTCAAACCGGAAGTGCATCAAGACTCGCACAAATCTTACATAAGCTTGTTATTGGTTACTATTCAACTGGAAATTTTCACGAACGTTCCCGTTTCCTTCAAGCTGCTAAAACTTTGTGTTTATAGATGTTGACGAGTGTGCTGCAGGGACACACGACTGCTCCAAAACGGCAAAGTGTATCAATGTCCACGGTCACTACATGTGTCGTTGTAAACCAGGATATATTTGGACTGGTACTCATTGTAAAGGTAAACATTTCCTGATTGATTGATACTCTGTATTTTATTGTTGTTTGATTGGTTATCAGTCTGAGTCAGAGCGTGCAGAGAAACTCATTGGCTTATAGATAGATAGATATATATAGAGAGATAGATTTTCTTTATTTTGAATCAGCTTTAAAACATAAAAGATGAGCTGAAGGTAGCTCTTGTCACCGACATAAATAGATAAGTACACAGTCTTTAAATAAAATGAAACAATGAAAGGATATAACATATATATATATATATATATATATATATATATATATATATGTGTGTGTGTGTGTGTGTGTGATACATATACTGAACCCCAATGAAAAGTATCCACATGCCAATTTTGAAGTATTTTATTGTTTATACTTGAAACATTTCATACCTAGACGTGCTTAGAACTTAACAAAGCATTCACTTTTCTGGCGTAAAAATAATGTCACGCTCTACCGACATTAACGTCACTTACAGGCAAAAAATGTCATTAACTGCCCTAATTGAAAGTCACACAAATTTTTCTGTTCAATATGGGATGTGGCCACCTCGAGCATCAACACATGCTATACATCTGCGGCGCATACTGCTGACCAGGGTTTGAATTCTGTGTTGGGGAACATTATTCCATTCTTCCTGCAGAGCTTGGATCAGCTGGTTTCGGGTAGTAGGCCTAGGTGTCCTCCGTTGAATACCTTGGCCTAACTGATCCCACAAATGTTCAATAGGGCTCAGATCGGGTGAGAACGCTGGCCATTCCATGACATTGATGTTGTTCTCATTGAGAAAGTTCATTGTTAATCTTGCAGAGTGTGCACGTGCATTGTCCTGCTGAAAGATCGCCAGATCTTGATGCTGCTCCATAAATGGGACCATGTGCGGCTCCAGCACCTCATCAATGTACCGCCTAGCATTGAGGATCCCTTGAATGACCACTAGGGGTGTCCGGTAGCGGTTGCTGATGCCTGCCCACACCATGACAGAGGGTCCACCCCATCGATCTGCCTGACGGACACAGGCATCTGCATATCTCTCCCCAGTCCGGCGCCACACACGTTCTCTGCCATCTGCTCTGCTGACACAAAAACGGGACTCGTCAGTAAAAAGGACGGTATTCCACTGCTGGCGAGTCCACCTGGAGTGTGCTCTACACCACTGCAGTCGTCTTTCTCTTCTGGGTTGGGTCAGCAGGTTACCCCTGTAAGGTCTTCTGGCTGTTAGGCCACTGCTCCTCAGTCGCCTCTCCACAGTAGAACTACTGACAGGACGGTGATTCACCCCTTGAGTCTCACGGGCTGTTTGGGCTGCTGTACGGAAACGGTCTCGCAGGTGCATCAGCCGGATGTGACGGTCTTGGCCAGGTGTTGTCACTCTTTCTCGGCCAGGCCTAGGCCGATCATCTACGGATCCAGTTTCTTGTTGCCGTTCAATTAGTCGTTGGATGGTGCGCCGAGTACACCCCATTCTTTGTGCGATTTGAGTGATTGGGACTCCACCCTCTGCAAGCCCCAAAGCATGGTGTCTTTGACCTTGGCTCAGACGCGGCATGATCGCCTCAACACACCTGAGACCACTGGCTTTTTTCTTGGCTGAACATCCCTTTTTAAAGCCACTGAAAACATCAGGTCATTTTAGCCATCCAATAGGAGTGGTGGTCAGAAGCCATATTCGGTGCACAAAAGTCACATGCATTATGTAACAACCCAGCAAAAGTTAAAAAGTTGTCCTGAATGACCCTGATGTAGGCTCCAAACCATGCATATATGCACACACAGTACTTAGTAACTTACAAAATTAATGTGTTAATTTTTTTATGTGGATACTTTTCATTGGGGTTCAGTATAAAAGCAGAATGCCTGCGTGAAAATGATAAATGTATGCTCTGATCAATATCTGTGAAGTTAATACACTTTGTTCTTACAAAGTGTTTTGGCTGTGATATTTACATGATGAACAATTGCACTTTGGTCAATTCCATTTTTGTATTGTTTTTTTTTCATATCATAATGTCAGTGATCTTTTTCAAAGGGGGGGGGCTCTTCCATAGTTTAATAGGCCCCCTGATATGAAATGGAACGCAGACCATGTTTAGTGGCATTGCAAGCTGGGACTACAAGTCGGCTACCATCTCGAAGATTGTATTTGTTTTGCTCCAGAGAGAACAAACCTTGGATGTATTGGGGAGAGATTCCATTTTTAGCTTTGAAAACGTTAATAGTAAGGGTTCTGAGGCAACTTGTTTGAAGGCTTGGGAGATTTGCCGTTTTAAGGAGGGTGAAGTAGCCCTACTTGTAATCATTGTGCATATACCAAGTGCACGTTCTTGAATTTTTTTTTCCAATTTATGGGAGTTATTTTTACTACAGTTTAACTAGACGAGGAAGCAGTAATGAAAATTACTTGATATAAAACACCGGAAAAGTAACATTTTGAATTTACTGACGAGAACTGTGGACATGCGCTTGAGCATGTTAAGCTGGAAGGCTGTCTTTTTACAAATTTCACCGATGTGCTTGCTGCGTTTCAGCTGAGAGTCTACATGCACACCCAAAAGCTTAACTGATGACTCTGGATAGAAATGAATCCATTGAGGTCAATACCTTGATCAGAGTCACAGCCTATATGTATCAGTTGAAACGGTTTGCTTGCATGACACTTGCTGAAACCCACTCCATTTCTGTAGATGCATCAAAGTTTGAAGCCTCAAGATTCATGTCCAATGGTCTCCTGACTGCGCTCAAAGTATTGTCGTCTGCAGAATGTGTTACATCGGTCTTTCGCAAAAATAAAGGAAGTCATTTATTAAATATTGAACACAATAGGGCCTGAGCCCTGATGTGCACTTTTTCAGATTCAGCCATTCGCTCCAAGCACTTTCGATTTTTACCAATTGAGATCTATGTCGGATGTAACTTGCAATCAAAGCAAGGCTGTCAATTGAGATCCCATGGGCTTGTAGTTTGGCTATAATCAATTCATGAGATAGGCTATGAAAAGCCTTCGACAAATCCACAAGCAATAATGATGCGAACAAATAGTATAACCCAATTTCCAATGCTAAAGATCGTTGTGCATCGATCTGTTTGATACTGCGAGTAGGTTTTACCATATGCTCCCTCATGTATGTCAAAACAAAGGGAAAAACAAAGGGCCTCCCTCGCATTTAGGCTTAGAAACTAACACATCGAAAAAATAACATTTTTGTTCACATACGGAAAGTTTGAATTGGAAGGTACCTTTGCATTTCAAGTCAAAAAGGTTACATGGAGGGTCGGCAGACCAGCCAGATGTACAGAAAGCTTTGCACATCCCTGGTTTATTTACTACCAGCCATTGTGCACGAGGATAAATAACACGGAAACTGCTTTTGATACAAAAACGACTCTCGGAGTCTGAGGGGGAGCATCCCATGAATTATCGGTGTAGTCTAATAAACTTTGCTCATTAGTACCAAAAACCGTTAGCAAGTAAAATAAATTATACTCCGTGACTGTTGTGACAAGGATTCTATTGGTGAAATTGTTAACAGCTGGCGAAGTTTGTGATGCTTGGGGTGATCCACATTATCGTACATTCGACGGAAAATTGCACAATTTCATGGGACCATGCAGATACACACTGGCTGCTCCCTGTAAAAATGCAAGAAATGTCACACTCTTCAAAGTGGAGGTACAAAATGAACATCGTGGTTTAAACAAAGGCCTCACCTTTTCGAGATATGCAATCGTGAATGTGTATGGTCGCAGCTTCAAGCTCATGAAACACCGGCGGTTCGAAGTAAGTTGAAACATTTTTTTTTGGGGGGGGGGGGAGTCCACTGTTGTAATCTATGTAAAATTCAGTAAATGAGTGAGCTCAGAGGCTAAGTTTGCAACGTGGCACTCAACCGAGAACATTATTAAACGTGTAGAAGTAAATTATGCTCGATTTGTTACCATAAACATATGAACTTATGGTCATCAGCGATTTCTACACTTAATAAATTAGTGAACGTCACCGTAGTCCTTCGGCTCATAAAACTAATTTCTATCGTACAAAATTTGATGTAATATTCATGTAAGGCCGATTATTTTATTTTTAAATGTTTGATACATCAGAATTTAACAGAGCTACTGATAACAAGAAGAATGGTTAAGATTGCAGTAAGCAGTCTGATTGCGGGGGAAAGTGCGTATCATCCGACTCTGCAAAAATTTTATTGTTAGTTTCATAAGAAAAAAAAACAAAATAAAAATAAATAAATAAATAATTAAATAAATAAATAAATAAATAAATAAATAAATAAATAAATAAATAAATAAATAAATAAACGGATGAATGAATGAATGAATGAATAAATAAATGAAAATAAAAGAAAATATCCTGTTAATGTACAATTTGTAGCAGATAACAATTGATCATATAAGCAGTGAAGTGAATAAAAGATAATATGAACATTCAAAACACATTGAGGTTGTGACGAAATATGATATTTATGTTGTTTATGACCATGGTTCAAATAAACAGCCATACGTTTGTCTCCTATTAAGTTGATTTGCAAACATGTTTCAGGTGAATGGAGTGTTTACAAATATCCCCTTCGAAGTACCCGGCAAAGTTTCTATCGGTTTTGCCCCTATTGGGGTTATATTGACAACAGATTTTGGCCTTCGAGTTGCATTTGATGGAAGTAGCCGCTTGGAAATCAAAGTTCCCGGTAATTACCGAGCAAAAATGTGCGGGTTATGTGGTAACTACGACGGAGACCCAGGAAATGACTTTTTAACGGCAAATGGCGAAGAAACATCCAGCACATTGGAATTTGCAAAGAGTTGGCAAGTAAAAACCACGGGGAAAGGGTGAGTGCTCTTTATTATAGGCATTTGATTTTTGCAAAGTCGTTAAGGTTTTCTGTATAATGAATTATGTTCTATTTCTGTTTTTCAATTTTTATAAAAATAAAACATAAACTTGAAAAGGCAAATCTGTGGACTATGCGTATCAGGATTTTTGTTTTCATGTCCTTAGAGTTCCATGTTGAAAAACGTATATTGCAGTCGAATATTGAAGAAAAGAGAGTTAGGAAATTGAGAAAGTCAATGTAAATGATTGATGACCAACAAATTTGCCAGGCAAAATTGTCAGATATCAAATGACAAGGTTGAGATTTGTGTCAGTTCTTGAAGAACAATTTAAATGATCGTATTGCTTTGCTTGCGCAGCCTTTATCAGAAGATATTAATGTGTTGCAATGTCTCCAAAAAATTGCACAATTTGCAAGAACATAGTGAATTTAAAAGTACATCCATCGGGAGAGACGAAAAAATGATCAAACTGTCAAAATTAAAATACTATGTATGGTGATTATATGGCTACTCTATGTACATATTGACCGACTATCACCTCCTGAAAAATGTTCCGTGTGCTGTTGCTTAAAAAAAAAAACAAACAAAAAACGTCTGGGAAAATTTGTGTGGGGTCTATTGTAGAAAAACAAGGTACCACAGGAACTTATTTTACGTTGGAAGGTTATGTGAAAACGTTTCCAGTTTGAGAACAACCGTGGCAGAACATTAATCTTTCTGGATACAGTGATGCCCCACAAACGAAAATACACACACAGACAGACGCGCACGAACACCGAAGTGTTTTGGAAGGAATTACCAAGACATTGGTTACCTCATCATTTTTATTTTTAAATATGATTCCCATCAATTAACTAACAGGCAGACAAGAAAGCAACCATATTGTTATTGTATTGCACTGGGATGCCATAAAATCTAACCCAATTCGATTGAAATAAAATGCCAATGACATACTCCTCGTTTGAATCTCGATGTGGAGGACCTTTATGCATTCATGATTTAATTATACTTCAGCGAATGCAATGCTCCAACACCTCCTCGCTGCAAACACCATGCCCTAATACCGTCGAATGAACCCAACACCGAGGCTTTCATGTGTGGGCATATTTTGAAGAAAAATGGTCCCTTTAAATGGTGTCACAGGAAAGTCGACCCCGTGGTATATTACAAAAGTTGCATCATAGACATGTGCTTGTCTGGTGGAGACAGAGAGTCAGCATGTGCTGCTATTCAAGTGTATGCTGACAAATGTTATGAGGCTGGGTTACCAAGGATGTCTTGGAGGACGCACAAACTTTGCCGTAAGTAACAATATATCTATCTGCAGTATGCTATCAAAGAACATTTATGAGTTACACTGAAACTCTGCCAATATCCCTGCAGATTTGTACAAACTGGAGAAGAAAAAGAGCCAATGTTGGGTAAGACTTTCAGAAGATCTAGTTTCATTTGAAGACATGTTGGAGTGACAAATAAGTTGATTATGTATTCTTTAAAGGTAGGGACGTCGGAAACATTGTAAAATGTCATAAAGTAGGATCAAATTATATGACGCTGTTTTTATTTTTTATTTTTGACACGGTGACCTAATAATTAAGCTCATTAAAGATAAAAAAGGAGAAAAAATATGCAGCGTACATAATTGTAAGAAGTAAAAAAAAGGCTGTAAGGCATTCCTTCTACTTGTTCCAGCATGACAATTATAAAAAAAAAAACATTTGTACGATGGTATTACTCGATAATAGTCAGAGTGCGTCATTTTGGACTGAGTCAAGAGCTTCCGTGGTTGCGCTTTGGATGCAATGTGCCCAATGCGTGCCGAGGAAAGCTGTTGACCTGCACTATTGTCTTCTATGTCACTACAGTCAAGCTGTTGACCTGCACTATTGTCCTTATGTGACTGCAGGCAAGCTGTGACTTGCACTGTTATCTTCTTTATCACTACAGGCATGCTGGTACAGTGAGACCTCTTTACTCCGGACCTCAACTGTCCGGATTTCTCAGCTTCCGAACATTTTTTCTAGGGAACGAATTTCTCCCATTGTAAGACTGATTGTTAGTCCGGAATTTCAGTATCCGTATCCGGACATGCTTTCTTGTCAACATAATGGTTAATTAGTATGTTAAAGTTGATCAATAGTCCGGATTAAAACAAACTTTAGCTGCCTTTGATGTTTGTTTTCACAAGCCGCGAGTTGATCTGACACCTGCCAGCGTCGCTCTCCGATACAATGTAACTTGCACTGCATCTTGTATACACAGTATGTGATGCCAGCGTAAATTCTTATACGTTTGCACTGAGACCTCCTTTGTTATCCTTGTTTGAAAAAACAGTCAAAACGTAATCTCTTACTATGTTTCACAATTAAATAAAAGCCCACCATACTGATGGATAATGCATCTAGCCACGTGTCCAGTGATGACGATCTGCGTAATGTTAAAGTGCACCATCTCCCACCAAACACAACATCTGAAATTCAGCCCATGGATGCCGGTATCATCCGATGTTTCAAAGCCCATTATCGCAAGCAGCTTGTTAAATTTTACTTGGAACAGGCAGAGCTGAAAAAAACTCAGAAAGTCGATTTTTTGCAGGCTTTGCACATGATTACCCATGCCTGGGACTCTGTCCGGGCTGAAACAATTGCAAACTGTTACCGTCACGTGGACACTTTGCCACAGTTGCGGGGAAACCCCGGGGATTCCCTTAGTCTTGACCTAGATACCCCAGACAGTTCACGTGATGATTTGCAGGCGTTGATGTGTCAGTTGCCGTTCTTTGGTGAGGATGTCCTGGATGTCGATGATTATGTGAACATTGATTCCCATGAGGAGACCGGAGAAACATTATCAGACAATGATATCCTAACTTTAGTTCAGGAAACCGCGGATGAACAATCCCAGGGGTGGAGTTCTCCGTCAGATCAGTCTGATGATGAACCAGAGCCGCCGGCACCGATAACTTTGACTCAAGCTAAACACTCTGTCCAAATGTTGATTACATATTTTGAGCAAAATCCCGTTGGCGAAAATGACAATGGAAATGAAACCTTGAAAAACCTGTGGTCAGTTTCATGTGTAAATAATGATCGTATGTCCACCAGTCTGAAACAGCGATCCATAACACACTTTTTGTTCCCCGCAAAGTAGCCTGGGCCCACAAAGGCCACATCAAAGGTGTGCCGCTTGTGATAACTTTGACTGGTACGTGCTGCCGATTTCTGCATGCAGCTTAATCCATTAATTCCATATAATGACTTGCACATGTAGTTCAATTGAGCTGTGAACATTACTCAACTCATTAATAAAGACCATTGCATTACCATGTTGAAATAATAAATAGTTGTCATTGTGTGTAGGTAATTTCTTTCGTGATTGACAGTTTCAACAGTCCGAATACCGCGACAATCCGGACAAATTTTTGAGAACAATAGTGTCCGGATAAATGAGGTCTCACTGTATTTGAATGAAATGTCTTTTTACAATGAACATGAATCTAAGACCCTTACATGTATAATTCAGAGCAGTTCTTTTTGAGTAGTTCGCCTTCAGTCACTGTCGGCACAAAACGAGTTCATACAACTGCTGACGCTGTGTGTCTTGTGATCATATCAAACTGGTGACAATACAGACCCTAACTTCAACTTTCTGTTGCTATGCAAATCATGAGGTCATAGGAGAATTTTTTATCCAATAGGCAGCTTGTCTGTACTTTGAAAAACCATGAATAAACTGGGGTAGATCATAATTGACTGTTAACTTACATGATAATATTGCTTTTCTGCAGCCCTGCATTGTGGCACGCACGCCCATTATGACTTTTATTCTCCATCTCGTTTACGGACATGCGCAAAGGAAAGTCTCATAACCAAAGTTTCCCCCGAAACCTGCCCCGAAGATCCGCGAGAGGGATGCTTGTGTGAAGATGGCTACGTTATGATCGATGGGAAATGTGTGCTACCATCAGAATGTGGCTGCACACACGACGGCAAGCATTACCAGGTGATTATTGACCAATTGTCAAATTGGTGGAATTTGTTACTGTAGGTGTCCGTAGATTGATTTAGCTCTAAATTCGTATGGATATTTTATGTAATTAAGTTTAAAAATCGAATCCATTATCATTGGTTTTCAAACATATTTTTCTTTTGGGTTCTTGTTTAGATTTGGGCACATTTCGTTGATGGGCCTAACCAAGAACCAAATATTTCTTTATCCATTTTTTTTAGAAAGGACAGAAGTGGGTCAGTGAGGACTGCAGTTACCAATTCACCTGCATCAAGGAAGGACCAAAGGCAGTCGTACAGAAAAAGCCACTCAAATGTCAAAAACATTCGGAGTGTCGTTTGAGAGCAGGCTCCCGTGGTTGCTTCTGTAAGAAAGGCTATCACTTAGACAGCATAAATATTTGCTTGTCCATAAGTAGGTACTCATAACACAATAAATTTGCTTGTTGTCAATTATTTCACTGCCATGATGATCACATAGGCATAATGTACCTTACCAGTCAATCAGTCGCTTTATTTAATCGACGCACTCAGCAATGTATGTTGTTAAGACAGAAAAGCAATTCTTGTAAACTCATTCCATACATATCTGAAAGAGTAAGTTATGAAATTTATCAAACGGATGACATTTTTACAAATCCTGGTGTAATATGAGGCATTCCGGTCGATTTGATGGGGGAAGACTCAACAAATATGATAAGATGTTAAAGCCACTTAATTAAATGTTTCCTTATTCGAATGAAATTAATGAAATCCAGATATTTTTACTTGATATAATTGATTAAATACTGTTTGAATTTTTATGAAATAACGTAGGCTTTTGTGTTTTTTCATATTATTTTGGGGCCTATTTGTCGTTTTTATGAACACCGCCTTTCCCACGGCGCATCCAAATGCTTGGGTTATTGTTTCAGCTATAGAAAGGAACACATGATTCATCACAACTTTCCTGCTAGACCCTTGGACACTAAAGCAATCACCAGAAGATAAGGTGATAACGGGAGATTAACGGGCCTTTATCTCAGTAAACAGCAAAGCATGCTGACATAATGGCAGCACATTTATGATCGATGGTTTGTGTTGCTTTGCAACATTTATAGAACACTGAAAACACTCACTGTTTATTATTTTTTAATTTTTACAGAAACATGCGAATGTTGGGTTCGAGGGGATCCTGTGTTGAGAACATTTGACGGGCCCTGGTTGCTGCTTATTGGAGCTCACAAGTTTGCCTTTGCCGAGTCGACTGTGAAGAATGACAAATGCGGCTTCAAGATAACAATTGTCACGTGGCATCCAAACGGCAATAAACGAAGAACTTTGACAAAATCAGTTGATGTGACCATATATGGAATGAAAATTACCCTGGGTCAAGAGCAAGAAGTTGTGGTAAGTATTACAGTCGTAGGTCACGGAGAGTCACAATACAAATTAATGATAATAATAATAATAATAATGATAATAATAATAATAATAATAATAATAATAATAATAATAATAATAATAATAATAATAATAATAATAATAATTGACATCCTGCAGGTGTATTATGTCATATATCCTCTTAAATTTTGAGTTATAACAAACACGGTCCAGCTTTTAGAAAAGCCTTACAAAGGTTTGAAGCAGGTAAAAAGGTTTCTTTGTGAGAATATCAGTTTTTCAGTCAGACTCCACCACATGGTGGCCAGAGGATTCATTAATCTCCAACAGTGAAATATACCGCACCTCGCCCATGAGCAATTATATTAATTGGGCCCAATACCCTGAGGAAATGATTCCAAAAATATATCATGAACCTTCTCAGAGAGGGATACCTTATTACCTTGATACTCACAAGTTGAAATACAGAATGATTGACTGGAATTTAAACTTGCACAAAGTTGTCATTAATCAACCTGATTGCGTGTATACACTAAGGAATTAACCATTAAATTGTGTTCTTAGATTAGCTATTCTGGATAAAATTGAAACCCTACGTTGTGACATCACTAGCACAGTCATAGACCACAGACACAAACAAAACTCATCCCCAGGTTGTTGTAAATGTATGTGGGTTGCAAGTTTTACGTGAAGGCTATGTTGAAAATACCATGTTCGTATACTGTGTAGTGTTTATCTATGAATCGCCAAACTGCTACACACACATTCTTGTCTATGTTTAAGGTTGATGGCAAGGTTGCTGAGCTTCCATTTAAATCCAAGAAAGGGGACCTCCACATCTTTAAGCGCGGCCATTATGTCAGAATTGAGACATCATGTGGTCTGAGAGTCGGCTATGATAGCAGAGCTGTCAATTCTGCGGTAGAGATTGACGTTCCATCGCGATATCGTGGCAAACTTCGCGGGCTTTGTGGAAATTGTGATGGAAAAGAAGACGAAATGAAAACACAAGATGGCACTGATGTCAGCACGTCTGAGAAAAAATTTAATCTAATCAGTGAAAGTTATATTGTTGCATAATTCAACTGTACTTTTGTCTTTGTTTGTCCACATAGATAAATGATATATGATAGATGCTTCTTGTTGAGAACGTATCGTTTACACATGGAAAGTACGTTTACTTCTATTTCGTCGCAGTTTGGCTTGGAAGGTACAGATTTTATAACGTTGGATTATAGAGGCATGCCACTGGAATGGACCCGGAGTTAAGAAGTAATGCACAAGGAATTCAGAGAAATCTGGTGTATTTATATTGTCGTAGTCATATTTTCCTACGTTCAGTTTGCTAAAGATAAATTTTCTGCCTCACGGAAACTGGAAAAGAATATATCTAATAAACCATTAAGGCACAAAACTAAAAGTAGAAGCAAATCTTGACAGCCCTGATGTTATTTCTTGTCTTACTTCTCTTACTCACAAAAAAAAATCATTTTGAAAGTAATAAATATATCCATGGAGCTTATGACCTTTGACACTAAGTCAAGATACGCCCACAACATTTACAGTCAAATCACCTCCATTACCTGGGAGAAGAATATGTAAAGAAATCGTGAGCACGTAAAGGATCTACAGCAAGCCACGTGTAATGCGTGAACATACCAAATGTTATCGATTCTTATTCAACCGACCGAAATCGTAATTCTAATTGTTTCCACCTGTATGGTGAGTCTGAAAAATGCAGTTGCTTGGGTTACAGTTCTAGAACTATCAGAATTTATAATGACCATTGTCACTGTTGCCACAATGTACACATCGTCTCATCAGTTTTTCCTAACATTGAGAAGTTGTGGAAAATTGAAAGCACCACAATCTAGTGAAAAATTTAGTGGAGATTGAGTCCAGGTACATTCCCAATTAGTTTGAAGAAGATCCAATATACCGTTTGGCAGAAGTCAAGAAAAGTTAGAACGCATAAAAATTCTTTAAATATAAACAAAAAGAATACCATCTATGCAGAAGTTCACCAAGCGGGGAAACCCCACCGGAGATTCCGATGTCAGTGCCAGGCGCGCACAGGTTTCTGGGTCATTTGCGGGACACTCAGTCTTACTGCACATGCTACAGCGCTACTCAATACAGCAAGTAACGAGGAGTAAAACACGGACCATGATTTCTTCAAAAAAAACAGAATCTAGAGTGGCTGAAAAAGCATTTGAAAGACAAAGGAATATCCGTTGATGGAAGGAATAAAGCGGCACTTTTGATATTTGTCAGTTTGACGTTTCTTCGTCCTGCCAGTCCTGGTATCAACATTACAGCCCACTACACAACAGTCAGTGGTGGTTTACCATGGTAATTCACCTTGTCACTCAACGTTATAACTATCAGTGCTTTCCGTACTCCTTCCGCCAACGATCTACCATGGTAAACTTCTATACACCTCCTGTATTTGGTCCATTTCCTGCTTTTCTGTTCATGTCGACACGGACAAGATAGTGTCCGCCATCATGCATTATCGGGACCACTTTTGAGAAGGTGCACAGCGCGCCATCTGGTAGCAAAAAATCAGCCCGCATGCCTCGCTTTCGTAATGGGAGCTGCCGGGGTTTTACTGCTTGGTGAACTTATGCATAGACCGTATTGCAGCTGTACCTGTACAACAAATTACAGTCTATGGGTCTCCAAATTGTCCCTATGCGAGTTCAAAGCAATTGGCCCGGTGGGTTTGTAAGAGTTGACTAAAAAACAGTCCTACTTTTTAAAAAAAAATCACTGGCGAATGAATATGTAAAGAAACTTAGTTTAGCCACCTAAGGCACATACCTACCATGTTTGAAATGAATCTAGCTGACGGGTTGGGAGGAGAAGTCGAAGATATGAATCACCATTGCAATCCCCATTGGCTTTCATTATAATCAACAGGAATGTTTGGATAAACTTATAAGTACCCAAACTGAAAAATTCGTTGAAAATGGGTATTCAGAGTATCACTACCTATAAACAGATTTGTGAAACGGCATCACAAGCTACATTCCCTGATGTTGGAGAACAATCCGAGAGACAGCTTTCTAGAAGTCCAAAATAGTAAAAAAGACACACATATTCGTACAAAAATAAAATAAAATCCGCCGATTGTTGATCAAATTTTGGTTTGGACGTCCCCACAAATTACCCCATGTAAATTTGGAGAACATTGTTCAAACTTTTACCTCCAAAATCACTGGAACATGACCTTTGAATTAATGGTGTACCCCAACGAGACGTTCTTTGGCCATATCTGTTTGTAATATACATCGGATAGAGTAGACCTTATCCGATCTTGCATCCAATTGTTTCCACACAATACGCCTCTCTATTTAACCTTTGGCAGTTCGGTGACTGAAGGTATAACGCTAAATTCTGATCTCCGTGATCCTTTATGGAAACATTGGCCCAGTACCAGCTCATTTTAATACATATTATATGCTCAAAAATTGATTGGAAGTGAACTTGACCAAAGACTTCTCCTTGAGAATTTTCTCCATTTTTATTTCGAAGAAATACAGTGCCAGACACGTTAATAGCCATAAACACTTTTGGGATACCCAGGCCATTTTTTTACCTAGACAGCCACTTGTGTGCAGGACAGGGCACCTTCACACCTCTGATGGTCCACTTGCCTGGCAATCTTAACCTTATCACCTGTGTACCATTGCATGATCTGAATTACATGTGATTGTCTCAATTCATGCACCTTTTTACTTTGTAATGTGTAGTATATGGTCAACCAAGTTGTACAAATGAGGAAAATATCGATTTTTTCCTTCAGTGCACGTATGGATCGATATGTTCACTCGATTTTCGCTTATGCCCCACTCTATGCATCCTTCGTCCATTGCCAATACCACCTTACCGTTGCATGGTTATTAACAACCGAAAGAGCCTGCATTTTCATGCAAATACTCATATAGATGTGACTTTTGTAATCCATTTTCATTGTCCTCTTTTCCCGATAAGGGATCAAGGATATACAATATGCGAAATGGTAAGTCGTAATTTTGTGCGTGTTTTTTTCAACCATTACTTTCCGTGTGTAATTTTCAAATTTTGCAAAGTAAGGACGCAATTTATGAAATTTAGTGGAAGTTTGACTCTGTCGGTTTTGTTATGTGCCCTTTAATGTAACAGTAGATAAATCGGATAATGTGCACCTACAGAAATCACTGGTTACTTGTTCCGCCATTTACGTTTGTAAGGCTATTACTGCGAAGACACCCAAACTAACACAGAAAGCGCCCTCTACAACAAACGTGCCAATCATATTTTTCAGCCAATCAGTTTGCGGCAAGCAAGCCCGTGAATAGGCACGATAACAGATGAGAAGATTTCAATATTGGTCAGTGAAACTTTTAAAAAGATAAAAGCTTTAGAAAGATGCACGTGGCAAGTGATTGTATGATGAAGTTAATAACAAAATGAAGTCTAGATATTAAATCACACTGAATACAGTGACCCATTTGATGACTCGAGGGCGCGTCATTACTAGTAAAATCGTCAGGACTCGACAATATACGATCGCACCAGGTCAAAAGTAGCTTTCTTATGTCTTCTTCAAAATAAGTTTCTCCAAATAAGCGTAAATGGAGAAGATAGTAAGAATCTAGAACGATAAGTAAAGCCGGATCGCTGATTTCGGATTTCACGTGGTAACTTTAGTCGTATACAGTTGGAAGAAGAGGGAAAACGAGCAATACTTTTAAAATCATTCCCACGGGCACACGAGGGTGACGTCACAATGTTTTCTTTAAAGAGATGCTGATTTAAAACTGATTGACCTAGTCGCAGCTGCGTATAATAGATGTTTGCAAACTTAGATTCAATAGAATACTAAAAGGGATAATTGTCAACAGAAAGTAAGGTATTTCCAAGCTGAAGTTTTTCATCTAACGAGAGCTTTGTAGGGACGGATATGGATTGGCTAGTTGTTCCATTTACGAATGGTGGAATGAAGGAGTTTCTAAAACAATATGCTCATTGTTTAGGTTGACGGATATTGAAAGAATGTCGAAGACTGATAGCTGAGCACACCAGCTGTAATAGGGACGGGGTTGGATAGGTCTGTAGGGCTCAAGCCATGATACATCTTGTTAAACAGTACTAGTTAATGGAATCGATGTCTGACACCTTGGTATGCCAGCCAAGTGCTGTTAACGCCTCTTCCGAGACGTGTGTCAAGGAGCACCGGCACAGAGGATAGGAGGAGGAGGAGGAGGAGGAGGAGGAGGAGGATAGGCCTAACAAATACAATTTGGTAACAGTTTTACGCGATAACTTAAAGTTTGATCGTTTTGGCAGAGCCAAACGTTTGCCTTCTTTACCATTCTATCAATACCCGCACCCCAAGTTGAATTTGACGACAATGGTTAGCCCCAGGTGATTGTGGACAATGGTTAGCCCAGGTGAGTGTGGACAATGGTAAGCCCAGGTGAGTGTGGACAATGGTAAGCCCAGGTGAGTGTGGACAATGGTAAGCCCAGGTGAGTGTGGACAATGGTAAGCCAAGATGAGTGTGGACAATGGTAAGCCCAGATGAGTGTGGACAATGGTAAGCCAAGATGAGTGTGGACAATGGTAAGCCAAGATGAGTGTGGCTGTAAACTCATGCATCCTTTCTTCCCCAAGTGTCAGAGTAGGATGACCTTTTTCGTTAGCGGAAAACAGCACAGCTATGGATTTACCGGCATTTAATACCACACGTCATAACCTTCCCCAGTTATGATTTCTTTGCAGGTTTGTGTTTAGCCAAATAGCAGATCAGTTTGGATTTTGTACGATTTCTAGAACACTTGTGTCGTCTGCGGAAAGTCCAATATCACTGGATGTGCCACCAACAATGTCATTCATAATGATCCAAAAAGATCAGAGGTCCTAGAATAGATCCCGGGGTATTCCAGCCTCCACTGGAAATAAACTGGAGAAGTGACTCTATATATAAAACGCGTGACGTCCTATAAGACATGTATCTTTTTACCCATAGGGTAAGAAATTCATCAAAACCTAGTAGACGTAATTTGAACAAGAGGATATCATGCCAGACAAGACCGAATGCTTTTGATATATCCAGGAAGACCATTCGTGTTTCGTTGTCATTTTCTAAACCGCCATATATACTATGAAGTATGCTTACATGCTAGTTTGTTATAGAATCATAATTTTTTCTTGAAACCAGAATTGTGCCTGATGAGACGTCCAACGGTTATATAATTGGCGTTCACAATTATTAAAATGTTACATACATCATTAGTAATGGGCAGTAATTTCTCTGTCCTTTACTTTACAGCGAGGACAGATGTTTCAAATTTGTCAACCCCCCAAGGAAGGTGGAAATCCGTAGCGAAAGGTTAAATCATTTTGTTCGGGGGGGGGGGGGGCATTAGAGATGAAGAAACGTTTTGAAGTGATTAATTTCCAATATTGCCTGATCCAGTCGCGAGGACGGTCTTCATTGATATGAACATATTAACTTTGTTTTCCCCCAAGTAAAACAATGTCAAGGGTGCGTGTGTACACATTTCTAAAGCAGGCATACCAGAGACATTTTGAAAGTTGGGAAGTAACTGTGTCTTTTTAAACTGCAGTTTTTTCTTAACTGTCCGATATTATTGACCGCTCACAATTAGGGGAGTATAGTTTGAAAAATCCTATTCCAAAGTAAAGCTCTGGTGAGGATTCGGCATTTCTATGCGTTTATGTCATCACATCCCAGGCCGGTTCTCAATTTGAATAAGTATAATTTCATTGCCTATTTGCTTGCTTTCACTGCTGAATTAAGTAGTTTTTTTATTACTGCTAAAAGTGCACCTTCAGCACTGTCCCTTAGAATTGTGTCCTTATTAGCTTCTTGATAATCATGTTCATCCATGTTTTATCTCTTGGTCTATCTAGGACCTCTTTGGATATATTGAATAGTTTGACAGTGTCAAGAAATAAGTCCGTCCAATAACAAGTAACATCATCTCTTTGGTAAAAAACATCGGCAGCAGTATCCCATGGAGGTGCATGAAAACTCTCATTGAGTGGACCGAAATTCAGATGTTTTAACTTCCAAATTGTGCGTTTGAAAGACTACGCCCGAGTCAGGACAGTGAGATTGTACGATACAGTACATGGGACAGGACAGTGAGATTATACGAGACAGTACATGGGACAGGACAGTGAGATTGTACATTACAATACATGGGACAGGACAGTGAGATTATACGAAACAATACATGGGACAGGGCAGTGAGATTGTACGATACAGTACATGGGACAGGACAGTGAGATTGTACAACACAATACACGGGACAGGACAGTGAGATTGTACGATACAATACATGGGACAGGACAGTGAGATTGTACAACACAAACCATAATGACCAGAGGTACCAGTAGGGGCAAAGGGAATTTATTACGAAGCCGGGGGTCACTCTGTTATGATAAGGTGTTTTGTATTCTTTCTGTACATTTCATTATACGCATAGGTACAGCGATCAGTTGAAACCAATTTATTGTGTGAAATGATATTGAAAAAAAAATTGATCCCAAGCTCATTGTCAGCGTGATCTGAATTCCACTGCCCACATCTATCATTAAAGTCACCGTTGATGATGAGCTCATGTGGTTTAAACTCTGTAGCCTGAGTACTAGAGTTTGAAAAGGAATAAACAAATCTGCTGTTTTGCCGGGAGGACGATAATATGCACTACAGAGAATTTTACCCAATGAACTGTATATCTTAATACAGATGCACTCACGGTTTGGATTTTCTAGCATTGAAATACGTGTGCAAGGTCTGGAATCACGGACATATATAATAACACCGCCACCGCATGACTTCCAGGGGTTTGATCTTTGCGGAAAGGATTATAGGAGAGGGATTTAGAGATTTCTTAGCAATACTTGTGAAGCCGTTCCGATCCCACGTAAAAATAAAAAGAAAAGAAAAGAAAAAAAAGGATAAGGGCTTTCGTGTAGGAAGAAGAGCATTCTTTGATATTTAGTTTGAAGTTGGCAAGGGACGGTGCCTCTGTCACAGAGGCTGCGAGGTCATCCCTTAATCTGATGAGGAAAACAACCAGTTTGGGGCAGTACTACATGCGTGATTTGTTTGGGGTCTGCAGGATTTCACAGGATAACGTGCTTGTACAATCATATAATTTGGTATAATATCAGAAAAGTATTGTGGCGGTACGTTTATGTGGCATGCAACAAATAAAGTATGATTGTTGAGCTCATAAAGGCCGACTGTTTACACAGTTTGCCCAGGGTCTCAGAACGGTGTGAGTGATCTTCGTGCGGAGACCGTAGCGTGCACTGTGATGCCTGCTGCATATGGAATTTCTGTCAAGCAGAGAAAAAATGGTCAAAATAGGTGTTCTGTAAGCAGAAACACACTTTCTATGATAGTCTATTAGGGTCGACGGTGACGCAGACACTTACTGTAACGCATAATGTTCTGCGTTGATGTTCAGCGATATTCTGCGCGTATACGAGCCATGCGCAAGTCCGTAGGTGACGGCAAAGTATTATTAAATTTAGTGAGATGGACGGCGCATTACTTATGTGGTCCATAATATCATGTCTCTACAGCGGTCTTTTACAAATATCTGTTGGAAAAGCCACCACCTTCACACCGGGGATCTTAGTGGTTAATCTTTTGTTTGTTGTATTGGTAAAACCATAACAGCCAGCAACTTGACCTCGTTCAATAATCTGTTCCATGTTTGCTCTATCTGTAAAGGTAAAATTCATGGGGTGGTGTCTGTTATCTTAACTCGTTCAAACAGGGGGCAAGGGGTCGCTTTCGTGATACTTATTGGCAATTTTACGTTGGGTCAGTTGTACCTATGAATACGTACTGATTTCAGAACGTGACACATCTAGCTTATAAATGCGACTCCTTATTTAAATAAAGCATGTACTTATATAAATGAATTGTAAGTATCGACCCCTTTACCCCCCGTTTTAAACTTCGGACTGTGATTTGTGCATGGCATAGGTTACTATCACACAGGTACTGAAGACTGTTTTCCCGATTTTTGTGGATTTAAAAGGGCACCGATTATTATTTCCACCACAAGAGGTAAGTTTATTGGTATGAATTTGTAAACCTTCGTTAACCGGTAGTGAAAACCTGGATCCGTGGCCAGATGTTTGTGATTGTTTGATGCATTTGTGCTTTGAAAGACAGTGCTGAATAACCCTTTACTGATGAATGAAAACAAAAAATGAATGATCGATTGCACGGGCACTACGCCCTTCATAATAGGACAACTTTTAACATAAAAACGTGACTGCACTTTTCTATAATCGGACTTTGATCAGTTAAAGGCAACTAGATAATAACGAACACACCTTTACTTTTTCAGTTGTTGACGGGTATATGGTACATATGTTATTATGATATATAGTAATTGGGACTTGAATGTCATTTTCGACTTTTTCTTGTAACCAATTCTGACATCCGAACGTTTAATACTGTCTTTTTGTAGTCAGTTAGAGCTATGAGACCGTTGACCATGGGTATAAGCGTGGTCTATTTTGCGCTAACAGTTTGCTGCATACCATAAAGCTGCCACTCAACACCTTTGCTTTCCTACCCAATACTTTGCTATCTTTTCGGTACCGGTTGGGTGCTTCGTGTCCAACCTTTACCGAGGATACTTTCTAATACGGAACCTCTTATCCTGATGATTTTTATCTACCGTTCCTGTTCAAAACGTTTTCTCTTAAAAACACATTTCGCAAGACATCGAAGCTGGTGACGTTTTACATCCTGGGACGATTGACCTCTTTAAAGGAGACGTGTTTTAACGCATCTATTGCACATGGAGTTCATTTTGAACATATACTTTGTAGACCTCGACGATGACGACACATATTTCTGCTTTAGTTTCTTGAATTGACACCTAGTTTGTCGTTCAATTACACGTTTCTTTCAGATCCTGTGCCATGAACTGCTTACCTTTCCTTCTCGGTTTGATAGCTGTGACAGCCAGAGCTCAATTTATGGACAGGTGGAATGCACCCTATACTGACGACAGTTTCAATAGGAAAGTAGAATACGGGGACAACGTCACTCTTGAATGTAATGACACAAGAATTCCATCAGCAGTAACATATGACTATTGGGTGCTGCCAAATTTAAGGATACTTAAACCTGGAGAGGATGTCTCTTTCCAGACCCTAGATGGCACAGCGGGATGTTATGTCAGCGCTGACGGCAAAAGTTTGACTGCTTATTTGTTGCAGGAGGAGCAATTTGGGTTCTATTATTGCGCCGTGCACGAAACTGGCAAAATTGACGAAAATTTTATCGTCAAAAAGGCTATAAACATGCATGGTCCTTTTTTCGGCGACCTTTGGAACAAGTACCGATTAAATGTGATCGTAGGCGGATCAGCTGCTGGAGGCTTCCTTCTCTTCGCCATATTGGCTTCAGTTGTCTACCATTTCCGGTACAAAGGTGATGAAGAAGACAAAACTTTAGGTCAGATGACCTCGGGTTCCATCACTGACCCTGGTATGACCATCGCCTCTCCTGACAGCGCCAGCTATGAGAACTATGATGTCAGCAAGAGAAATGGCCAGGTGGAAACATACAACTTGGCCAGCTATCCACAATCTAAAATGGGTGTTATAAATGAAGGCTATTCAGAAACCACAGGATCAAAATCAACGACAGAAAAATCAACGTATGATCCCATTGCAATGTAAACGTGCATACGGTCGGGCGGTTGATGGTGGCGCCACTCGTGTCATCTTGAATTATTGACGCCACAAGACCGTCGACAAATACAATCACAAGGATGTTCTACACACTTTACGTCATATGTCTTGTGACGTCACAATGCAAGTAGCTTTGGAGTGTCAGAAGCATATCGTCGTCATAAATACAAAAGCACACTAGAGCGTTAAGGAAGGCCTGAAAGATGGATACATGGATCCCAATCTTAATAAGCAAGGCAGGGTAATGTGATCCTCTATTTCAGTGACTACATATTAATTTCAAATCAATAAAAAAGCAGCAGCTAAATTCGTCTATAAGGCAGACTGTTCATCCCCGTTGTAGCCGTTGATGCTCTTTCGCAGGAAGGATCTGTATCAGTTTTGCAAAAGTTTGATTAGTCGCTTCTTCCTAATATGTGCAGGCATTTGTATGTGGCCAGAAACAATACAAAAACCCGGATGAGAAGTCCCTCGTGTCAAGATGTAATGAAATTGGATGAACTGGGGGACAAATGGTTCCCAGTATTTCTTGGTCGACGATATTAAAAGTATATGACACAAGTTTTTTTTCGAATCTTACGCTTTTATTTCATATATATATATATATATATATATATATATATATATATATATATATATATATATATATATATATATATATATATATATATATGTGTGTGTGTGTGTGTGTGTGTGTGTTGAAATGATGAACAGGTTTACTCACATCATCAAATGCTTAATTATGTCCAATTTTTTGCGTTGCTTTCATTTTTTTCCTTCAACTAAACTGGGCAATGTGTTGACCCTTGATGTTAACTATGTATCAGGAATCTTATCGTTTACGACGTCAAAATTGTATTCATCCCAGTATGCATAAACTTTAGAGGGAACTTTTAAAATTACCAATTCAACACCGTTAAAATTGTTTATGGCATGAAGAGAGACGTCTTATAGGACTCATAAATGAAGACACGTTTATATGGATTAGAATTTATCGTTGACTTTTACAGATGTTTGTTGATGATGCATCTGGAAAATATGTGGAGTGTATGGAGATTTCATAATCCATGATGTCGCAGAGGCATGCAGATTTTGGAAAAAAAATGACAAAATGTTTTGCAATCTGGTGCAAAAGGAAAGACAGATACAGATACAGAGGTCTTTAGGTCGATACATTTACAAGTATTAGTGTTTAATAGCGTAGAAGCTTATTCAGCATGTATTTATCTGGGTCATAAAATACAAAATCCGCCCGCATTTAATACAGATCCTTCAATTTGAATCATGAATAACATGATCGACGCCCCTATTTAATACAGATGCTGCAACATGATCGACGCCCCTATTTAATACAGATGCTGCAACATGATCGACGCCCATATTTAATGCCGATGCTGCAACATGATCGACGCCCACAATTAATACAGACGCTTCAATTTTAGTCATGGCTAACAAAATCGCTGCCAGTATTTAATATAGATGCTTCAATCTAAGTCAGGAATAAAGAGATCACCGCCCGCATTTAGTAGAAATGCTTTAATCCGAGTCATCAATAACATGATCACTACCTGCATTTAGTGCAGATGCTTCGATCTTAGTCACAAAAAAGAACAAAGAAAAAACAAAAACAAAACAAAACAAAAAACAAAAAAAAAAAAAACAAACAAAAAAAGAAAAAAAAAACAAAACATCAACAAAAAAAAAAAAAAAAAAAAAGTGATCGCCCGCCCACACTTTAAGCTGATTTCTGCATTCGATTGATGCTTATTGCAAAAATCTGTGGCCAAAAAATCTTTTCACAGTTGTTGAATGTGGAACAGGATAAGTTAAGGCCACATACTCTTTTGATGATTGTAATAGGCAAGGGCAAGGATAGAAGGTTCAAGAACTGCCTAAACGAGCGCACTGCAGTCAGTGGAGGGCTAGGGTTGGTCTTCCCATTATCTTACATTGTAATTTCAACTTCATAACTTGAAAACTACTGCACATAGAAACAACGAATTTCAGACAGTAAATCTACATGCATAAATTAATACCTCCCAAAAATCATATATCTACAGCTACAAAAGTGACTAGTTTATTAAAGGTTGCTTTAACATACAAACTAATGGGAATACACATAGCCCTCCAAATGTTTGTGTATTCAGTTGTGTATGGAGGCAAATACACACCTTACAGCTAGTTCCGACCTTTCCTATTATGTATTGTAAAAGTTCCATTGAATGTGCCTGGCGTCAATGTGATAATCCGTGATACATACTCTCAGAAAGAAACACTCACTACCTTGAAGTATATATCACGTACTTCGCCTTATGAAAAGGTGTAGTGGAATTACTTACGTTTTGACTCCGTTTAATCACGAAATGTATTTTGTATGCTGCAGTAAAATCAGGAAACTGTATGCATGACACAAGATCCTAATTATAAACATAACGCAAGATTCTTATTATAATCATAACAAAATCCTATTTATAATCATAGCAAAATCCTAATTATAATCTTGTGAATTCTATCATGCAATTCGTCCATGTCAGAAAGAATTTCTGGAATTTTAACCGTACACACACAAACACACACACACACACACACACGCACACACACACACACACAGACACAGACACAGACACAGACACACACACACACACACATACATATATATATATATATATATATATATATATATATATATATATATATATATATATATATATATATATATATATATAATCAGCTATTTGTTCAGAATTGTGATCTTTGCCTCGTGAGACATGCGGTATATTCAACCGTCCATCGTTCTGGCCAGCAATTATTTACAATTTCGACTTCTCAAAACCATTCACTGCATTCTCTTTGAACGTTGTCGTCCTGTACCGTGGGTGGGTCATTATCAAGATGGCGTGACTTTCATTAATGTTTGGTTCTTAATATTTTTTTCCTAGTAAAATCTGAAAAGAAAATGCTTCTTTCCTAGCTTGTTGGATTTGTACACGATTTCATCATTATTCACTCTGCAACATCACATCAGAGTAAGAAATGAAGCCAACCTTCTCGTCATTGTTCACCTGTACTACGGCCTACATGAAAATTAGTTTCAATTTTCATTCATTAATTGCCTAACATTGTAACCTTAATGCTTGGTGGCTCTCACGATAGCGGCAAAATTCGCCTTAGTGAAAATCTTCCGGGCCATTAATGTGTGTTTTTCTTGTATACATATGTACATCTTCCACTTGTCGAATATAGTTGCTTCTGATTGTGAGTCTTGAGTTTGAATCTACAAAAATTAAAATAGTAATAAGGAACATTTCTGCTGAACCCAAATCCTATTTTTACCATGTGATGCTGCACTGGTCTCCGTTTTAGAATAAAGCTTTGTGCATTTCTGTAATTTTCAACTTCCTTTACAAGTTTACTCACTAAACTTTCTTGAAATTTGTTGCGAAAACATCTTGACGTGTTTTCCCACAAACTTTAGCAGTAGGTGGCGCTGGTGTATAGAGATGAACAAATGATTACTGGCATTTGTTAATGTTTCAATACATGCAAAAATGATGTAAATGTGGTTTTCTGGATGAAACACTGTTGACCAGACCCCGTGCAAATTTGGTTGGGCATGTTACCAATTACCTTGAGTGGGTCTCAAAAATAAATAAAGAGTAATACTTCAAAATAATAATAATAATAATAATAATAATAATAATAATAACAACAACAACAACAACAACAACAACAACAACAACAACAATAATAATAATAATAATAATAATAATAATAATAATAATAATAATAATAATAATAATAATAATAAAATAATAACTAAAAAAGAACATTTGCTGCACAGCAAATCTGTCTGGGTGCCTTCAAAATGAGAACAGTTTGAAATGCTACACTTTGCCATTGTTCAACATGATCAAATTTTGTATATTAGCTTAATTTGTATTAATTAAAATGCTATAATTTTGGTTCTTGGTTCAATGGATGTGGCAATGTCACAAACTTATAAACTGAAGTTTGAATGACACCACTATCTACGGTAGGTTTGAAGCTATGCCAGATTTGAATGTCGTGTATTTGCCAAATTTGCATAAGCTAAAAGCCTACAACTTTGGTGCATGGTTCATTGGATTAAGTTATGTCACACACCTACAAATGGAAGTTGGGAATGGTAGGTCAGTCAACATGGCCAGTTTTGTGATTTTCGGCATAACATTGTCCTAGAAAAACTCCGGACAAATTTGGTCGTAAAAAGAAGGAAGAAAGAAAGAATTCTTGGAAAAACAAAATGTCTGGGTTGGCACCCAGACATAATAATAACAGTGCACTCCTTGAGCAAATTAAGCTCCAGTGGAAACCAGTTGATTCTCCCTGCAATTGGAAAGTAACGGATTTACGCCTATAAGAGTCACGACGTTTGAAAGTAACGGACTTACTCCTATAAGAGTCACGACGTTTTTGATTCTCCCTGCAATTTTAAAGTAACGGACTTACGCCTATAAGTCACGACGTTTTTGATTCTCCCTGCAATTTCAAAGTAACGGACTTACGCCTATAAGAGTCACGACGTTTGAAAGTAACGGACTTACGCCTATAAGAGTCACGACGTTTTTCTCCCAAGTTAAAGAAATGATAAACAATTCCCCAAATTATTTAATCCTTAATTAATTTTCCCCATTCACTTCCTGTCATTCATACTATTTGGTGGAACTACATGGGCCGGTTTGTTGCTTTGGTTGACTCGCTCTACAACCAATAATTTAACTAAAAGAATAATGAAGCATGCATACACATCTATAATTACTCTAAGAGATCGCAGTTGTTTCAATTAATAACACCAATTATCAATGTTTGGATATATTCATGACAGCTGGAGAAGAATTCTGTTTGTGTGTTCGGTCTATTACTGCGCTAATTATGTAACAAAGTGTGGATCCAATTTAAGTTAAACAACCAAACTAGGAACGCTATCTTTTTGGTTCTTTTCTTAAAGTTTATACACGGGATCAGGTTGGTTTGTGACACCTTTGCATAAGTTCAAATTCAATGCAGACATTCTGCACATCAGCTTTTGGGTAGTTCCCTCTCTGAGAAGTGCACGAATATATATATATATATATATATATATATATATATATATATATATATATATATATATATATATATATATATATATATATATATATATATATATATATACATATATATATATATTATACTTTTCTTTTTAAGTCAAAATTGGAAGTTTCCTTTTTGTGTGTGTATGTGGATCTATGTGTGTGCATATGTCAATACATATAAGTTTATTGGAGCTTGTCAATATCGACAAGAACTTGTGTTACATTATCGATTTATTTGGTATTATTTTACGCTCATACATTCTTTAAATTGAAGTAGGTTGTCCTTGCCAACTATAAGGTAAGTAGAAGCAGCCATCATTACAAAAAAGCGTGTCTGGGAATATATTATTGGCAAAGCTGCCAGGCATATTCGATGGTTTCCCCGCTAAATTAGCCTGGCCATTGATGCCTCAAATTTTCATTTTTGGCCTCGAACTTTATAACAGTTAGTGATTACTTAAGGCAGATATAAACAGTGTCTGGATTGGCTATGAAGAGTAGAGAGATTAGTTTGTGCTCGTTCTTCCAGAATTACACGAATAAATTTGAAAATAAACATGAATGTTCACCTTGATTTCTTTGCTACCCAGTTGTTACCCCGTATTCAAACTCTGTTGTGCAGTCACCCGAGCTATGCAGAGAAGACTATTGAATCCTGTATTTATATGCTTTATACACATCAAATGGCTAGTTTTTATTATAATATGCATGTGGTCTATGCACTGTGGAGAGATCATAATTATATCTCATCAGATAAATAAATGAAAAACGCCAATAAAGATAGAAACAAGAATGCCAACAAAAATATTGTTCCACTAGAGTGACATCTTTTAATCATCATTGAAACAAATTATCAATGTTTCATACCTACGTCATCAGAGTTTCACTGGGGTAGGTCCGTCTGTTGCCACGCAGTTAAAGCAACTGCGATGCCAACAAGTTGCGTTATACACCTCATTGATTAATCTTACGAAAAAAAATGCATTTAGCCAATAGATTTTCACTTTTTTTCAAGTTGAAATGCGGATCGATACATAGCAAGAAGGTGAAGAATTCTTGCTGTATCCGATGCAAAAGAAGAATTCAGTTTCGTAGACCGCTTATAGTTGGTTAAGCCTCTCCTCTCTGCTGGGCACGCCCTTGTCTGAAGACTCGTCCACGGCATAGCTGTCACTGATGCGATAGAACTTCTGACGGTCCTTGGAAACATCGGTGCCATCAAACGTACGCTGATCGTTGAGATAACCATCGAAGTTGCCACACAAACCCCGCACTTTATTGCTGTACTTGGCGGGCAACTCAACAGTGGCTACGGTACGTATCCCCCGCCCATTAAAGGCAACTTTGACGTCACACTTGCTATCCACCATCATCATATTTCCCTTTTTGTAGACTTGCAGTCCCGGCGGAAGGTTGCCTGCGGGCAGGTTGACACGCTTGTTGCCAATCTGTCGTACAACAAAACAAACAGTGACGATAATTTGCACTTTCTCCATGTTCTTTGCAGACCAACACCGAGCTTTATTTGTTTAATGGCCTCTGCGTTTAAGCTTTTCTGGCGACATTTTATGCTTGGTTTTAACAAGCCTGTTGTTCCTTTCCTTTGGGTAGGCAAGTAATACATATATATATATATATATATATATATATATATATATATATATATATATATATATATATATATATATATATATATATATATATAAATATATATACACTTTTTATAATTGAGAGTAAATAGGTCGGACAGCGGAATAGGGTAATGACTACTAGGAAGTGGTTCTGGGCAAAAATACACAAATACAATAATACCGATAAAAATTGAGACAACTGAAGGGCAGCTATACTACTGTAGAATACATAGTTGCGTAATTAGTGTGCGCAAAAGGACAGGTAAAATGGAAAGAATAAAGTTGGAACAATAAAATATAACTCAACCCTGATCCATATCACTTAGAGCTTTATTTTGAAAGTGTTCTCATAGGGCTGTATACTCGTATCAATTATGGAAACGGCGGGGTCAAAGGGCACGAGCTTCACGACAAGGTGGAAACAGAGCCACGTGGCGACATGCACGTGTTGAGGAGGTATAATTTTGTTTTTTACTCTTTCAGTGCCAATCACGTTTAAAGTCGATCTACTTAAGTGCGACAAGTCTTAATTATCATTAAGCTCCCAGATTCGTATACCTCGTAAAAGAAACTTTCATTCAAGTACCATTATGTCCATAGTACCAGAGAGAATATCCCAGGTCAACACTTTCTGTCAGCGCGCGGGCGCAATGTGCGGGCCAAAAAAAGCTGCTGACTCCGTCCAAAATTTGGGACTGGAAAGGTTATTTCTTTATGTTTATGGGTAATTGTGTACATCTTTCTGTCTTTTTTCCTGGTGTCTTATCTCTCAATTTAGAAAACGACTAGAGAAATGCTGGTGGTACTCTTGTATGTTTTCCTCACAACCGTTGAATAAGCCCTTGACACTCCAGTCTCTAAAACGCTGAGTCAGCTTCTGGCGCTAAAATCCCCAGAACTTCTCAGTCAGACAGATGGCTTTGTACTGCCAATTCTACTGCTGCACATATCAGTGTATAATGAAGGCATATGTTATAAGTACACATGAACCATTATGATGGTCGTTTTCTCTCTATTGTTCAAGCACCACATTGTGAAGGTTTTGCTGTAAATGCAACACCTTTTCACTGGCTACTTGTAATTTACAGCTGGTGGGTATAGCATATTTACATGTGCAAAATGGTCGGATAGCTTACCGACATATCAAAGTAACTGGCTCAAATTGCAATTATTTCCTGATAGGTCGCAACAGAAAACGCTGCTAAATCACCTTAGCTCATGCATGTTGAATTAAGTTTTGTGTCAAAACATGGCGGTAACACACTTGCAGCCGGGGTCCTGCGTGTGTGTATATATATATATATATATATATATATATATATATATATATATATATATATATATATATATGTATATATATGTATATATATACTTATATATATATATATATATATATATATATATATATATATATATATATATCGATGTAAAACTTTATCTGAATGTTTCATCAGGGCAATGAATATACATAGACCACTTTTGTCGATAGAGGGCGTCTAGGTCAAGGCGTCACATGGCAAAAAGAAACATTCATATTTCACTGCGATCCTGCTCACTCCATGTTTTGCCGGGGAACTGACTGATGCTTCCACCATGATCAGGGCAGAACTGTTTTATATACTACGTAAACATCTATAAGTAACACCTCCTCACCCCCACCCCCCAGAGCCTATTTCTAATCAATTTTGGCATCCTTTATGTTTCAAATATATGTTAATATATTTTCTTAAAATGAATCTGTGTTCCTGTTGTTTATTTTGAGAAAGTACTTTCGACCATGCCAAATACATGGATCTGCGCTGATGAAAGTGGCTCCCTCTTTTGCTCAATAGGTGTTAGAGTAGGACCGCATTTAAATGTTAATACATCTTATTCACTAATCATTAATATGGTAGGCGACGTCAGATGTTTCTTCTTGTCTGTTGGCGTTCTCTGGAAATTCAGGTGTTCTGGACTTACTCGATTGAAAAGTTGCAACTGTTGTGTAACTTATGTGAATACTGCTTTTTATAGATATTTTGCATGTTTTATGAAGACAAAGGGGAGGTAAGATTTCTTACAAAAACACTGTTGTCTGCTGTCAGGCGGATCCGGACCCCTTGAATCTCAATGTCGAGGAATCTGGGGAAGGTAAGGCCGAACACACCACCCGGACTACCCGTCTTCACCTCAATGTTGAAGCTGCAGGGATCACTGGAGTCTAGATGTTTAATCATCGTGTACTTTTTGGTGCCAGTTAGAAGCATCCAGCCTCCGTCACAGTCTTCCACGATTGGGTCTCCTCGCACACGACAAAGACAGTATTCTGTGTGATAAATAAACATCCAAAGAAAAAAAAATCAACCCAAGCAGACCTTCAAAAGATAAAGTAATGTTGTAACGCTAACCCCCCCCCCCCAACATGGCTCGTTCTGACATAATACCATAAGGACACCACAAGCGCCCCCTGCAGGGAGAGGAAGACTCTCAATGATTGCCCTCAAAAATCAGTAGATGTTTCACATTATGTTTTTAACTGTGCATTATATCGGGTCCCTTGACCGTGCTGGGTGTGGAACAATCAAAGTTTGTACAAAACGGTTGCTCCTAAATTTGAAGATTCATTTAAGGTTACATGACTAGTTGGGACAACGAGGTTATTTGATATGTGTACATGCAACTTTATCAAAATGGACAGGTGAACATAACAACAGGACGCTTCAATACCTGGGCCTCGAGAGGGTACGAAGTTAGCATAAGCTGTGGTCCCCTACGTGACTTTGCCAAAAAACGAATTTCGTATAGCTAGGTCGTGTGAAAATGAGAAATTGACAAAAAAGGCAAAAATTGAATTAGCAACGATCCTAAAAGTAACGGCTCAGGACACTAAAATGTCTGATGGAGAGAAAGTCACGAGTCTATTTGTGTTTTGGTACAGTACCTGTGTCACTCTAACAGTTGTTTAAATGCTGAGATGATCTAATACTGCGTTCATGGGCCATAAAGATCGCAAAGGGTGTGCTGATAACTGGCGGTCAGTTCAACTGCTCCATACCGAAGATCTTTGTTGTGCAGAGGGAACTCGTACAAGGCTTTATCCTTTTTCCAATCGCCCAATCCATAGCCCAAAGTTATTTATAAAACAAAAATACTTGTGTGTTTCTGAGTAAAAGTGGTTCGTTTTTAAGTAGCATAAAATCACTTTATGTTGCAACACCATGGTGCCAAAGTACAGTGACGGTCTTACAAGTGATTTAAAATAGTGCCAAATCACCGCGTCTGGCTCTCAGTAGAATACGGGTCATAACTATGGTAAACAGAGGGAACTAAATGTGAAGCTCACAACCGATTCAGTTATTTCATTTGCACGACTAAAAGGTTTTGCTGTCCTGCAAACTTCAGATGTTGTAAATTAGCTGCAGTTGAGATTTCATGAAAATGTGACAGACTTGGAAGTTTGGTTAGACTATTACAAAATATAGCGTTTGCATCACAATTTTCAAGATATGCACAATTTCAGGATTTGGTGAAATCGCAGCTTTTTGTGATCATGTAGGCCTAAGTGGAATTTCTGCAAGGTGACTCATAATTACCGATATGGTCCCAAAAGGTCCAACTGTTTCGATTCTTGGACAATTTATGATCTTTTGTCTTCCCATATCAACTGGACAGAAAATGCCACAAACAGGTGACACTTTGGTTAACAGGTGACACTCTGGTTAACAGATGACACAATTGGTTAACAGGTGACACTCTGGTTAACAGGTGACACAATTGGTTAACAGGTGACACAATTGGTTAACAGGTGACACTCTGGTTAACAGGTGACACAATTGGTTAACAGGTGACACAACTGTCGATGTGTTATTTCAACTTACGCTTGCATTGTAATCCATTTCCAACGTAGCCAGGGTCACACACACACTTGCCTTCCAGGCAGGTTGCATGTGCGTCACACGTGACTTTGCCGCATACTTGAGGGGGCCTTGTACGCTCTGCAACAGAATATCCATGGAACAGTCCATTTTGTACCATGTAAAACCTTAAGTCATACACTGATATATTGTGAGCAGAGGATTTGCGATATAAAATAATATAAAATATTACTTTTTGTTACGTCGCTCAGTTTTTTTATTGTTAGTGAGGTTTAGGTTTGCCGTGAATTGTTGAGTAAAAAGCATTACCGGTACTCTTGCTATAAATGGGTACGTTAATTTTACCGTCTTCTCATTGTGGCCAAACTTTCCATCAATACAAGAATAATTGTTGATCCCCTACTCTCGGTTCGTACATATACCAAGATACGACACGAGCGACCGTGTATCCAGATAACATTATAATACCGTATTAGTGTGTGTACTCCATGTATCCAGATAACATTATAATACCGTATTAGTGTGTGTACTGTATATTCTGAACTCTTGAAAACTGGATAACACAATATTCTGGTTGAACAATGAACACGGTAAGTAAGAAGAAACGTGCTCACTGGCAATAACACACTTTAATGAATAACTTACCTTATTTGTGGTTACGTGACTTCAAATACCATGTAAATATATGTAAAGTTGTTGCAAAATATTTTTAAAGTTATACATTATATTGAACTACAAGCCCATTACGAAGTCTTATAACACAGTTATAAATCAAGAGTTGCAGTTAATGCTAACATGTAGAGAATAATATCCATGCGTGATACTTAACTTGTATATTTGGTAATTATTTTTCAAAAAATGGTAACAGACATGAATGCGAGAGAACAGTGCCACTGAGGAACCAGGGTAGTGTGCAGCCGGATCACTAACGCCAGGAAGGTTAATTGTAAGCTAAAAACGACCTTTGCGAAGACTGTTCTACCTGCACGTCATAAAGCAGTAATTATGCTTGGATTTAAAATTTTTCTCTGTCCGGTGGGATTTCTTTTCGCCGTAAAGCTACCTGAATTATTACATTTATTATTAATTATTAACTAAACTGTTGACAGATTATAGATAATGTCAAACGAAATGAACAGGCTATATCATACACCCTTTTCGCGTGCAAAAATACATCTCTTCTCTTTGAAAGACCTGAACATGTCACATACATCGCGAGTTTATACTTTATAATTGTAATTTACTGATTAAAATATATAGTTATGACCAACAGATGGAAACAAAACTTTACAATTAACTCTTGTTTCAATAGCAAAACATATTTACTTTTGATTACGGCAAACAAACAAAAAACAAAACCAAAAAAAAAAAAACAAAACAAAACAAAACAAAAACAACAACAACAACAACAAAACAACAACAACAACAACAACAACAACAACAACAACAACAACAACAACAACAACAACAACAACAAAATAGAAGTGAATTGCACAAAGCCCTATAAAACTCCATTGCTAGAAATTTTTACCACATTTTCTCTATTTCGCCATGTTCTGAGGCTTGTGTAACATGACTTTTTTCTGAGACCCCCAGTGCCAGTGCGTTTTCATTATATCCGGTCGCCATGGCTGCGGAAAATTGATTGTATTTCTCCGCTGCGCCCTGTGAACAGCAGGGGTGACATTCTCCGCGTTTCATTATGGATGGACCATCGCTTTTCACTGAGTGTCTGAAGGCGTAAGAATGGATCACTATTGATCAGAAACACCGGCTGTCGACTTCATTACATTCAAGCACAAAACCAAACATTGTTGCTTCCTATTGACTACCACCTGATCGAAAGAATTACACCCCTGCACATAAATACCCATTAACAGTTCATTCTTTCTCCCAGTCTCTTATTGATCAGGTCATTTATGGGATGGCCACACATTTTTCTGATATGTTGCACGACAACAAAAGAAAAATTCTTGCAATGAATGGAATGGAATCTAGGCGATTGCGTTCTTATTAAAGAAAATAGCAAAACAAGAGCCATTGGCTATTTTTTCGTGGCAAAAACGTAAACAGATCACTGTCTTTAAGTCTGCTATGGTCGCTTAAAAGTGCTTTACAATAGAATCATTTAAACTCTGCACTCTTGATCGTCTTGTGCACATCTGTTTAGCAAATGCAATTGTGTTGTATTATTGGGAAACGTTTCGGTTTTAGAAGATATGAAAATTAATTTTTTTGCTTGTATCGACATACCGTGGGCAATGTAATTAACTGCAAGAGGAGTTATATATCTACAAATCCCAAGAACAAAATCATTGAAAACGAGCATATGCAGCAAAGCTGCGTTAAAGATGTTGAAAAATTCCTGTGCATGTACGTACCACATAGATAGGTCAAGCTCCCTAGTACAAACACTGAGTTAAATGCTTGTAAAGAACGTTTAGTCCTCCTCAGAAAGACTGCCGATGACCCTTAGTCATGGGCTGAACGAAACATTTGACTCAACATCGCGCCGATGGCACGAGGTTTCGTTGGGAGATCCAGGAGCATGCCGCTTGAAAAAAAATGAAATTAATGGTTCAAAATACTCCTTTCTAACGCATTTTGGTGATAACAAGTATCAGTCGAAATGTATGATGATTATTTCAAAGACAACGTGTTTTTTGTTTAAATTTTTGATTGTTTTTATGTTGTTTAGGTTGAAGTGAGAAGCTCAAGCGGCAATAGCGATAGCGGCTGCTCACCCGCACCTTGTGTTTGGTGAAGGCAATCCCCTTGAGTGTAATAAAGTATGAACGCCAAATAATAGCAACTACATGTCATGTACCACAAGGTCTTACTAATAATGGCACAATTGGAGAACTTACATGGACTAGCATAATGCAGAAAGTAGTATTCAAATTTAAACTTACACCGAGAAAAGGATTCGCTATATTTTATTCAATATTCTGTGATACTGTATTTGTCAAAAATGGAAGCAAGTGATTCATTTTGATGAAACCTGTGGGTAAAAAGTGAGGTACAACAGTAGTGTAACCTGTGGTGAGCTCCGCCACTCTCACAACACGCTATGGTGCTATTATGCCGCCGAACGGTCTGTCCTCCCTTTGGTACTGTCCAACGAAGCTGGCACACTGTGTGACGATGGATCTTATTTATTTATTTTATCATATTTTAGTCCTTGTTCCACAAGAGTGGGCTTCACCTGTAAACAGTTAATGTTATGTACCGAGAAAATTCTGCTTCGAACACTCTTTCTACGCTCAGTGCTATTCCTTCCTTCCTTCCTTCCTTCCTTCGTTCCTTCATTCCTTCATTCATTCACAGCGGGAACGCCTCACACCGGGTCATTAGTGAAGGTGCATAATAATTAATATGCATAAAACACAAAATGCTCTGGATATATACACACACACACACACACACACATACATATATATATATATATATATATATATATATATATATATACACAAAACCAACATCAGCCATGCAGGTCAAGATAGTGATAAGTGGGTTTACAACAGCCATCAAAGTTACCAGGCGGGATTCTGAGTCTCAAGGGCAGCTGATCCTACAGCAAGGGCATTCGATTGGAACTTGCGGTCATGCATGGGAAATTTCAAATGCATCGTGGCTGTGGAATTGGGAAGTATTCTCCAAAAGTATAACATAAGATAAGATAAGATAAAACTTTATTTTCCGTCGGGTGTTTTACAAATAACATTAGCCATTATAAGGGCTATTTACCGACAATAAATATGAATATGTTGGTACATAAAAAAGACAGATATGAACTGTGCCTTATATACAGTAGATACAATGCATGATAAAAATAAAGATAGATAAATGTTATATAGTCATTAAAACTTTATAACAGCAATAATCATCATCTCATGTATAGAGACCAGGTACACTGAGTTAAATAAAAGTATGAACATGAAGCTACATTACAGCTTCATAGTATGAATAATGTTGTGATGTAGGCAGGTGACTGTGACTGTTGTGAGTCAACAGTTCACCTGCAGAAGTTACAGGAGCAATTTGTTTGTGACCATGTATCTATCAGAGATTTAAATTCAGTGAGTGTTAGTGTACCTTTAAAATGATTTGGGAGTTCATTCCATATTTTTGCCCCAACGTGTTTGAATGATTGTGTGCCATACTTCTGTGTATTGTGACGACCAATCTTCAAGTTTTGTTTGTTACCTCTTGTTTCATATCGTGAGTCTTGTAATTCAAAGTACTTTTTTAAATAGACAGGGGAAAGGTTGTTTGTTATTTTGAAAACTTCTATTGCAATTTGTTTTAGGCGGGATATATGAAGGGTTTCACAGTTTGACCTTGTAAGTAGGGACTGGTAGCTAGATTGGTAGTCACAATACACAAACCGTAGGGCACGTTCTTGAATCTTTTCAAGTTTTTGTGCATCTTGCTTGCCACAGAAGTGCCATACTGTAGCACAGTAATTAAAATTTGATAAAATAAATGATTTAAATATTGTTAGTTTGCTTTTTGTGTCCAAGAGTTTTGAGAGCCTCCTCAAAGCATTTAGTTGTTTGCCTGCTTTGCAGCAGATGTCACTGATGTGTTGTTTGAAGTTAATATATATATAACATATGTTTGTGAGCACTGAAGATGAGATAAAACTTTTGCCAAACACTCAACGCACCACGTCATCTCCGTGATTCACATCAGTAACTTGTTGGCATGTGTAGTCAGTTTCAGAAATTTACTGGTGGCAATTTTGGTGCCATTTCGTGATTGTCTTTTGAGTCGTGATGTTTTTGTCCCTATACTGTGAAACGGGATTTGCCCGTGATACAATACTTGTATAACATGTCACAGTACATTAAGAGGCTTGTTTTGACAGAATGAGAAGTATTGAAAACCATTTTATAAAGGAACTTCCTTGTAGAAAAGAGAGTGTGCAATTTTGAGGATGTACACAGTAGCGCCCTCTCTGTGTAATTCAGAGCAGTAACTTTCTGGCCGGTGAAATCGATTTCAGGATATTACTGGTCAAATTGTAAAAGAGTGCTCGTTTCCAGTCAATGTGTTGAAAAGCCTTCAACTGCTTTAGTTATTTCATTCACACAACTAAAGGTTCGTGTTGACTGCAAAACTTCAAATGTTGCCAAGCTGCTGCAATTGAGTTTTTATGAAAATAGTATTAATTTGGATATTCTTTGGCTGGACTGCTAAAAATATAAAGTGTTTGCTACATTTTCTTGTGATACACAGGATCTCGGGAGTTACAAGTCCCAGGTTTGCGAGCAGGTTGGACACTTCTTGTGTAAATGAAGTGTAACCGCAGCTTCATAACGATTTACAGAGTGAAACTACACTAACTGCTAATAATAATAATCTTTATCTTTATTTCAAGTCGAATTGTACAAAATAAAAAAACATTAGTGCAACAGCACTATTGTTCGACCATGAAAAGAGGAAACAATGACAACTGAAGAGATGGTATATACAATGAACTCACAATGAGACTATATACAGCCGGTCTAACAAGGTTTCCTTAAATTTGGAAGAATTATAATCTTCAGTTCAAAGTAATGATAAAATGTTCACTAAAATAAAACAGAGGACGTAGCATTCGTATTTTTCCGAAGACTTCATTCATCATTAAACTCTGGTTCAAAGTAGTTAACTCATCAAGGTCCTTAATTGTTAAGAATTTTGACCTTATTGCTCAGCACCACTGCCCTCTTATTCTTTTTAGTTAAAATGCCAAACTTTAGTATAACTTCAAAGAATTTCCGAATTGACAGGCGACAAGAATTGCTCCAAATCAGCGAAACGGGATGTAATTGACCAGAAGCACTAGTCATATGATGAAGATGAGCACAATTTTCTTTCTTTTTTCTTTCTTTCTTTCTTTCTTTCTTTCTTTCTTTCTTTCTTTCTTTCTTTCTTTCTTTCTCTCTCTGTTTTTCTTTTTTTCTTTCTTTTTTTTTTACTAACATTTCGGTGTGATGTTGGATTGCGACCCTTACAAAGACCTGTGTGATCTGTTTACACGGATCACATCATCTAAATGCAAACAAGCCATTTGCTTTTAGCAACGATGGATCTTCTCCTTATTTGGGAGCTACTTTATTGCCAATCATCAGAAAAACGCCCTGTTTTATCTTGATCTAAGGAACCTTCAAAGTGTTTCGAAGTGGCCCGGGTGGCCGCTTTCTAATATACAGTTACGCCCGGCTAAAAATTAACAGCCAAACTTTTTTTCGCGTTTTGCTGGTGTTTGGCTTGTGTTTGGAAACGTTTGAAAACGTTTGGAATGTGTTTGGAAAGTGTTTGGAATGTGTTTGAAAAGCGTTTGGAAAGCGTTTGGGAATAATCTCAAACACTTTTACAAAACGTTCAAACACTTTCACAAAGCTACCGAACACTTCTCCAAACGCGTTCAAATACTTTCCAAACGCGTTGAACAATTACCCAAACGATTTCAAACACTTTCACAAACGCATTCAAACACTATGCATTTCAAACACCTCCATTTAAATGATGAAGAATCTCCAAACGTATTTTCAACACATCCAGCAATATATGATGTACCTACATGTAAATGTGCACTTATTCAGCATTATCGGTTGTATATATTGATATAAAACACGATCCAAATACGTTTACCCAAGTGTCTAATTCAACTAAAATTAGTTCGAAATAGTTCCTAATTTTCAATTAAAATATATATAATTACTCCAAGGACCAATGGAGTATCGCCTGGGTTACTCCACTGGAGCTAATTCTATTGCTTGGCTTAGCAAGCCAAGCAATACTTAAATTGAGCTGCTTCTGTACTTCCATTCGAAATTTTAAAAGTTAGCCTTTTTTCAAGAACTTCACTTTCAGAAAAAGTATGATAGGGACTGGGTATACTTGCTACTGAAAGATCTGTAACTTTATAATAAATGAAGTGTTAAACCTGTTAATGTAGGCATATTATTTGTTTTCTTCTACCTATACTTATTTTCTTCCTTAATTGGGTATGACCATGTCATAATATTGTTGATTACCAGTAACAATATAAATATTAGCAGGTAAAGGTGACAAATACATATTTCTAGGAATTATTTGTCACACACTCATTTTCCCTTTCTTCATTTCATGTTAATTTGAATCAGATATAACATGTTGTTGGGATTTTTAGGTACTGATAAGCTTTTTAGACACTTGTTAAAAATATTCCTGTCATTAGAATTAGATTACCAAGTGTACATGTACATGTATCACATCCGTCTGGCGCAAAGTGTAAAGTGTTTGAAAGCGTTTGGAAAAGTGTTTGAAAACGTTCGGCTTTCACCAAACGCGTTCGGCAAAGTGTTTGAAAGCGTTTGGAAAAATGTTTGAAAGCGTTTGGCAAAGTGTTTGTAAAGCGTTTGGAAAGTGTTTGGAAAGTGTTTGCTACGCGTTTGCAAAACGTTTGACTTTCACTGAAATTGTCTGGGAAACGTTTGGGAAACGTTGGTGCGTTTGGGGTTTGTTAACTTGAACGCGAGCGTAACTGTATCTGCATTTTCATTGGCCCATCAAAAACCACGCCCATCGGACGGTATACGGCGACCAGGTAGGAAAGAAAATATAAAGGTCAAAATACCACGAGGAAATGTGAAACAATACAACATTGATATGGCACAGAAGACAAGGCAAGAAGAGCAATGCCTCCACCATAATGTCAGCTGCATGAAAGTAAAAATTAAATAAGATGCATGTACGCAAGATCGAAAACATTTTGCAGGTGTAGAATTTTGTTTTCAACAACGGCTTGTGGTTGTGGGCGCTGGATTGTTTTTACTGCACATCTCCTCGGAACAAATCTTGTGTGCAAATGTCCTGCAAATCACGAGTAAGGTCATCCGAATATAAACTTCTGTCGGTACTTTCCATCGTTACAGCAGGATCTGATGGAACATCAGCTGCACATGGGCCTTTGGTTGCACATGGGCCTTTGGTTGCACATGGGCCTTTGCGTTGAATAGGATGACGAATTGGACATCCACGTGGATTGCATTTTCATTATTAGCATATGACAACCAATCCATCATTGTTATTGTCATGTGATCAACAGGCAATAAACTTGAAAAAAATTGAGATGGTCCATGTGGACGATCTGAACATGGCTATATGTAATGAGGACGTGGCAACTCGGGTTGACCCATATCTATTCCATTCATGCGCGTCATGACCAATCAGTGTTTGACAAGTTTGACACGTTAAGGTCTAAGTTGGTTAAGAGGCAAGTTGACATATATCAAAACGTTTAAGAGACAGCTGCAGACTCCGCCCCACGCTGTCTCTTAGAATGTTTTAAAGTCCTATCTTGCCTTTTAACCTGTACAGATACCATATGCACGTCTCACATTGGAGCGCGTAGTGATACGCCAGGTATTGCCCCATCACTATTTTCCCTACAACGTATTGCTGGACAGTTTTATTGTCAAAAAGAGAAAACACCGGTTTAAAATCAATTATTCTATATTTAAAATATAGAACGCATATCTATTCCATAAAATACCGTAAAATACTTTTTCACCGTAAAATATGTTTTGAACAGAATCCAACGTCAAACTATACCATCTTTGTTATGTGAGGAGAAACATATTACTGATAATGCATCCAAAGCAGAGCAATTTAACACCTTCTTCTTGAGACAAAATAATATTGACACAACAACAGTCCGAAATCCTATTCGTCTTGACCACCCTATAAATACCATTGGAAATTTATACATTTGTGAAAATAAAGTATTAGATTTACTCAATAGTCTTGATATAGCTAAAGCCACTGGTCCTGATGGAGTAAGTCCCAAACTTCTGAAAGTAGCCGCCCCTGTAATTTACAAATCACTTACAAAATTGTTGAATATGTTGTCCAATCAAAAGCAGTTTCCATTCTTCTAGAAAGAAGCCAATGTTACACCTTTGCACAAAAAAGGTGATGATAACTTGTGTAATAATTATCGACCTGTGTCTCTTCTAAGCTGTACAGAAAAGTATTTGAGAAAGTAGTTCTTAAACATGTGTTTAACTTTTTTCGAGATAACTTCTATAATTCAGCCAATCAATCTGGATTTATTCCTGGTGATTCTGCCATCAACCAATTATTATCACTATATCATGAATTACGTGTAGCTATTGATCAAGAAAAAAAGTGAGAATTGCCTTCCTTGATATTAGCAAGGCTTTTGACAAAGTTTGGCATAAGGGTCTCTTATATAAATTAGAAAAAAAATGGTGTTACTGATTATCTTCTGGCATGGTTCGAGGATTATGTTCATAATCGTAAACAAAGAATTGTTCTTAATGGTCAATCTTCTACTTGGGGAACCATTACCGCTGGGGTGCCTCAGGGATCTGTCTTAGGTCCTTTACTATTCTTGATATACATCAATGACATTTCAAATGTAGATAAGTCAAACATCAAGCTTTTTGCTGATGGCACTACGCTATTTCTTACTATCGATGATCCAGCCCACGGTGCAGCTATTATCAACAGTGACCTTGCCTCCTTGGACGAATGGTCCAAGGAGTGGGTTGTGTCCTTTAATGCCCTGAAAACCGATGCCATGCTTATATCTCTGAAGACAAACACCCGGGATAACCCACCGTTAATTTTTCAAGGACAATAGCTCGAGGATGTTCCTAAACATAAACACTTGGGATTTACGTTAAGATCGGATTTAAAATGGAAATCTCACATCAAGGAAGTTGTGACTAAAGCTTCCAAACAGCTCAACAGTATGAAAACTTTGCAGTATCGTCTTGGCCGGGAGACTTTAGAAGTAATTTATATGTCATTTATTAGACCAATTTTAGAATATGGCGGTGTGGTCTGGGATGGCTGTGCACAGGCTGATCAGAAATTAGAAGATTTACGATTGGCTGCAGCCCGTATTGTTACGGGTGCAATGAAAACTACCCCTTGTGAGAAATTGTACGAAGAAACTGGGTGGGAGACATTGTCTACACGGATAGAAAGGCCTAAACGAATTATGATGTACAACATTGTTCACAACTTAACACCCAGCTATTTATTTACTGCTCTTCCTAACGTCCCAACTCCCGAGAACATACTTCGTCCTAACACTAGGGCAAGTTCTAATCAACGCTGTCGTGCTGATTTACTTTCCTTACAGACCAGAACAGCCTTTTTCAGTAAATCCTTTTTTTCCTTCCGCTGTCACTCTATAGAATCTTCTGCCTCTAGAAACTCCAAATTTACCTACGCTTTCGTTGTTCAAGAGAAAAAGAAGAGATCTGCTCCTACATCCTGTCCCGTTAAATACCCAGAATTATTTAACGTAGGTAAGAGATATTTATCCATTTTGCATTCGCGTTTGCGTATGAGTCGCAGCCAATTGAATGAACATCTTTTTTGAAATAGGTGTAAAGGAGGCTCCCGTTTGCTCTTGTGGAGCAGCTTCTGAAAGTATTTGGTATTATTTTCTGACTTGCCCTTGGTATGCTACTGCTCGAGATATCCTCCATACATCCATTAGGTCTTTGGCACCTGTCAGTATAAACACAATTTTGTTTGGTAGTGTCTTGAAGACAATATTACTATTTTTTGGCAGTACAAGAATTTATTGATAAAAGCAAACGGTTTCAAACTGGAGCAGTAACATGGTAGCTCTTACATGTATTTTATTAATGTTATAGGTATTCAGTCGGCTATGCGTCCCTCTATCTGTGCTTGTACAAGTGATGTCTTTCTTTCCCATGTTTTATCCACGTCGTCGCTTGTCGAGTCCCTTACTCTCGGGACTCGATCGGCGGCGACTCACTGGAGTTTTTCTTGTAACGTTCGTCCTGTCATTGTCTTCTTCTCGTAAGAGGGATTAACATAGGGCTATGTCCTTCTTCCCAATTGTATTTCTTATGAAAAGAATAAAATATGTTTAAATCATTCTATATTTACTTCGCTGTAAAACATGAAACAAATACAAACTGCGCCTTGCCTGGGTATCTGGGGCCACAGAACAGACTCAATTTTTGTGGGATTTTGTGTGTGTGTGTGTGTGTGTGTGTGTGTGTGTGTGTGTGTGTGTGTGTGTGCGGACACCGCCCAGCCTCCCGCTTCGCCGTGTGCCGCGCACCAAAGATCACACTTATCTTTTCTGTCGGCCCACATAACCGCACTCGTTATGGTCAGTCTATCTTGATGTCGCATATAGTGCTTTGCGTGATTCAACAGACATAGGGATATATTCACCCCACTTTTTTGGGGTGGGGGGTGGGGTGGGGGTGCAGAGTCAAACAAGCGTCCAAAACTACCTTCCTTAAAGAGAATTTCTTAAAAAATGCCACCCTTCAATACCATTCTTCAAGGATATCATGCCTCCACTCCCGGACGTACATTTCACGCTCTGGGCCGTATATGTCTTAAAGCCGGACGCGATTTTCATGTTCTGGTGCGTCCACCTCTTAAAGGCGGCACCGGCCTGTCCAATGGTTGGGTGGATCTTGCGGGAACACCCTTCGCATTTGTTTCAACATAACGGCCGTGACCACGGGTATATTGTGACAGGCCTCATGGCGCGGCATACTCTTGATGTGTGCTTCATACGGTATGTAATTTGTACAATTTTTACACACGAAGTAAATTATTTATGAATTTTGATAACGTTTGACCGAGCTAGTAATGCACGCTTGAACTCACTTTGATAATAGTTTTATCCTTAAACTACCCTCTTGTGGGCTTCATATGAAACATTAGAGGTATTTTCAGCGGGATTTTGTAGACGGACGCGTGTATCACAGGCCAGGAATATGTCTCCTTAACGGAAATCGGCAAACTAAAAATATGTTTGGATCCTTAAAGACGCACGTTTATGATTTTTGACTCTACAAAGGCAGCCTTTAAGTCTCTCAACACCTGATTTCACGCTCGCCCGAAGATTTCATGCAGTAGGGGGTTGGAGTGGGGGTGGGGGGTAATAGCGAGCATCGGCAAGTTCTTATGGTTACGTACGTATATGAACAGTGTTCTTCCATGGAGAGTGCATATTGTTGACTACAAATCACGCGCCCGAAATCTAGAAAGATGAATTTTTCTAATGCATCCCGCGAAATTTCCGCAGTTTTGTTGACACCAAAGTTTTAAGCTCACCGGGCATTATGGAAATTATATCACTAATGCATGTCTATTCAGAAAAAATGTTGATAAAGTGTGATAAATGATAACGATTCACGCACTCGCACTGTTGAAACCTTTCTGGAAACCGGGCTTGGCAAACACGCTTCTGGGGTTGGAAATGGGTTTTCCGCGGAATAGAAAGGTTTGGTTTGAGGGTAACCTGAATAAAGATCGCAAAGTATGCGACATTTGTTGCGCATGTTGCGTCTTACCTTATTTGTTTGTTCATTTGAATATATTTATACAGGGTAACCCGTTCAGCAGAGCTGTTCTCCCACTGGGTCACGTATTATGTACAACTATATACATTAAAATAAGGATAAAAGTAGCAGTAAAAACAAACATTGAAAAGTACCAAGTAGCATTTGAGCATCAGTAAAATACAAGTAAATTAAATGTACAAAGAGGCATTAAAACATCACTCGTTAAAATAGTGCTTCTAATATTTCAACGTAAAATCGTAAACACTTAGACACTGCTTTAAGAAAATAGGCAAACTATTCCATATCATAGTACCATCGTACAGCAAACTTTGCTTAAACAGCTGTTTGTATGGGCGTGGGACCATAACATTTAAATAATTGTCTTGTCTTGTTTCTTTGCAATTCAGATCATGTAAAAGGTAAAATTGATCATAAAAATAATTCTGAGCCAAGCTATAAATACATTTATATATAAGCGTCGCCGAATGGAATCTTGGTTTTTGTTCTAAATTTTGCCACTTTAAACTTTTTACTAGGTCTTACCGCCATTATGCCCATTATGTTCAAACATGTCGTCACCAGGTCGCTTCTGGGGGCCTTACGGATCCCAACTTACATTATATCCCTTAGCGGCCCCAAGGCGGCATGTTGCCAGCTCAAATTTGGTGTTGTAGCGCTACAAGACATAAATATGTGAAATTAGTGAACATTTCCAGTGTGACTAGAAGTTGCGATCTGGAAGGCCCCGAGAAGCGACCTGGTGAATGCACAGTGTGCAGATGTTAGTAAGGTCAGATGCAACATGGGCAACAATTACTACATACTTTGGGATTTTTATTTAGATTACCCTCACACCTGTCAAGATTTTCTATTCCGCGGAAACCCATTTCCAGCCCCTAAAGCGTGTTTGCCAGGTCCACGTTCTATCGAGGTGTTAACAATGCAAGTTGGAGAATAGTTATCATTTATCACACTCCATCGGCAACGTCTTCTGAACATTTATGATTTATTGACATAATTTTCCCTTAAGGCCGGTAAGTTTGAGAAGTTGGTGGAAATAGAACTGTGAAAATTTCGCGGGATGCATAAAAAAGGCAGTGACTGTGCCCATGTGCGCTTGCGCTGTAGAGGTGACGAAGAAAGTCAACTTCCTTGGTTAGATACTGAGTAATCTTCTGTACTAAAGTTGAATGTGCCACTGCTTCCTGATGAACTAAAATACAGGTGACACCACTTCCAGTAAACAACCAACAGCCAATCAGTGGAGCTGTAAACCCACCAGGTGGCTCTACATGTAAGAGGCTAGATACCATGCTTAAGTTACCAATGACATCTTGTGCAACACGCTCTCTCTAGTAGTAATACTGCATCAAGCTGCTGTTCAGTATTACTGAAGGACCTAATGCCGACGGATCGGTGATAACATTTGCTGATTGCAATAGGTTAACAGCTTTTCTTGGTGCATTTGGTGGCTTTGACAAGCTGTTCACTTAGTCTCCACAGGGGTAAATTTTAACAAAAAGACGTGTTGGGCACCTATCGGCCCGGAAAATATTGATATAGGGTACGTTCGTACATACTTTTAAAACGAGGAGCATCAAATGTAATTAGGCTAACTTTGTTCATCCTTCAATTGTTTTATATTCTTATATTCTTAGTGAACAACAATATTGCATTCAGTGTCCATGCCACTGCAAACTGTACACCGTTTTATTGTTTCTGACCGTGGCGATAGGTCATGTTGTTCCGTCGCTAGTCCGCAGACTTCTCTTGATCGTTAAGCTGTGAGGCCATATGCGTTTTTTCTGATTTGTTCAAAATAAAATCTAACAGACCATCATGTTCATAGACAATTTGCTAGGCTTTAATCACACAGAGCAAAAGAGTTCATGATGGTGGCTATGGAAAACGTTGAGATCCCTCTGTGCACGCGAACGCAAGTCCTTTTGGGCCCTTGTATTTAACGAAGAAACATATTCTATCCTACCTTGAAATTGGGGTATAGTCATGGCAAGTATTTCTCCAAGTTATTGCATGACTAACTACACCAACATTTTGACATTAGCTCTTGAGCGTTTAATCTCAGACTGAGCCAACGGCGTTCCTGGCCGGCATTTAAACCCAAAACGCGTCTGGCAAAGGTAATTCCCGTTTCCGTACAAATAATTAAGCACATGGTTTTTGAATGGATTGTTTTCCTTGAAGGGATCTTAATTATCTGGTAACACTATGTTGCTTCAGATGAGCGCAACTTCGCTTGTTATTAGGAGCAAAGGAGTTGGAAAACGAAAAGAAAAATCTATTGTGAGATACGCTTACCGCTCGTAATACCAAAATAGCAGATTAAATACCCAAGAGGCAAGGGCAAGAACAGAAGGTTCAAGAACTGCCTAAAAGAGGGCACTGCAGTCAGTGGAGGGCTAGGGTTGTGTATTCCCATTATTTTACATTGTAATTTGCAACTTGAAAACTACTGTACATATAAACACCAAATTTCAGACAGTAAATCTAGACCTCATAAAAATCATATAACCACAGCCACAAAAGTGACTGATTTACTTAAAGTTGCTTTAACATACAAATTAGTGGGAATACATAGCTCTAGCCCTTCAAATGTTTATGTATTCAGTTGGGTTTTGGGGTGAAGACACACCTTAGAGTTAATTTTGACATTTCCTAGTATGTAAAACGAAAACAAATGCATTCTGTGTACAGAGGATTCAGGCAAAGGTTTATCCGCATTCAAATCAAAATGCACAGGGTGGATATTTGATGTGACCTGAACGAATGTGCAAAAACCGTAAATGACCGAAACGATTGTTATAAACTAGTGTACAATTAAAGCCAATGCTAGATTTTACTTACCTTGAACAATTTAAGCCAAAATGATCCAGCACTCTTCAACAATGTGGTCACATGGAGCTATTTATATAGAGACTCGGTGACGTCAAATTTTGTCTTTAAATGTGTACCAGATGTTTATATGCTATGGTTTGCATTTGCAAACCTTAATGATCAATATGCGCACATCTGTTGGTTACCATAATACCAACCAGATACCTATCTTAGAAGGAAGTGATTTTTTTTCCTCTTTGAGTAATTTTGTTTGCGCCCCACCCTGTTAAAAAATAATAACATAACTTCATACCACAGAGGAATATTCTATCAAATTGATAATTAAATATAATCACTCTCATTTTTGCAATGTTTCACTTTGTCCCCAAAACGTGTTTTATTGGCGAAATGCTGTGTAAAATGGAGTACTTAAGGGAAGTGTTTCACCCTTTGCGTTATGGTGGTAATACCAAAAATAACCATCCACCTTAAAAAAAACCTGAGGTAAGTCCAAGCCGAAGGGTTCTTGGGCGTGGGTTGGGCGCTAGCGTCAAACCTACGCGGAAAGGTGTTGATCTGTGTCAAGTTAGCTTGGTAGGTCTCGTCTGTAATTCTCATTCAACTTTTTCTTTATTACTGCTGAACATTGGATAATAAACATTGAAGCAGACGACATTTGATCACCAGCCAGTTTTGGTCTGATTAATAGACAAGCACTCACATATAGCATTTCAGCATTAGAAGCTGAAATTCTACCGCCTGTGCTTTTAAAGCAATCTATTGGTCAAACAAGTGCTCTTTATGAATAAAATAACCATTTGCAATCAATACTAAACTGGCAACCTTAAAAAAAATGTAGCTACAAGTTATAGGTTACCCAAATGCTTTCTGCTGGTGACATAATTGAACATGCTGTCACATGTAGGTAAAGTATTATTCTTGTTGGGCATGATACTTGATAAATAGCTATGACAAAACCATTCCTACGTTGTCTCAACCGTATTTGTGTTTTTTGTACAGAACCACTTCCTGGTAGTTATTACCCATCCCGGAGTACGAACTCTTTACTCTCCATAAGCTAACCTGTCTCTGTCTAACCTATATACATATGGAAGTACTATTTTCCATATTGCACACGTTCCTCTGTAGAATTTTGACATCGGCTGTATTAGCCCAAAGAAATTAAAGGGTCTTCAGAGGGTAAATACTCAGAACATGTTTCGGAGCCTGTACCCGTACATGTCTCTCTGAGTAGCGGATCCTTGTTTGAGCTAAATATTCAGCAAAGACAACCCACAGAGTAGTGAATAAATGTGAACGTGACAAATGATGAATTAGCTAAGTAAGTGAAGTTTTGCTTATAAATGCATAGCTTCAAAATGAATGCAGAATACCTCTCAAACTAAACATAATTACTAAATAAGGTAGAATAAGTACAGATAAGAATAATGTGACTTACCCCTGAGCTATTTTGTATCCTTTCTAGCTGTATAGGACACATTAGTTCAACCACTTGCCAGTGTATAACTGGGGTAAAAACAAACTGGGGTTTTATATTCAATCTCAGTGATTACAGAGTAAACAGTTACAGCCAGACACCTGTGTATACCTTGGGAACTCCTAACAAGTACCGTAACAATCAATGTGGATTGTGCTGGAAATAATTGCACTTTTACGATTGAGCATGTTGTTACATACTGGTAAAGCAAATTTTGCAAAAAATCAAGCTGTATTTTCCGTTCTGAATTTATAAATTGTAATATTCTGATACGGAAATATTACGTCTTGGTGATCTCATGAACTGCTGTGTGATTACATTCACCATCTTTGTTTTTTTTTTTCAAACGTATTTATACTGCTAGTGTTGGCTTCCCTGTTCCTTCAAGCTGTTTTAATGAATTTGGTTACAACGTTATGACTGAAAAATAATATTTTCAGTATTTGTGTCGTGTCATGTTAACTTCAAAGTACCCATTCAGCACATAAAGCCTGCAGACGTCTATAAATAGAGGTGCTCTTTAATTTGAACAGGTACATCCTACTCAACGGTGTCCAGGATTGCCCCTCAACATCTTTTGAATTTATAATATCATGAAAACTTTATTCTGCCCGGGCTCAAGTGACGCCCGCACTGCCCATATTTACCATCTGATGCGATCTGATGACGAAGTCTTGGAAGCGCTTAAATTCATGCGCATGCAGCACTCAATGTCTTGCTACACAAAGAAAAACTATTCAAAAAAAACCCCAAACAAACAAACAAAAAGGAAACAAACAAAGAAGCAGACAAAAGACACAAAAAACAACAACATCAACAAAAAGAAAAAAAAAAAAAAAAAAAAAAGGGGGGGGGGGCAAAGCCCATACAAATACGTGCAGCTTTTTAGTTTAAATATGAAGATGTGACGTCATTTCTTTCAAGCGCAGAATAAAAATAAAACCACCGGCGCTGACCGTCTGACCCGTCAGACTCCCTGCATAGTGGCGCTTTAGCTTTCGCGCATTTGTGTTCAAGTAATAGGGCCATGTCTCAGGTAGTCATACGGGTCTCCCGACCAGCTTGGGTGGTTTTATAATTATACTTTGTTTCAAATTATGATAAATAAATATCAACCACCAGAATAATTGTGTATTCTCTGCCTTTCTTTTTTAATACGGCGGGTTAATCCTTGTTGTTGACCTATATTTCATTGTGAGACATCACTACAATATAAAATTTTAATAAAACCTTCCTCCAAGTATTTATTTTCTGAAAGCATAGTAATTCAAAATTAATTTTTTGACACTGATAATTGGTTTTAACGTTTCTAACACGACCACAACGTGTGAAAAAGGATAACTTTATTTCATAAAGAAATGTGTGCACGTCATATAGTGTCTCCGCATTTTGAAATCATACCAGTGGGAAACTGAAGTTTTAGTTTTACGGCACATGCTGCGTCCATTATATATTAAAGCTAGTCATGTTCAAAATTGAAACACAGTCAATTAAACAAAAAATCAGGTAAAGAAGGTAAAAAAAGGCGTAATTGTTATGTGAACAGCCATGTCACGTTCTAGTTTCCTATTACAAATCGTAGGCAAGTTATTTTTCACAGTCGAATCACACACCTGGACAGTAATCATGTGACCTCTTGGATAGATCTTGTCGGGGTTCTATTCGCAAGAAAAATTTAACTCCTTTCAGTATTTCAACCTAGTAACCAAATTATAACCACATCAAATTTACTTTGATGGCTGTATATAATCAGAAAGAAAAAAAAAAACAACAAAAACAAAAACAAAAACAAAACAAAAACAAAAACAAAAACAAAAACAAAAAAAAAACAAAAACAAAAACAAAAACAAAAACAAAAACGAAACACAAAACAAAAACAAAACCAAAAAAACAAAAAAAAAACAAAAAAAAAAAAACAAAAACCAAAAAACAAAAAACCAAAAAAAAAAAAAAAAAAAAAAAAAAAAAAAAAAAAAAACCCACACACACACAAAAAGCTGGAACATTGAAAACCCCTTTCACAGGTAAATTATCAAATGTCCTGTATCAAGGAAAACAGAAACAAAAACTAGAAAAGAAGATTTGCTTCAAAGCAAATTTGTCCGTGTGCCTTCAAAAATTTAAAACGAAATGCTACTACGATTGTTTATTTCTCATTGGATATGCTTATAGCAATAATGTAAATTGAAGAGGGGGTGGCAGTACAGAACCAGGACCTTTCACTAAGCTGGTGACTAGATGATAAAATTCCTACTCCAAATGACATTGACTTTTGACCTCTAGAGGTCACATGTAAATTACAAAAATGTGCAGTGTTGCAATACCTACGATTTGAGTTCAAGATGATTAAAATTGGATGAAAAATGACCAAAGTTATTGTTGGATCAAATTTTGAAAGGTCCAAATGTCATTGACCTTAGACCTTTAGAGGTCACGTATATTTTATAAAAATGTGCAGTGGCACAATATCTACAGTTTCAAAACCCGATGAAAAGTGACCGATTTATGGCTAGAAGAAAAGTTCAATTGGCAAAATGACATTGACCTGTGACCTTTAGAGGTAACATGTAAATTGCAAAATATGGGTAGTGTTACAAATCTATGAACTGAGGTTCGATTGGCACCTATACGTATAATAAATTTGAAGATATGCAAGATTTAAATTTCCAAATGGCTTTAATTTGCATAATATTAAAAACATCAAGCCTCTTTACAAAAACTCAAGATTTCATGTTTGCAGGTATCACCATGCAAAGTTTCAAGTTTCTACGTACAATTGTTTTCAAATGAAAGGTTGGACAAATTTGCCTGTAAAGAAAGAACTAGAAAAGAAGATTTGCTATAAAGCAAATTTTCTGTGTGCCTTTGAAAGTTGTAAATATTACTAGATGAAAATTTCCAAGTCCAAAGGTCCTCCACGTTTAGAGGTAACGTGTAAATTAAAAAAAATGTGCGGTGTTACAATATCTACATGAGCCCACCATATCAAAATCGGATAAAAATTGACGGAATTATGGCTAAAAGAAAATTTCGAATGACATTGACCTTTCACCTTGAGAGGCAACATGAAAATTGCAAAAATGTGCAGTGTTACAAACCTACTAATTGAAGTTAAATTGGTTACCTGTACCTATAATAGTCTTATAGATATTTAAGATTTAAAGAGGATTTGCTTCAGCGCAAATCGGTATGGGTGCCTTAAAAATGAGAGCAGTTTAAAAAGCTACACTATGCATTGTTCAACATAATCTAAATTTCGTGTATTACCCTAATTTTTATAATGTCAAATGCTACAACTTTAGTTCTTGGTGCATTGGATGCAGTCATGTTACAAAATTATGAAACTAAGTTTGAATGAAACGAGTATCTAATAATAATAGTTTATGAGGCTATTGAAATTCTAAGTTTGTATATTTGCCTAATTTGCGTAAATTGAAAGCCTAAAACTTTGGTTTCTGGTTCATTGACTGGGGCTTTACCATAAACCCCAAAATTGAAGTAGGAATGATACCTCTTTCTATTATAGTTTTGAAGCTATTCAATATTTATATTTTGCATGTTCACCTAATTTACATAAATTAAAATCCTTTGGTTTATGGTTCATTGAATGTGGCTTTAACACAAACCTATAAATTGAGGTTGGACTGGCATGTATATGTATAATAGTTTTGGAGATATTCAATTTTGAAATTTTTTAAAGCCCCTTATTAGCATAATTTGAAATTTTACAACTTATACTGTCCATTATATTGACAGGTGTCACAAACCTGTATATGCACATTGAAATTATGACTATCTGCAATAGTTTGGAAAATATGGTGCTTCATTGCCCCTAATTTGCATATATTTTTTAACATCATGACTATTCCAAATGAAATGCACAATTTGACTTGTTAGATCAGTCACTGTAGCAAGCTTTGTGGTTTTTGAAAAAGTGGTGCTTGAGAAAATCTCTAGACCAACTTGGTTGTGAAGAAGAAAAGAAAAGAAAATTCCAGTGTTTACTTATACAGTGAAACATCTCTACAGTGGCCAACCTTGGTACCAGAGAAAGTCACCCCTGGGACCAGAGAAAAGTGCCCACTCCTCAGAGGGTCACCCCTTTCGGGCAGTACCGATGAGTGTATGTGCATGTACATGTACATTATGCATACATGCACATATGCATGTTTAGTGTATACATATTATAATTCAAGGGGATGTGTATACATGCAATACAAAACTGTCTTTCTTCCTTTATTATATATACAAATTTTAACAGAAGCTGTCAAGAAGCTACATGTACATGTACCTGTGAACCGAGACAAGCACTATACTGTCTCAGTATTGGCTATGAAGAACAGGCTTCATCTCACTGCAGCTGGTTACAAGAAAACACTGATATGGAAGTGTCCTCTGAGTTGACAGAAATTCACACACTGTTGCAAGATTCACAAAGTTGTCAATGAGGACTGAGAGACCATACTGTGATGCGTCAGGCCAGCTCACCACTGCATGTAGTTTATCTTTAACAGAGGGTACACTCAGGTTTGCTCTACCTAGAAGTCCAGAGCCTGTGTTCCCTTTGGACTGATAAGCTCAGCAGACTCATAGCCTCAGGCAAAAACAGACCAGCCAGGACATCAGTCTCAGTCATGGTGCACTAACAGCTCTGTCCAGCACTAGTGGGAGCTCTAGCTTGCCTGGTACACATGGCAGCATGGAGCAGAGCTGTTCTTGCATGAACAGAAACAGATCCTGTGCATATTATTGAGAGCCTCATTACACAGTTGTTGGGAGTCCCCCCCATTTGCTACAAGACCCAAACCTTCCAAAGCATACACCTAGCATGCATAGATAGAAGGCTGCTTATGAGGCAGGTTTAGCCTAATTAATTATGAATGCAAAATGGTTGCCAAGCACCGTGCAGGTCAAACAATAGGTCATACAACAAGCAGTTGAAGGCCTGCTTGTGGATTGTGGAGAAATTCGGTGAATTTAGCATACATTTAAATCCACCAAGTTCTGTTTGTATGCTATTGGATTTGCCAGTTGTCTCAAACCTATATGTGTATGTTAGAACTTTGTGGCTATCTACAATATTTTTGAAGATATAGAGCTTTTAAAATTTTAACTGCCCCTCATCTGTATAATTTTAAACATCATGACCAGTCCAAACCGGGTGCACAATTTCATTGGTGGGTTAGTCATCATGGCAAGTTTAGTGGTTTTGGGAATGATAGTGTCGGAGGAAAACTCCTGTCAAATTTGGGTGCCATGGAAAAAAAAGGAAGAAATAAAAACACGAGGAAAAACAATATGTCTGGCTTGGCACCCAGATATAAAGAAAGAAAGAAAGAAAGAAAGAAAGAAAGAAAGAGAGAGAGAAAGAAAGAAAGAAAAAGGAAAGAAAGGAACTCAACAAAAACAGAATGTCCGTGTTGGAGCACAGACATAATATAAGAAAGAAGAAGAAAGAAAGAATCCCCAGAAACACAGTGTCTCTGTGTTGGTGCGTCAGAAAATATAGTATTAATGTCAGCTTAAAGTTAAAGGCTCACTATTTCAGAAAAATACAATAAATGATACCAATTTAAGTGAAATGAGGGCCATGGTAGTTTTGTAAAGTAATTTTGTGTAAATGATGCGGCTGCATTGTGGAATGACACCGGGGGATTAGATGTTGAATCTTTATCCTTTATATCAACGACAATGTTTGAAAGGGCCTGAACCAGCCGACATTAATTCTCATTCAGTTTTGATTGACGCTTTTTCGATAACCTTCCGGCGTTTGTACGATTAATCTACACATGTTGCTTGCTTCTTTACAATTGGTATCGGTAACAGGCTAGGACATAGCATAAAGGCAAATATAACATCACGCCAAATCAAGTTCAAATCAACTGAAGCCAAATGGATGTTGGCGATGACCCATACAAATTACCGTTCATGCCAAGATTAACTTGAATACTACTTTATTATGTATTGGGTGAAGTACGCTTTTGTATTTGGTTTGCTGAATTTTCAACATTTTGGAGCGGGATAAATTATGAACTGAATAGCACATAACATATTTAATCCTGACACGTTGGTTAACGTGACAATGTTGAAATCTGTCTCATCACAATTGTCACGTTTCTCTGATGTGTATTTGGCAGAGCGTCATGTTGAAATCAATCTGATGATGGATTTTATCTCCCTCTATAAACCCAGGCTCTGTTGATGTGTCAGCTCATAGGGTCTCGATACGCTAGTCTTCTAAGTTGCGTAATTGCAACAAATGTCGAAAAGTCAATATCAGTTCGAATCTTTCTATCAAATATAATGTGTGTAACCACCGCTTTCATTTTGGGTGACACTTTTACAGCCATTTATATATATTTGTAATTTTATATTATGTGACACTGAAAAAATATACAGGCCAATTAACATGAGCAGCCATTTTAGTTTTCGAATACATTGCACTGAAAAGCACTGTTTTTACCTTTGCCCTGTTCCAAGTCACCATTCGCATGGCAAAGATTTCCTAATATTATTCACACAACTACATCTGGATTTTTGTCCACTTAATTGTCGTCTTCATACATTCAATGTTCTTCCGTCCGCAGCATGTAATTGCCCACATCCTGATGAAAGCACATACCACTGTTTTCTGAAATGTCTTCTCTGTGCCCACAATGGAGTATCTTTATTGGAGACGGTGTGTAATATTTCAGCACCGGGAGTCAATCCAAATCTAGTTTTTCACGACCTATTGCTCACTTGTCTTACAGAAGGTCATGGCAATCTTTCGTCTGGTGAAATTGTAGCTATTTATAATGCTATTCAAAACTTCATTACAGACACAAATCTGTTAATATCTTGAGTTGGAACGATTAGAGTATTATGTCAGCATGGTAATCAGTTGATTTGTCCTCAGTAATGTTTTGTACATATGTTGTGTGTCTTTCTGGGTCTGGAGAGCCATCTGTTTAGTGCCTCTGTACTACGAGGCAATCCAGGTGAAACAAACGTGTTTGAACTAAACATTGCAAAGTGTGAAAGCTTAACTAAAGTTGATAAAGCCAGAATGTTTCAGACTAAAATTTTCACCAAAGTTCATTAAAAGAAAATATAACAAAGAAATTTACTAAAATACCGTGAGAATTCATCGCCACACGGCACTAAATTCCTTTTTCATTTTCCCTGGCCCACATGTACATGAATTGCTTTTAGTATCACTCACGTTTTATGATTACTGGATGAAACCCCAACAATTTTCGTGCATTATTCACTAACGGCTGTGGATCTGGAATTTCACTGGCGCACCACAAAATGTTTTTGTGTCCTGATGTTCCCTTTATGTGATTTGTAATGGTTTTATTTCTTCCAAACATTGTACAGGTTTTCACACAACTGTCAAATCATGAATCATGAAGCGCTCAGGAATCGGAATCATATTTTGATAATTTAAAAAGACATGGAACGATAAATATGGGTATATTTTAAATCTTATCGCTCTCCTTGCACATTGTAATTCATTCATATGTTTCAAAGACAAAGTCAAAATAGTTCGTCTGGTTGCCTGCATCATTGTTAAGTTGAATTCAATATACATGTTTGCAAATTATATCAATATTTATGCAGGTGTGGACTTCTGCTGCGTCCGGTTGTGAAAGATGACAATGTGACATTGCATGCTTGATATACTGGCAATATTTTACACGCCAAAAGAACTTGGACATAATAAATAAATGTGTACTATTTCCTACATGAGAACCAAACACACGGGAAAAAATATTTTTTTCGTTCAGTAAGCAGTGTTGTTTTTCCATGTATATATTACAAATTCGTATTATTTTTTTACGAAACAACTCTTTAAGCCTTTTTTCTGAAACTTAAAAGTCTTTGTAGTGACAGGAGTTAGCGATCTGCTTCACCCACCTGCGACAACGATTTACCGTACGTTCTGAGATTGAGGTCCAGGCACGAACCTTCACGGTTATTTTGGCTCTATTGTACACATATGTACAAATGCTATATAAGAAGTAAAGCATAATATGCCGTATGCTCATTTATTTCCCGCCACAAAGCACGGGTTTGACGCCAGGCGATCACGGGGGACGTGCGGGTCACATCACTGTCACAAACAGGGCCATATGTTCATTTCTCACAAAATTATTATTATTTTTTTTTTTTTTAGAAATTTGTGTTCGCAAATGCCAAACTGGTATTCATGTAGTACTTCCCGAGCTATATATAAAGACATTTTTTTTCATCTGCCTTTAATAAGTATTCTTTATTTCCAAAATGTTAGTAATATGCCGCTTTTGCCCACGGGTACCGACCCGTATCTCGCCATATCCCCTCAAGCGAGACCAGGCAATCAAGTATGTAGTTAATGTGCTTTATTGCTTCTTTTGCCCAATCGGGCTCATAGCATACAATTAAAATACATACAGTAAAATTGCTCATCGTACATATAATAAGAGCAAATATATACGATTTACATGTCAGAAGGATAGACAAACTAAAATTGGCAAGAAGTTATATACATGAAATTAGCTACTGAAAAAACACAGAAAACCCTGTACATGAATAATTGTTCAGATTATAGATCCTCGGCCGTCGGGCTCAGGAGACTTGCTCATTTAGGAGACGCATTCTCCTAAACTCGCATTCTCCTGAACTCGACGGAACGGTATATGTACGATGCTACAGCTCCAACAATGAGAGTATCAGGTTTCATAATAACGTCTAATTTTTGGTCGTCCGAGAAGTCATGAAAATTACGGTGGTATTTACTTATTGTATCATATAAAGAAATTTAACATACCAAGGACAAGAGATTGAAAGGTGTTTTTCGTTTTCTATGTTTTTATCGCAAAATCGGCAAACCCCTTCATGTCTCTCCTCGCCTACATATCTCCCGGTTTCAATTTTCAATTCGCCAACTATGATTACTCAGCCTTAAACGTGTGAGACTACGTCTGTATTTAAAGTTTTTCATTTCGTCCAAATAATTTTCAAATTTGTATGTGTCTTTGTATGATCTATAGAAATCCAATTTATTAGTTTTTCCGTCGACATCATTCCAAATTTTAGAGAAAAATAGTTGCTCACTTTGACATGTGAGAGAGTATGCCAGTTTTGTGAAAAATTCGCTGCTATCTGCATAATCCGTAATTCCCTGTTTGAGCCAAACATAATTAAATCCATTTTTCTGGGGAATCATCCTTGGAGCAGTAACCCAAGTGGTAAAACCTAATCTGTCTAACTCAAACGCTACATTATAGGACTTCCTTAAAATATCATTTTCCGGGAGAGAAATCAGAGACATCCATACACACACACACACACACACACACACACACACACACACACACACACACACACACACACACACACACACACACACACACTATTTTCGAGACATCCATACACATACACACACACACACACACACACTATTTTCGAGACATCCATATCTGGCGGGAAATTAATGTGCATATCTCCTATTACCTAAGAAAGAAATATCCTCACATGTATAAATTGTCAGAAGCTACAAATATGTTCGAAAACCACGAATGGGGCACATCGAAGGGTAGCTATTCTATACCATGTTATCAAATCGAATTGAACCAGATCACACGACCTGGAGTGGCAGCAAAATGCACAATATGGTAGCAATATGTGTATTCAGCTCTGAATAGTAACTTGACATAATGGAGTAGCATTAAGTACATTGACATGACAATAATTGACATGGCCAGTGCATCAACCAATGAAAAGGTATGTTTCCCTTCTCTTTGCATGCTAAGAACACTTTCTTCGTGACACGCTTTATAGTTCAAGCAGTGTTTTGCTGCGCCCAATGAAGGTGGGCGTGGCAAAACACCAAAGGCACTTGTGCAATGATCAATACTGAAAACAACCTTGGCAAGCCAAGTCAGTAATGTGAATACATATATTTACATTTAGATACACATAAACCATGTATTTCGATCCCTGATCAAGGGAAAAGACCCATAACCCACAGGGCACTATCAACTGCCGGTGCATATGTAGACTAATCGTTAGCGGTTTACCGGGTATGGGTTGCCATTTAAGTGTCTGCACTCCTGAACGGAAACACACACACACACACACACACACACACACACACACACACACACACACACACACACACACACACACACACACACACACACACACACACACACACACACACACACACACACACACACACAATATTTTCGAGACATCCATATCGCATAAATTTTCAGAAATGGGACTCATGTTATCAGTTTCAGTTTCAGGCTGTCCATCTATCGCCACGCGGCCAAACCACGCCAAACCCACTTGATGTTGTGCCAAGGCGACTTGTGTACGGCTTCAAACACTTTTTTCTTCAAAGTTCCAGGTTTAACAAGTTCTTTGTAGCGTTCGCTTTTACCTTATTTTGTTAAATTTGTTACTGAAAAATAAGTCTTGTGTAGCTATCGTGAGCAAATCATGAAGAATTTATGCCAATTTTCCAAAGTAAAACCCTCACAGCGCAATTCATCTTTACACAGAGATTCGCGTGGGACGGTTGTGTCGAGTTATTGTGAAGTTTCATAACAACAGAAAAGACAATTCATTATCACAGAGTGCATTTGAACTCCTGTCGTTGGTCAGATGTGATGCCAAACATTGCGTTCTAAGTAGATAAGGAACAAACTTAGAAGCTTCTCGTGATATTATGATCTGCGCTGACGCCCCGGTCTTAATATCACGAAGAGCTTTTGATTGACTTCTTATCTTTACTCAGGTCTGAATGGTGACTTGAACTGTTGGAGCAGCACAATGCCACTCAGCTCTGAAAGGTCACTCCAAAGCCCGATTTTACCACTGGACAGGTTTCGTGGGACCTGTGGCCGGCTTTTGATAGGGTGGGTTGGTAACTCGGACGCTGCTCATGTATAACTTAGCATTTCTTGTCATTTGCGCAAGGCTTCTGTCTTTTTTCCTGTTTCATGCGTTTCACTTTCCTTATTATTAGCAATGGAGGTTCAAGAGTGTTAATTTAGCTATTATTATTATTATTATTATTACTATTATTATTATTATTATTATTATTATTATTATTATTATTATTATTATTATTATTATTATTATTATTATTATTATTATTATTATTATTATCATTATTATTATTTCGAAAGTCAAAATCAATTTTAATTCACCCATGAATAAAATATAAAAAGCCATAAAATCAATCTGTCCTGACACTTTTAAAACCTTACATGTTCGTGATACACTATTTCATGAGACGGAGACAGATAACACACATTAAGAAGATTGTAAAGAGTTTATTCCTCAGATACAAATATATGTAATTCTTAGAACACAGTAAGTGCACATAGCGTTTCCAACAATTGCCATATGTTGACCATAAGCTGCACAACGACACGGAAGTTTATTTTCCTGGTTCACAACGGCCTGGAAAAATAGTGTAAAGATTTAATCCTCAGATGTTAGTACATGCAATTCTTAAAAGACAATAAGTGCACATAGCGTTCCCAAGAAGTGCCTTTACAAAGGCCTGGAGAAATAGTGTGGTTTCTTTTTAGCCCCAGTCCACAAGCATATTTTCAAAGGAAAGTACAATGGTCTTGCATTTAGTTGATCGGAGCTAACTCAACAATTCATCTGAATATGTACCTTCTATTGACTCATCGGTCATGATTTAATTAATTAATTAATTAATTTAATTGTCTTTGCACAGCTTGAAGCAAACTTTAACACATTTTGAGAAATTCCGATTTGTTTGCCCTGAATGTGGACCAATGGGAGTAACGATGACCGGGTCCAATCATTGCAAGCCACGTGACTTATAGTTTTTTGGTTTTTGTTTTATTAATTTTGGTAGCACTGAAAACTTCTGGTGTGGCGTCCTGGTTCTAAATAAAACTGATAAAACAAGAGATTCCCATAAAAATGCACTACTTGGGGTATGTAATTTACATCTTTTGTAGTGAGCTCATGTTTTGCCACACCCGCTTGTTCAATAGCACTAAATGTACCTGCTCGCCCGTATGGCACTATGATAGGTCCGTTTGGTGACTTGACGCAACTCATATCTGGACCACAAGGACACATATCGGTGACGACCATTACGTCAGCAGTCGTATCAGCCAATGACATAAAACAACCTGATAATTACAATGGTGAAGAGTATCTGCGTGAGATATATTGATAAGTACATTGTATATGCATTCCGTCAATATTCATTCGTAGCACACTGGTATCAAACAAACTAACAGATGTGTCTATCTGCTGAGACGCGATGATAGTAAGCTCTATATAATAACTTGGTAATGCATGCAAATATGGCAACATCTGGCGCTTAACCTGCCAGACTTTATTGATACATTTATACTCTGTATTGGCACATTGATACTCTGCATATGCACAGTTACATATTCACGTATTGATTTTTCAGTTCTAAATGAGCTTAAACCACGTATCAAGGATTCAATCAGCTGACTGACAATTATTGCAGTACTGCTACACACACACACACACACACACACACACACACACACACACACACATACACACACACACACACACACACACACACACACACATATGTATATATATATATATGTATGTATACGCACTAGCTCCTTGGACACTAAGCTTTTTGCATCTGCCGAGGCGGGACCAAAGTGCCGAGTTTATAAATTGTCCTGCTTCGTCTCTCTTTCCTATCGGTCTGTTGTTTGCTATACAGCACTCGTCTTGGGCACAGTCCTTATTTGCTCCACAGTAATTTCTTAAAGCTCCCTTTCCTGGCGCAGGAATAGCCTGAAGATAAATTGTTATTTTGCTCATGGAATATCCATCAATATACAATACTTGTCAGTGACATTGTTAGATTTGACATGTTTTGTAAAATTTTAGGCAAATTGAGAAGCCTACATTGATGCATTGCTGTAACTAAACAATAAAAACAGACCAACTTATTTATAGATTTATTCAACTTCCTTGAAAAGAAAATAACGTGTTGAACTTGAACGGACAGACCAAGTGATTTTGTCTTTCTTTCTTGGTCAATTTTCATCTGATTTGGTTCATGTTGGACTTAAATTGTAGAATTGTAACACTGTACATTTTTGTATTATACAAATGACCTCTACAGGTCAAATGTCTAGGTCATTTGGACCTTTGAAAGTTTCATCTACCCATGACTTGGACAATTTTCATCACATTTTAATCATGTTGAACTCAAAACTAGGTATTGCAACACTGCACATTTTTGTATTTTACATATGACGTATAAAAGTCAAAGGTCAAGGTTATTTGGCCCGGGGTAAATTTCATCTAGCCGTAACTTGTTCAACTTTCATCTGCTTTGGTTCATGTTGGGCTTCAATTGTGGACAGTGTTACATTGTACATTTTCGTAATTTACATGTGACCTCTGAAGATCAAAGGTCAAGGTTAATTGCGCATTTGATATATTCATCTAGCCACAACTTTGGCAATTTTCATCCAGTTTCAGTCATGTCGGGTTCAAACTGTAGGTATTGCAACACTGCACATTTTTGTAATTTACATATGACCTTTGGAGATCAAAGATCAAGGTCATTTGGACACTGACATTTTCATCGTGCCATTAGCGTAATGGAACGTGAAGTACCAAATGATTTGAAGATTGTACTGCATGGCGGGTTGCACTACCTTTGATCTTTAATGAGAGATGGGATGGGGATGGGTCAAACGACGTCAAAAGTCCTAGGTCCGCATTGCCACCCCCCCTCAATTTATATTATTTCTGTAAGCATATGTAATGAAAGATGAGCACAAAATGTAGCATTTAATACTGACAACTTTTGAAGGCAAGTCTGCTTTTCTAGTTATACTCGGAATTCATCTGTGTCGGTTATTCACTTGTGGTAATCAGGTTCAAGCCAATTGAACATGAGGTATATAGAAAGGTATATACGGGGAGCAGCAATTGATGCGTTGACCACAGCTTGATACGCACCGATCGGGCACCTACGTTTATCCCGTTTTTATCCAAAAAAATCCAGTCATCTGATTGGTTAATAGCTATGAAATTCTGGCCGTATTTATTACAGGGATGAGAATGCCTAGAGTGCATTTCGGTTACCCAAGGAGCTAATTGGCAACCTTACATACCCCTACGCCAAAAGATTTTAACAAATTTGAGCAGTTAGACCAAACACAGAACATTTTATTATTTTGATGGAAAGCAATTTTGGCTGAAAGTTGCCAAATAGCAAACAGTTCTCATCCCTGTTACTAACATGGAGCGAGTGCACACTCATTACCTTTGTAGCTTTGGTATTATTGTAGGGACAGGCTGCAGCGCTACCTAGCAGCAGCAAAAGGTAATAAGGAATGGTGGAAATTTGCAGACGACAGCTACAAGCGAAATGGGGAAGCGAGCAGGAAATAATGATTGGCAGATTTAATTATTAGTGTTACTGAGCAGAATATGGTGAAAATTTTACAAAATGGGATAAAATCGTTATTCACTGTTTGACTGGGTAATACAGCGTTTATCTACCACTCAAAAAACTGGTATTACTCGGGCTTATCGAACTTAAATCTCTGTTCAATATTTTCAAAACCCGAAACCACAATAGTATCAGCAATGTTTCTGACAAATGTAAGACAGTAACTAATTTTCAGTTTCGGCACATCACCCCTGAAGAGGTTCAGCTTGTTCTGAAAGGCCTGAACACTAAAAAAGCTACAGGTTATGTATGATCAGATCCCAGCCAAAGCTTTAACCACAGCAAGCGACACCGTTGCTCTGCCGTTTTGCAGACTCTTTAACAGAAGTATAGATACATCTCGTTTTCCAGTTTCTGCAAAGGCAGCAAAAGCTTTGCTTATATACTAGAAAGAAAATGGCCTGAAGAGGAAGACCCCTTGGCCGGTCAGCATTCTGAGCAGTTTTCCAAAGTTTTGGAGAAGCTGCTCGAAATGCAGCTGGCTGATGGCTTTCTCCCTAAGATATACCATGGTTGTCTATCTGCTTTTAGAGCAGGTTTTAGCTGTCAGCATGTTCTTGTCCACTTATGCGACACTTGGAGGCATGCCCTTGAGAATGGACTACTCTATGGAGGTTTACTCCTGACGACAATACCATCCTGGTCAAGACTAAGACTAAAGAAAGCTTAGCCAATAAGATAGTTTTAAATGGTCTTTAAAGTATAGACCCATATCTTTTACATGGATTGCGAAACAGGCCAAGCCTGTATTAATCACTCTCCATGGCACAAATCGCGGCGTATACTTCCTACCTGCATGTTTTGGTGGAGGAAACCGAAGAACTCGGAGAAAACCACCGTGCACAGTCAGAGTGGTAGGAACTCTTTCCTCATGCTTCCCCGGCCGTGAATCGAACCCGGGTCGCAGAGGTGAAAGGCGAGCGTGTTGCGGCTCGGCCAACCGTGCACCCGGTCTTTAACTCATAACATGGTGTGAAGAAAATCAAATGGAGGCTAATCCTTCCAAGTTTCAGCGTATGATTTCGAATGAAAATACCTCATCTGAAATACATATTAGAGGAACTGCTATTACAAGCAAACAGAGTGTCAAACTACTGGGTGTTCAACTTGACAATAGACTGAATTTCTCTCATCAGATCTCTAAAATTATTAAATCAACTTCTAGGCAAATGAACTGTCTGGAACGCCTCGGCCATTTTCTAGTTATTGATACCAGACGTCTTGTTTACAAATCCTTTGTCCTTTCAAACTTCAACCATAGCCCAGCAGGCACTGTTGTGGAGCTTCAAACTCTGCCAAATTGGAGAAAATTCAATTTAGAGCTCTGAAATTTATTTTTGATGGGTGCGATCTGGATAACAGCACTCTCCTGAAGATGGCAAATCTTCCTACTTTGGAATTGTCCAGAATGAAAAAAAAAACATAGCTACTGAAGTTTATAAAGCTGTCCAGGGCAGCAACCCTGAATACATAAACAGTGTCTTCAAGCCCAATACTCGTGGCTATATTCTGAGAGCAAAAAATACTTTGAGAGCATCAATCTGTCACACGACCAAAGGGGGTCTTAATTTATATAAAAATTTCGGTACTAAGATTTAGAACACGCTCCCCAATGAGCCCTGAACAGCCAAATACTTTCCTACTTTTAAAAGACTACTCAGACACTGGGATGGATTTTCCTGTAAATACTCCTTCTGTCGACAATAATCTATTACTTGCACCCCATTTCTACCATTGTTTTATGCTGAACCAGCGTGCTCTCTCGTGCACCATCCATTTGCGTCGTGCATTTTATTATTTATGTAAATGTTTTTATAAGTATTATTTCCTATCATGTGGTAAGTATTTTAATGATGAATATTTCTAAGGTTGAGGGGACCGGTTTAAAACCACCAGTTGCCTTTTATGGGTGACTGCCTGTCTCAAGTCTGGAGTGAAATTTGTTTCGTCACATTGGTATTAGAAAAGAAAGGTTGATGCTTTGGCAAGTCTGGAATCTCTTTGCTGTCATTGTTGGGTTTGGAATTAATGAATATGGATCATGTTTTTCTGTACTATTTGAAAATTACTTCATTGGCTATGTTGTGCTGTGGGCTTTGTTCTCCGACTCATAGTTATAGTGGAGATAGAGTGTGTTTGTAATGTTCCAGATTCATAAATATCACAAAAACGATGTAGGCCCACTTTACTCTTTTGCTGTAAACTTAGGTGACTGACAAGTCGGGAGAACTAAAAGGTGATAGGCCTAACAGGTCTCTTTTTATTTTTGGCAGAAGTAATGAAAGAAAGGTTGATGCTTTGGCAAGTCTGGAATCTCTTTGCTGTCATTGTTGGGTTTGGAATTAATGAAAATGGATCATGTTTTTCTGTACTATTATCTTTTCATCATTAGGAGAGGTTGCTTTCACTTTTATCTAATTATTTATACACACTCGGTCAAAATAGCTGCGAAGCTAATGTTAATTCATTGTAAAAACTGAGTATAAATTGTATGTATGTATGTATGTATGTATGTATGTATGTATGTATGTGAGGGTGGATGGATGGATGGATGGATGGATGGCTCGGCCCGAGACGCCTAGGTTAATATCAGTTTACTTCATGGTAGGTGTTCGGCATCTTATTCCATATGTTATCTTCCGGCCTGAATAATGTTTATGGACTAAAGGTAGGGTAACATGGATCTTCATGCCTTGATGAAAATCAGGTTATGTAAAGTAGACCTGTAATTTAAATGTTGGCAAACAACGTATGATTGTATCAGGATTGGTAGAAATTACAATTTACATATGTGAACAAAACTGGGTGCATTTTCTAGTGAATTAGGCCCATCGATATTTTGTTTAATCTTTCAAATACCGACAATCACTTGTTACATAAGCCTGTGCTTTGGAATAATCCCAGCCCTCTTCCCAATATTTTTCTGCTTGTTGTCAACGTTAAATTTTTGTTTTGCCCGACTTGTTCCATTTTAATGACAGTAAGTTTGACTCTACAAGCACGTAACATGATGTACTGGAAACTTGTCAATATGTCTAGATTGTCAAACTGTGACCCTTTTTGGCTCAATTTTGTACTTTTCATACAAAATCTATTTTTATTTTCAGAATTTTGTGTGTTAAGCAGCTTTATCTATTTTATATAACGATATATTGTACATTGTCTGTGATCACCCATCGATGATTACAAAACCTCCCTCAGTGCTAATAGAGCAACAAGATTTTTTGCCTGTATCAAGAAGTCTCTACGAAGAGGAGGCTTCCTGGCTGTATCATATACTCTGTCTCTTGTCTGTGGGCTCCCACCGGATATACTCTTTGTGTAATCTACATCCTGAACCGTCCCGCTACGAATTGCTTATTGTATGTCAAACTTTCTATGATATCTGGCAAATCTTCTCCGATAGACGAGTATAAACTGATTGTTTGTCCTTTTTTGCTCCATTTAATAGCCACACAGTATTGTATGGGCATGAACTATGCAATTTGGAAAGTAATAATAAGATATAGTGCTAGACACACAAGAATTGACTGAAAAATCGGACAGATTTAGTACATGAAAGTAGAACAGATAAGCCAGAATATGGAATCAATCATACAGCGTGTATTATCAAACATTTTTAAAGCCCCACTATCTTTATTGTTTTGCCTTACTCTATGTTTTCATCACGTTATCTTTGCAAGGTCATTCGCCTTGCTGGGAATTGTAATGTTTCGTCCGTCCTGTCTCTTGTCATTCTTTGTGAAAGGAATTCATATAAGCCTCAGCCTTTCTTTTCAGTTGCCAAATAAAAATATCTTTAAAGCAGTCAATTTATCTGTAAACCGCACGCAATGTGACGTACGATAGTATATACACAATTGTCAGGGCCACCCGGGAAATAAATGAATTCAATTTGTGGTTGTTTTGGAAGCTGCTGAAAAAAGTGAGATAGATAAATTGGTATTGCTGTGTGTACGTGTTGACACACCTCATGTCTGTATCAGTAGTCTCGATTCCGGCACATCGATCAACATTGACGCTTTTTTTTTTCGGGGGGGGGGGGGGGGCGACATGATGAACATTTATCATATCATAAAGTGTCATCTAATACGAGCTATTATTTTGTATTTATAACTTGAATATATTGTGAACTGAAGGTTGCAAACAGCAACTGTGCATTCAACCCGTTGTTCTTTATCCCTCCCCATTAAACCAGACAAAACCGACCCGTGGTCAAGTGTGGCCTGTATCTATGTTTTATACTAATTGTAACAAAAAAGTAAAAATGAACGAGAAATGTGGACGCAATTTAGCTTGATAACATGCTGAAGGTCAACAGAGTCCTTGGTACGGTTGTGCGTGTTACTCAAGAAAAGCAGTATACTCAATCTTAACTTAAGCCACAAAGGGTTAGAAAGCGACATAAAATACAGGACATCGCCTGGTAACTCCATTGTATGTTCAAAGCAGCACCAGTGGACATGAGTTTACCTATAGTGACAATTTATTTTTAAAGAGCACTGGGCTTCAAATTGATTTTAGAACACCACTAGATTTAATTTAATTTTATAATTTCCAAATCAGTTCGTTGTAAAAAAAAAAGATATACTTCATGTCATTGTAAGAATCACGAATAATAAATAGTTCCCCAAAACGGTGTATCTTTCAATGTTCAATTCAAATAATGCCAAGCGCCTGAACCAAGCGAATTCACAGTTTAACCGTTTCGCCAATAGGATTAAGGCCGTGTTTCAGCGTTTTCCCAAAAGCCATGGGCATTACTGAACAAAGTAAAAATTGCCTTTGTTTTTGTGCAAAGAACATAAAGTTCTGGGTTGACTTACTTGTATCAAACATGACCCTGCTAGAAGAAAAACCAATGTTGTTTGAAGGACAGCCATCATGCCACGGTCCATGATTTTACAATGGTCCAAGTATCTCCATCAGGTATTTGGTCACGCCGATATTATTGTAACCCTTCTGCGCTGAGATGGTTGTAACGGTGGTTTTTCCATTACCTGATAAGTCATGCTCTAAGCTCCCTTGTAGCAACAGACGCATGGCATGCTTGACAGCAGAAAGACATCTGAATTAAGAACAAGTACATTTGTATTCGAATGCAAGATTTATTGATGTAAATCTGAAACAATAGAACTCATTACATTCCATGCATATATATGACACGGGAAAGATCAGTTTCTCGTGGGGAATGTGTTAACACGAAACAGATGAACTATTACGATAAGACAATGAACACAGTGTTGTAGAGATAACAGCATCCGGCAAGATTAACTCTGCCTTTGTTAGACCCATAAGTGGGTGTGGATAGATCCTTATTTTCCAACAGGAAAAACGTAGCTTTGATGTCCAATACCTACACATTAGATAAAAGCGTCTATTATTTCAACATATAATTTCTGTGTTCAATTCTGTTTCAGTTACTTTCTAGTCTATACTTTCCCTTTTAAAAGGTTATAAAAACAGATTCCTTTGTCTGTTGTAGTTGCTTGATGTAAAGTTTTAAACGGGGAAGGTCGGAATTTTGTTTCTATATGACACCTAACTGGAATGAATGCGCTTTTCAAGCCTGTTACAATGATATCTAGGTGTGCAATTCATAAATTCATTTTTCATTTTTTTGTTTCCATGTATGAAATAATGCATCCAAGAGACCATATCAGAGACAAGAAACTTTTAATGAGATACATGTATTATGTTTTGTTGACCAACTATAACTTTGGTGTTTGAAAAGCTTTTCCATGCAATACTGCATATGTGTACAACATTTTACAGAAGGTAGACCAAACCAGTGAACCAGCATTCGAAAGAATTATCATTAGTTACTCGCACTGGCAGCCTGCCTATAATGAGATGCAAAACAACATTCCAAATATTGAATTTATTGGAGGTATACCTTCAAACGTGGAACAAGATAGTTTTCTAGACACAACCAAAAGAGATCTGATCTTATTTGAGGATCCGATGATGGGTATCACCAAGGATAACAGAATGACAAATGTGTTCAGCAAAGAAAGCCATCGTCACAATTTGAGTTTTATAGCGTTCATGCAAAATGTCTACGAGACACACAGAGTACCCAAGTGTCGCAATTGGCAGTATTTAATTTCCAGGCAACATGCCTTGGAACTTACAGACCATCAAGACCATGAGTCAGCGCATGTTTCCTCATAAACCAAACTACGGGACGGACATGTGCAAAGAAGCCTTCTCAAACCATATGGATACCTGGTAATGGATCTAAAACCGACAACACACGACCAGGAATGAAAGTCAAATACTATGTCACATACATCTCCACAAAAACCTGCAAAATTATGTGTAAATCCCTTATTCCCATGTCTGATGATTCAGCAAGAGAAAATGACGAGGATGACATGAAACAAGAACCTGTGACCAAACAAATGAAACACTGCAGTGTATGAAACTGTTACAAAGCCCTGATGGCAAGACAAGTCAAGATCATCCACAATGGAAAGGATTTTTCAAAAGCATACCTAATGACAGTGACATCGATAAATTGCCCATTCGAAATAAGAAAGCATCGCCTCGTTTATGTGTGTATGAATGGAGTGGTGCGAGACCTCCCCGTAATATACCTTGTCTGTGTATGAATGGAGTGGTGCGATACCTCACCGTGATATACCTTGTCTTGTGTATGAATGGAGTGGTACGACACCTCATCGTAATATACCTTCTCTGTGTATGAATGGAGTGGTGCGATACCTCACCGTGATATACCTTGTCTTGTGTATGAATGGAGTGGTGCGAGACTTCACCGTAATATACCTTGTCTGTGTATGAATGGAGTGGTGCGGCACCTCACCGTAATATAGTTAATACCTTGTCTTGTGTATGAATGGAGTGGTGCAAGACCTCACCGTAATATACCTTGTCTTGTGTATGAATGGAGTGGTGCGATACCTCACCGCAATATACCTTGTCTTGTGTATAAATGGAGTGGTACAAGACCTCACAGTAATATACCTTGTCTTGTGTATGAATGGCGTGGTGCGATACCTCACGTAACATACTTAGTACCTTGTCTTGTGTATGAATGGAGTGGGGCGAAACCTCACCGCAATATACCTTGTCTTGTGTATGAATGGAGTGGTGCGAGACCTCACCGTAATATACTTTGTCTTGTGTATGAATGGCATGGTGCGAGACCTCACCGCAATATACCTTGTATGTGTATGAATGGAGTGGTGCGAGACCTCATCGTAATATACCTTGTATGTGTATGAATGGAGTGGTGCGAGACCTCATCGTAATATACCTTGTTTGTGTATGAATGGAGTGGTGCGAGACCTCACCGCAATATACATTGTCTTGTGTATGAATGGCGTGGTACGAGACCTCACCGTAATATACCTTGTCTTGTGTACGAATGGTGTGGTGCGATACCTCACCGTAATATACTTGGTACCTTGTCTTGTGTATGAATGGAGTGGTGCGATACCTCACCGTAGTATATCTTGTCTGTGTATGAATGGAGTGGTGCGAGACTTCACCATAATATACCTTGTCTTGTGTATGAATGGCGTGGTGCGAGACCTCACCGCAATATACCTTGTATGTGTATGAATGGAGTGGTGCGAGACCTCACCGTAATATACCTTGTCTTGTGTATGAATGGAGTGGTGCGAGACCTCACCGTAATATACCTTGTCTTGTGTATGAATTGAGTGGTGCGATACCTCACCGATATATACCTTGTCTTGTGTATGAATGGCGTGGTGCAAGACCTCACCGCAATATACCTTGTCTTGTGTATGAATGGCGTGGTGCGAGACCTCACCGTAATATACTAAGTACCTTGTCTTGTGTATGAATGGAGTGGTGCGAGACCTCACCGTAATATACCTTGGCTTGTGTATGAATGGCGTGGTGCGATACCTCACCGTAATATACTAAGTACCTTGTCTTGTGTATGAATGGAGTGGTGCAAGACCTCACCGCAATATACCTTGTCTTGTGTATGAATGGCGTGATGCGATACCTCACCGTAATATACTAAGTACCTTGCCTTGTGTATGAATGGAGTGGTGCGAGACCTCACCGTAATATACCTTGTCTTGTGTATGAATGGCGTGGTGCGAGACCTTATCGTAATATACCTTGTCTTGTGTATGAATGGAGTGGTGCAAGACCTCACCGTAATATACCTTGTCTTGTGTATGAATGGCGTGGTGCGAGACCTCACCGCAATATACCTTGTATGTGTATGAATGGAGTGGTGCGAGACCTCATCGTAATATACCTTGTCTTGTGTATGAATGGAGTGGTGCGAGACCTCACCGTAATATACCTTGTCTTGTGTATGAATGGCGTGGTGCGAGACCTCACCGCAATATACCTTGTATGTGTATGAATGGAATGGTGCGAGACCTCATCGTAATATACCTTGTCTTGTGTATGAATGGCGTGGTGCGAGACCTCACCGTTATATACATTGTCTGGGTGTCACAGACAACAGCTACTTTTGACCTCATTGCGCGTGTACATTGTGATATTGTTGATATTTATTCACCCCCAAATACCATGAGCTGGTGGGTTACGTGCAAACAATGTGAAACTTTATGGAAGCCCCCCCTCCCCCCCCCAAAAAAAACGATTAAATTATTTGTGTAAAGCTGGACTTCAGTTGGTAAAGTAAAAAATGCATCCAACAAGAAAAAGAAAGTAGAGCATGAAAAGAGCGATAATACAGACATGTAACCTATTGACTGACATAATATTTAAGTACCAGGCCTTCTCGTTATGCTGTAACAGCATGGACTTTAACCTAATGCAGGAAGCATAGTCAACATTTATACCCTTGAAACCTTGGACAGAATGTTGTGTGCAATTACCACAGGAAGTAAGTTGATCGGGATATTGGGAAATTACGGTGAGTGACATAAATACTGACCAAGCAGAAGGACAAACAAGTCAACATTCGCTGGTGGTTGTGACATTTTAGACTTTACTATGGTCGGGGACAGTTTCAAAGAAATATTGCAAAGAATATCATCATCATCAGATAAACATTTGTCACAGAATAGCTACCCCTGCTGTGTAGAATCCAGTTCGACAAGAACGTACTTTCATATTAAACACCGAAGACCAACCTAGATAAATATTCGTTATTGTGACGTTACATTTCTTTCTCGGGCGTCTCCATTATGAAGATGAAAAGTAAGATACCAGGGTTTGGAGCCTTCAGTCAACCATGGGATCTTCTCGTCTACAAAAAGGAGGGAACAAAATTAGAAAAAGAAAGAAGACATTACCAGGCATACCTCCTGTCATGGCACATAACCTACAGATTAAAGTAAAAAAAAAATGACCCTAACAAGACGAACACTCAGGATGATCATCATTTTCTATGTAATTCAAGAACAGTAAAATTATGATAATGTGGAATGAAATTTGTTTGTTGTCTGTATTGCAGTACACTTTGTTTTGGACTTTCTCCTCATGCATGAATTCACTTGCTTGTTATACTCTTAAATGTAGATATTCATTTATTGTATTTCAATCATTGTGTGCTCCTTGGGGGGCACTGTATATCATACTTTGTACTTGGCCCCTTCTGGACACAATAAAGTTTCTTTGCTTCAAAGAAACTCATTGTCATGTCTGTATGGTCATTGCAAGCACAAAAGGTCAGCTCACACATGGATCTCGTTAATAGATCCATGGGGCACTGGCCAGTCTATCTATATCAACCCACTTTGTGAAATAGTAGCTGACCCAGTCGTTTGGGAGAGAGCAGACCGTAGTGCCCAGCATGGACCCTTGAACAGAATTTTGTTTAAATGTATAAATTTCATGGCCCATGTAACATAATGTACTCACCCGTCTTTTTTCTTAACCATGTGGATACGAAGAATTTAAGATCTTGAATTATCTACCTTATTGTCGTCAAATTTCCAGTGATCAGATGCTGAAAATATAAATTATCATGATCAAGAGAAAATCAACAATATCAGGACTACTAATGTCTTTTACAAATGATGGGAATGTAAATAATCATGACATGGAAACAAATCCATATATATTTGAAAAAACAAAACAAAAACAAACAAAAAAACAAAAAAAAAAAACACACAAAAAACACACAAAAAACAAACAAACAAAAAAAAACAAAAATAAAAAAACTAAAAACAAATAACAAAAACAAAAAAACAAAACAAAACAAAAAACAAGAATAAACAAAAACAAATACAAAAACAACAACAACAACAACAACAGCAACAACAACAAAATTAAACATAGAATACAAAGTCTGAGCAAGGTTTGTTTGTGTGTGTGTTTTATAACTGGTTGTTACAAGCATGGACAAATTATTCAAGGAACATTTTACATTGGTAGGATTTTTCTTTCTATCTTTGTGAGGCAATTACAAATTGGAAACAAAATGTTTATTTTATTTGAACCAGAAATAAACGTACATCAAGGGCATACATAACGGAAAGTGGTCCCACCCAAAATGAGAAATTGCCATTAACCATGAAGTAACACACACAAAAATAGATATCAAAACAAACCATGTTCACGTACCTTTCAAATTAACTTCTTCATTCTTGACATGCCTTGCCGTCGAGATGCTTACCTGGGCTTAAAGAGAAGTGAGATTAGGGGTCAAATTAGCAGCCTTGTTATCAGTGGTATAGCTGGGCAGTGCATATGTAAACAAGAAGCATGGGTACATAGTAGTCCCTGCTATTTAGCCGTGTTGAGGTGCAATCACCTCACAATGCATGTATAATGACCGCAACATAATTATCATGTTCAGGTGTTTCTCGGTAGTTAGAACGTGGAATCACAGTTTTAAATGTGCTTGCCACTGAAATTAGATATAAACAATGACAAAATGGGGAATCATTTTATTTCATTTCGCCTTGCCAAATCCTTGTCTTGTGATTTTTGTACAATTTAAATTGTGTTGTATGCTGTACCCAGCATTCTGTGTAAAGTGCTGCAAAACTGCATAAAATACTGGATCAGCATCCAGCAAAAGTGAATGCTTGGTTCTTGTTACCATGGGAATGGCGGCCATCCTGGGTTGATTTGCCAATCACAGTGCCCTTGTGACCAAGACACCATGCAAAATGACCAGCTCTGTGTTTATTCAGCTTCGGATCACCTGGAAGGGGCGTTCTAAGTGATTTATCGCTTGTATAACAGTTGGTGCCTTTATTGGGTCCAGAGCATTGGTTACTGTACAAGCTTCCTGTCACCCAACACCTTACTGAAGACACTAGTGATGCCTTTTGGAACACCCACCGACCAGATGCTGTTTTAGCATTTTAATTTAAAACAGACCCAGGACTCATTCATGTTGTAACTTGATCAACAAGTGTCCATGCTTTCAAAAAGGGTATATATTGGGACTGGGGTGGGTTAAATTTGGATAACGGAGCAGTCCATTTTATTAGAAGTAGAGGGGGTTAGGACAACTGATAAAGTAAAACTTTTTCTTTGATAACATAGATTAAGCCAAGTTTCATAATCATTGATATTTTAAGTTGTGAAATTTTTTTTGAGCATTCCGGGGCAAACTGTATACCTTTTATCAAAAACAAAAGGAGCCTATACCCTAAATATAGAATTTCGGGGTTCCTTTCTTTTTGGCTGGAAGGTGGACACAGGGTTGTTACTATTCTATCACCATCCCCTTTGTATTATGAATCTGTATGCTTTGGTGGTGCGTTCTAGGTGCAAAGTGCCGGAAATAGACCGCATGTCACAAAAAATGGAGTTTTATAAAAAAAACGTTGGTTTTTTTGCAAGATGGTGGATTTTAGATGTTGAAATTCAAAGTTGAACCACAAGATTCTTTCTAATTGAGAACTACTTATTGTTTGCATCAGGAAAGTATTCTTAGAGTAGATGGCAAAATATTCTTTCAGCACTTTGCTTGCACAAAGTTTCATTAAAATATGTGTACATGACTTCTCGATATTTGGGTCAGCAATGGCTGACAGTTCAGAAATGAAATGTGCATACCAGATTAACATGGCCCAATTATTAGACCGGAATGATACCTTAGTGTGGAATTATATTACTTGGGGGAAGATGATATGTTAAAGTAAGAGATCATAACACATCTTTTGTACCACTATTTTTGATTTTTTATTTGTATGGGATACCAGTTAATAACAAGGCCGCCATTTTGAATTTGTCTAGCTTGATGACGTCACGGCGTAAGGTTTAGCTTGCAACCGAGGCTTGGTGGTTGGCGATCAATCTCCATGTCTCAGCATTTCGACTGTTGTCCAGCCAGACACAGTTTTCAGACTCTTCTCACAATATGAACATACATAAATGTAGCCCTTCTTGCCTGCCTTGGTCCATATATTTGGGCATTCTTCGCTTTCTGCATCATTGTTGTCACTGGCACTGTCTCAAATATCTTCATTGGTATTTTCTTCGGTATCGGTGTCTGTCTCAAAAGATTTATCCAGAATGATTTGCTATCCATGAAGTCGTCGTCGAAGTGCAAGAAATCGCCCTTGCCATACATTGTTACTCAATGTTTGCATAATTGTTTGACGTGTGGGAATCTTGGAAACTCGTTCACTCAGTCAAAGAAGACTGACGTTTGTAACAGATGATCGTCGAGCATGCGTTCTTGCCAGAAAACACTGCACCTACACGACATTTGCAGCACTTCGTGTTTTCGGTCCGGCAGCGGTAGTTCACACCTGACACCTGAGTTACCAAAAGTAAATTTCATCGAGGGGGAATAAAATCCAGAACGCGCCTGGCTTCAAAGGGGTATTCCGCCGTGTGCTATGCATCGGTTCGAAGGTCCATGCTCAGTGACTGTGGGAGTGTGTTCAACTCTCTTTTGTATTTTTTCATCCGAGAACAGTTGTGAATCTTGTACATTTCTACAGAAAGAATTATAAAGAGGATGTGAACAGAGCAGGGGCTGTTTTACCATGTGTGACATTAATCACTTTCATACAAAGGTACTGTACACAACCAAGAACAAATGGTACAGCGTTATTGCTGGTCACCCACACAAGCTGTTTGTGCCCCCACATCACACGCACTGTTGTCAGTTGACAAATGCAGCTTTACGCTATGGTCACGTGAGCAATACTGACGTCGAGGTCAAACGGCAGTGACCCACATGGCGTGTTGAACTTTCCTGGCGCTTCTGTGTGATCGTATGCCTGGGCTCACCATTCTGGCACTTCAGGCAGTCAGTGAATGAAAAAGTGTGGACGGCATGCATTGAAAACAAGAAGTAGGGTCAAACAAACCCATGGCAACCTATATATTCTATGTAAAACATGCTAGACTAAACGAGTCAAAAGTACACTTTCCGGATATACATTTTTTATTAAAACACATATACTTATAATGCAGAGTATAGTTTGAAAGCACCAGCGATTTGCAAGTCAATATCTATATCTAGCTCTGAGTAGCTTGCATCCAAAAAGGCCACTTTAACATGGGAATGAATGGGAATACATCGTTGTATCTCGTTTTGGTAACCAACAAGCAACGTCATTGGTTAAAATGTGCTGCACGCTTCGGGTGTACCAGTCCGTATCCCCGGCTTGATTCCGTATGTCTGGATAACCTCGCTGTGGAACTGGGATGACCCGCTCCACACTTTGCAGATGAAGTGGCCATGGCGGCTGCAAGCAGCAGGCTTCCCTCGGTATCAAAATTAGACAGTGTCATTACCATATCCAAACCGTAGTCCTAACAAAACAAATCCAAGTCAATTCCGACCAAAGGCAATGTTCCTTGGTATGTATAGCTGAAAAATATAAATTTATAGTTCGTATTTACCCAAAAGAGACCAAAACGTAAATGCAAAGGTCCACAGGGGGAAAAAACTTTATCTAGTTTTCACGTGACAGAATGCAAAAAGTTTTGTTTGAAATTATAGGCCTATTTCAGTAAATTGGCTTAAACATTTGCATCATTCATGCATATACAGGACCATGCAATTTATGAAAAGAGACCAAAATTAGCAGCACATCAGAGAATTTGTAAGTGGAGGTTCTTAACTTGTTGAAAATGTCAATAAAATTCAGTATTTAAAAAGGTACTACTTGCAACCACCATCTCAACAATGATCATCATCCATATAAGTCCACAAAGCGACACCAACACCAGCATCAATCCATCAGAAAAGCCCTCTAGGCCTAAAATGACCATCAATAAGAATCTAAACAACATGATTATATAATTCGATGTGTTTTAGGCATGTAGTTAAAGACATGATGTTGTTTTAAAGAAGATAAACTAAGAGTATTTCAAAAAGAAAAGTATTTGAATTTCCAAATATAGTAAGTACATTGGTTCAAATGTTAAACATCAGCCAGAAGCAAATGACATTAGGCCTCAAATCATTAAAACGTCGTCAAAAATGCATTACAATAGTCAAAATTTGTAAGGATAGCAGTCACATTTCAAGTTTGTTTCCAGAAGTATTTTTGAAAGGACATTTAAATGTTCAAGAAAGCAAAATAATCCCACAAATCATCTAATAAGTCAATTATTAGGGTAATAATTTAGAATTCCAAAAATGTAGTAAAGGAGGAAATAATGTTATCAGTTACTTAATAATACAAGATGAAATGATTACTCCTTGAAGGGGCTCAGTTTACAGAAGTATACACTGGTGGATGACGTGTATCTCCTTTTGGCCTTGGCCTCACGTAAACAGATGCCATCCACCGGTGTATATCTCTATACCCTTGGCTCCTTCACAGAGTAACTAAAGGTATCCACTGAGCAGAGCTTAGAAGGACAGTGCCTGTGATGTCATGATGAATCCGAAATTAAAAGCATAAAAAATTCCACCAGTTTCATTCTATTGATACATTTGATTTTTTGTTTATTCATTTCTCTTTTCAATGTGTACAATCAATGTAAATGTATGTCGCTCATAGGATGATGTATTTATGTATTTATTTGTTTAATTATTCATTGTATTTTATGACCCATGTACATATGAATAAAATAAAACAAAATCAATCAATCATATTTATGTATATATTTATTTATGTATGTATTCGTTGCTCAGCACGAGCTAATGTTCTGGCCTACAACAGAGCTTTTTATACACTCTCGCTGATGTCATTTCCTCCAAACTGCTGATACATTACGTTGTGGCTTCATAACCCCTTTCGCCGATAGCCTTGCAAATGTGTATTTGGTGTGAAAGTGACTTCCACCGCACAGTATGCTGGGAGGCGAAGAGGCGCAAGCAGCAGAGTTGCCTATCTAAAACGCTCTGTTGCTAACATTTGGAAATGGACTGTAGCTCAACAGAGAGCATACAAACATCATAGAAATATAATATTAAATGACTTTAATATATATGCTCTCGAAGGGTTAGCTTTTCTGACCGATTGTTTAGCTTTGAGGTGGAAAGAATAGCGATGCAACTTTCCCAACTTTCACGCATTTAGCATGGGACAGATAGGGAATGTGTTTCCCCATCGCATGGTGTCTCTACCAGTGCCCCCTTCCTCTCTGGGAGCAGATACGGACAAACTCGTCAATTTTGGCATCCGCGTAATGGGTTATTAGGTATGAATCAAAAGTGCTACGTCAGCTCTGTGAGGTCATGAACCATAGGGGCCATCCAACAGGTGCCATCCACCCCAGCTTACTACCTCATATATGATGTCATAGGCGCCATTTTAAATTAGAGTTTACATGGACCTGATAATAGTTACAAAGACAAGGATTTGCTGATAAGATTTTGTGACTTGTAGCGTGGTTACTGTGGCACATTCACGATCAATTGACTTGTTATTGAAATTTCTTCAAAGTGTCAGGATGGATTCTTTCAAAATTTGGTACAGAGATGTATTTAAGGAAAAATTATAACAGAGAAGATTCTCAAATCACTGTGACAAAATGTTTAGCTACTTTGACCCATTTTAAGTCAACTTGACATATTAACTGCAGTATACTCAAATCGCCTGGGAGGATTTTGTTCAAATTTTATTGATCAGTGTTATTACGAATTAATGACATCGTTAGAATTTCGCTTCAGTGCAACATATTCCTGGACCAAAGTGCTGCAAAATGATGATGATGATGATCATCATCATCATGCGAATGATAATAATGATGGTGATGATGATAATAATAATGATGATGATGATGATGATGATGATAATAATGATAATAATAATTTTTGATAATCGGCAGTTATTGTGGGCAATCAATCTGCAAGTGAAGTGAACAGGGGGTTGACATCCCAGTGATTGCGTAATTACTCCCAATTATAATTCTCTAGTTTCTAGTCTAGTCTGACGATTTCAGCCTTCACGTCATTCACATAAACAGGTTCGTTGCACTGAACATGGTATGATATTAACACACAGAGGGGAATATATGATACATTCCATAAGAATTATTGAAATTGACCATTGTGTGTAACATTGCATGTCAATATGTTGTCAATGATCTTATGAAAAAAAAATTGTTTATTGTAATTACATCGCATACATCGAGTCTTTATGCTTCAAGATGGACATTAGCTAGGACTATATAAAAATTCACGTTTTTACTGTGACAAATGGTATTGTTAAAAGTTTCTGACGGATCAAGAAAAAAGTGCCGCAATATGTCACAACAACGTGCATGGGCGACATTGCGCTGACCCAGCACTACCCAAGGTTTAAGGAGGTCATCGGGATAACATCCAATCCACTCTTCTGGCTGCTATTGACGAAATTGGTGTTATTATAACATGTGTCACTATAATTTCCATTCAAATATAAAAAAATGGACTTTGACAGTCCTGTGCTCAGCTGACCTTACATGCCCAGACTGACCTTGTCCTGTGAGCTTCAGCATGACATCAGGTCACCTCTGTGTATCCCCATCCTCCCTGTTGCTCACGTAAACATGTTCCTCACCGATATCCCCGAATTCTGACAGTATGTTGAAAATCAGAAAAGGACAGCACCACCATATAGTGAATAATTGTGGTGGAGATCAATTTCTTGTACATTACTCAAAAGTCGGAAGAGGACCCAACTTACGGTCCGTGAGAAAAACTCAAGAAAAGTGAAAAGACACAAAAATATTTTTTTAAAGCGAAAAATAACCACACCGTCTCTTCTTAAATAAATTGAAGTCAACAGGTCCCCGAAAGTTTTTCTATGAAAGTTCAACCCACCTGACGGTTAAGGAGAATATTTATTTCAATCTTTTTTCTGAAAAGTGAACGCGAGAATTCGTATATATTGCCTTAAAATCACAAGCGCATGACCATTTGAGCACACTTGGTAGAGACCCTCCTCAGGTACGTTCCCACGAAGTTAGAAATGAATGTGGTGGACGGTTTAGTGGACGGAAAGTGTAAATTTGCATTGCAATTCCCATTGACTTGAATGGTAATGAATAGAAATGTATGTATTAACCCACAGGTAATTAGAAAAAAAATCGTAAAAAATCAGGGATCCACTGTATCACACCTAGCCAACAATTTTGCTTAACCTTCCTACAAGCTACGTTTGCACAGAGTTTCAGAACAATCTGAGTGACAGTTTTGGAATAGGTGAAAAAACGTAAAACACACAACAAATTGTAAATACACAGTAAAAATCGCAGCACCACCTGTTGAACAAATGAAGGTCTGGGGGACCCCAGAAGTATATCTATGTAATTTTAAAGCAATTGGTAAAGCGGTTTCAGAGATTTTTAAGATTTTGTGAAAAATGGAAAAAAAAAAAAAAGGAAAATGCCCCCCCCCCCCAAAAAAAGAATCATAGAAAATACAAAAATTAAGGAAGTGTGAGCAATTGAAGAAGCTTGGTATAGACTCACCCAAGGCACATCTCCGCCACAGTTGAGGTGGATCTGTCTAACAAGTTTTAATGTGACGTGAACGGATGGACGCTGGACGACTGACCGTCCTAACGGCTGAAGCAGCTGACTGACAAGTCAGCTGAGCTAAAATTCCAACGATTCATTAATTTATCAGATGACAGTCATCCATGCGGTGGACCTAATACAAAAATGACACAATGAGGCAGCTTTTGAATTATGTTATCGGTCACTAATTTATCCGTTGAACTCTTAGTGACACAGCTTGTATTTTTATTGATCTGTATGTCTTCGTGTTGGAATGTAGACGTTTAAGGCGCGTGTTTAGCACCTTTTGAACAATTTTAAGAGGATTACAGAAAATCAATTTCATCTTCATATTCCTTAGTAATTATGTGGATGTCAATTGATTTGTATTGAAAATGTGCCCTAGGATACTGTACATATAAGGGTGCTCTATGGCATTTTCAGTCTGTTATGGCAGTTGGTTTAAACATAATTTATTCAGCAATATATACAATATGTCGCTCAATACTTTATTCATAGTGATTGGAAAAGAGCGCTTAGTCCTAAATAAATTCTTTTCGCAGTTGTGATCTCATCTTGGCTACTTGACATTTAATTATTTATATAGGAATGAATGTTTGCGCCCTGTGCCTTATTTTCCTGAAGCAATTTTGAAAAAATGGGAGGTCAATCTCCTTTTTTAACATTGATTACAGAAGAGTTACCACATTTCATGCTAAATGAATACACAAACTGCTGCCAGCATTAAGCTGTAAAGATCAAACCACATTTGTGAAATGTCGCTATATTGGAGAAAATATAAGAAATGAATTAGACATTTTGAATTTTTTTTACAATTAAGGACCTCCCAGGACTACCCCTGATTGATGATTTTACAGTTAAATTTCTAGACTATTCGTCAATAAGGCTAGCAATTCCAGGTTCATGGAAACAACATCTCGATGTAAGACGTGTAAGATGTGACGCCATAGATGTGGCGCCATAGATGTTCCCTGTTTCAAGCTTTTTGCAAAACCAAACATATTTGTGACATGAGATGGAAAAGTTTTTGCTGTTTTTTTTCAAGAGAAAGAGAAGAACAATCACCAACAGGTGTAATAAGATGGCAAGAACTTTTTCCAATAATAACAGAAGACAAATGGTCAAAGCTATTTTTACTCCATGCCATTTTACACAAATCACTGGAATTTCAATTTTTGATATTAAATCACTTTAAAATAACCAAAGACAAGCTCCATAAAACAAGTCTCGCCCAATCCAATATGTGTGATTTTTGTGAAACACCAGATCCGGCTGTTCAGAGATACGAGGAATGCAACTGTGCTCAATTGCGCTGAAAATGCTTGCAAGAATGATGGAATCAACAAAGGAAAACTTGTTTATTAAGCTTGTGCTATTAATGTTAATACAAATTTCAATTATATTTGAAACAACTTAATATATAAAAAGGTAGATATTTTAGGACAAAGTACTATAACACCAAATATCTTACACTTGATGGTTTAATGAATTTTATCAAATTGTACACACAGGCAGAAATGCATGGTATGGATTCACAAGGGAAAGAAGGTGCTTTAAGTACCGTTACGGTCATCTACCAAGCATACTGGCAATGTTGTAAATGACATTGAAAAGCCATAAAGATGCTTAAAAAATGAAACAAATGCCAGATCTCTTTATCCACAAAGTCATTGTCATGAATGAACCTCCCACAATACATAACTCCAATAATGTCCGTTAGTCGGTTTTTCATTGCGGTTTCCTTTCCGTTTTTGGTAGCTGCCGAGGTTTAAATTATGTTAACATTTTACATACTGTAAGTGGCAATATTCTTTTTTGGGGGGTCTTAGTACATTAAAGCCGGTGCTACGCACAGCAAATCATGGCGTCTGAAGCCCTGGTATGCGTTTTACTCAAAGAAGAAGACGACGACGAGAAGGAAGAAATGCTATTGTCATTTGTGGGTCTACATAGGAGACAAAAGCGTAAGAAATACGCAGAAAGATGTTGGGTTCATCCCCTGATAGGCGGCAGAGAGAGGGAAGGCGCTGGTAGCCTGCTGTACCACACCCCTGATAGGCGGCAGAGAGACGGGTGGCGCTTGAAGCCTCCTGTACCACACCGCTGATAGGCGGCAGAGAGAGGGAAGGCGCTGGTAGCCTGCTGTACCACAGCATGTACCTGGAAACTACACGTTCCAAAGTTACTTTTGTCTGTCGAAAGGACAATTCAAAGCAATACTTGGTATTATAGGACCACAAATTTCAAAGATAAGGCCTAATGGTGTTAATTCCATCCCTGCTAATGTCAAATTGACAATTTTTTCCAGTGAGTAATAGGCTGGATTAAAAGTCTAGTTAACAATACAACACTTAACCCATCTATAAATATTAAAAGGGTACATATTGGTTCAGGGGTAAGTCAAATTATTCTTATTTGAGCTTGTTCTATACTACTTAGTGATTATGTTTGGTTTGAAAGGTATTCTGTATTTATATTGAAGCTCTGCATTTATGAACAAAACTTCACTTATTTACCTACTTGATCATCATTGGCCACATTCATATTTACTCATTATCATTTGAGTTGTCTTTGCTGAATGATTAGCTTAGACAAGCAGTCGTTACGCAGAGAGACATGTATAGAGACGGGTACAGGCCCCGAAACATGTTCTGAATGGACACCCGCAAAAGACTCTTTAATTCATTTGGGCTAATACAGCCTATGTCAAAATTCTACAGAAGAACGTGACAATAGTACTTCCATGTGTATATCGGTTCGACAGTGACAGGTTAGCTTGTGGAGTGTAGAGAGTTCGGACTGGGGAATAGGGTAATGACTACCAGGAAGTGGTTCTGGACAAAAAAACACAAATACAACAGGCCTAAATACAATTTATGCCATGTTCCAAAAATCACCTACTTATAACATTACTCTTGGCGAAAATATAATTCCGTGACTGGCATAGGACTCAAGGCAGCTTGACGTTGCTATATGCTTCCTGTGCTGGCACAACTGGGAATAAAATTAGCTAAGTTTCTCTGCTCTCAAATGTGTCAAATCAAGTACGGTGATTTCTAGAGGTGTATGATTCTCAAAATCGTGACATTGTTGTCTTTCAGCCATTTTGTGGTGATTTTGTTCGTCAAACACCATAAAGATCTTAGACTATTAAATATGTAAAACGGAGTGGTACATATTGCTGCATATGTTGATCTGATGATCAGGGATCATGTGGATAAGATTAAATGGAAAGTGAATCGTACGAAGGGAATAATAAAAGCAACTAGTAGCACTGAACAGTTTCAACAGAGCGCACACAGCAAGAGTATTATGGGATAGAGTTGCAATACCAGAATGATATATGGCTTAAACGTGATTTCAGTAAGTGAGGGAGATATCCAGGGAATGTGGAAAGCACAGAATGAGATGGGGAAATGGATACTGGGAGCACCACCATGTACAGCAATAGAAGCAGTCCTATGGGAGTTAGGATGAAATTAAATCACAGACGGGATTGTCAAAGCAATGGTAAAGTACTCGGGGTATCTATAAGCAGTAAGTGAGGACAGGAAAGTTTACGATGAAGTAGTCAAGGAACAAACAAGATGGGTCAAAGACATACACAAGTTAGCAGAAAGTGTGAATTGAAAGGACATGATGTGGTAAATGATTGGAAAGTGTATATAGATAAGACTGTTACAGAGGGTGGGGAAGAGGACTGGAACTGAGGAATCATAGAAAAGAATACATTGAAGGCGTACAAGGTATTAGAAAAGCCAAAGAAAAGTGTGTGTTGGGAGGGGGGAGGGATCCAGGCTTCTTTTTCAAAGTAGGGCAGGAGTAATCAATCCAGAAAAGAGAAAACAGAAGTGGACAATAAGAGGTAATGGAACTTGTAAGCAAGTAAGGTATTCAAGATTTAAATATTTAAATGCCCTTTTGCTTGCGTAATTTAAAATGATACAACCTTTCTTCAAAAATTTATTACATAAGTAAATGCACAATTATCGATGACATATACTTGCGAGCTTTGATGGTATCTCTATCTGTATGAATGGTGGGGCCAGGCGTGTCCACGGGATGACAAGAAAACAGGAAATTGGTCGCAAACATCAAAGAAAAATGACAACAACCGATGCTAATTTGGATCCGAAGTTATACAAATCGAACATACGGATGCCATCGCGATCAAAAACGTTTTAAAATTTGATGGTTGGGTTTTTACTGTTTGATTATTAGCGCAAACGCAATGTTACCATTATGGAAGAACGCTAACATCAAGGTCCCAGTTCAAGTCATTTTCAAGTCATGGCACTGAAGAGAAAAATTCATGTATGTTGCACTGGCACCTCAGAAATGAGGTCAAGGTCACTGTTGTACTGTCTAAGCGTGACCCTCAAAAAGAAACATTAACAGGTGCAATATCAAGGTTCTAATTCAAAATAGATCTTTAGTTATCAAGTGAACAGTAAATTTCATTCATGTCCGTTGCCCTGTGATCTGGGGATGAAGTCAAGGTCACTCATGTTCTGTCTGAGCATGGCCCTCAAAGAGGATCATAACTATGTTAAGCATGGAAGTCCAGACTGAAGTATTTCTCACGTCCATATGAAGAGTTAAATACACATGTGACCCTTAGACCTTGAGAATGAGGTCAAGGTCACCCATGTGCGGTGTAACTCCCACTATCATGCCCTGAAGTGTTTCAAAGTAGATTTTTTTTAGAATTTTGCCAAAAATCAACAAAAATTCATAAACATATAAAAATCACTGGAGCGTGGCCATTTAAAAGACATAGTAGTGACCTATCCAAAGTATATTGCCACCAAGTTTGAAGTGAATCTGGCCAGTGGTTTCGAACACCAAGTCAAAATCGGGATTACCATTGCATTTCCTACTCACCAACATGATAATTAATAGGACTGAATGCATTAAACGCTAAGTAGTCGAATTGAAAAAATACATATATTAAAAATCGGAAATTCACAGTAACGCCATCTTGTGAACAAATTTGGTGGGCCCTTCTATGAGAAACATTTCCATCAAGTTTCAGCTTAATGTGATTGACGGTTTCAATAGTGAAAACGCACTTTTTTGCACAAAAAAATATTTGAAAAATCACAGCGCTATCTGTTCAACACATCAAGATCTCGCGGTCGCGAGAAGTCTTCCTACGTAATTTTGATTCAATTGGCGAGGCACTTTTGGAGAAGAATTTCTTTTTTAAGATTCGGCCAAAAAAGGACCCCCCCCAAAAAAATAATCATAAAAAATCTGAAAATGACGGAAGCGTGACCATTTAAGCAAGTGTGGTAAAAACTTAACCAAAGTACATGTACATTGTCACCAAGTTTGTAGTGAAACTGGATAGCGATTTTGGAGAAGTCTAAAATGTGAATAGTCATTGCGATCCCCATTCACGCACGTTGTAATCAATAGCACAGTATGCATTAACCGATAGGTATCCGAATAAAACAATCATTAAAAATCAGGGATTCACAGCAACCCCACCTGGTGAACAAATATGTTCGGCCCTTCTACTAGGCATATTTCCACCAAGTTTCAGCATAATGTGAGTGGCTGTTTTGAAGAAGTCGAAAAGAGCGAACACGTCACTTTGTAACATAAAAATTATTTGAAAAATCACAGAACCATTTGTTGAACAAATTAAGGTCTTACGTGTCCCCAAAAGACTGCCTAAGCAGTTTCGAATCAATTGGCCCAGCGCTTTTGGAATATAAGATTTTTGGAGATTTGGCCAAAAAAAAAAAAAAAAAAAAAAAAAAAAAATCAAAAGTGACTGGACCGTGATCATTTGAGCAAACTTAGTAGAGACGCACCCAAGATATATTCCGACCAAGTGTGAGGTGAATTTGGGCAGCGGTTTGGGGAAGGAAGTCGAAAACGTGAATTGTAGACGCCGACAGACGGACGACGCTCGACGCATGGACAACGAACGACGAACGGCCGGACGACGGATGCCTACCCACCACATAAGCACAATTAATTGACAAGTCAGCTGAGCTAACAAAATCGAAAATTTCACCACTTTTTGCATGTTGTGTTATATCATGTTGGCATTTTAGTCTGATTAACACATACACTTTACCCGGTACATCCACTTAAATTCGTTGCCCTTATATTTACGCTTATATCGCTGATGAAACAAAAACCTAACGAGACAAACGATGATATGGCACTTAAAATAGGTTTAATAGGACCTGTGTTTGAAATAGTGACATATGAACTTGACTAACAGGCTCGAGAATCCTAAACAGCGAATCTCCACCACGTGAAAATTAGTCAGTTTACAGTAAAAAGGTAAATTAAATTTTCATCATTGTATCTTTATGGAATTCATCTATCATAGCTTTCCCTGGTCTTTTCACTTTCAATATAGGTGACACAAGTTTATAGTAAGATCTTGTAGAGTCTACAGTTTGTTTAAAGTGGCTGGGTTATACTTGACTTTTGTCAATTGACAAAAAATGTGCTGGCTGTGATCCTACAAAATGTCACATTCCGGTTAGATCTCTGTCAAATATTTATGACTTATTTACAACTAAAATTAGCAATTTTGGAATTTTTTTATATCTTGCGTCTATTTCACACTATGTCTTATTGTTTGCATGTCTGTGGGGCCCCGACCCCATTTGATGAGTATTTTGGATGTGTTGAGGGAGGGGTTGCGTGCTTGTAAATGAATTATCCTAAGAATCATAGGGGGGAGGGGGGTTGGAGGGGGGGGGGGTTAATGCGATACAATGTGCTTGATGCTTTTCTTTGAGGTCTGCAGTGACATACATGTACTGGCCTTTGATCTTTTAAAATATATATATTATATTTTGCTAACCGTTGTAAGAATAAAGCTATAATCCTTGAAAAACACAATTTATGTGCGTATAGAATACCTGCATTTACCGATTGCTGTTTGTGTTAGCCTACCTGGAAAAAAATATAATTTGTTCTAGGTATAAACAGTGCATTTGTGTTGACCGCTATGATAATAAACAGGAAAGGAAAATACAACAGAAGCACCTGCCATTGCATAACATATACCTTTAAATACTACAGATACACTGTGTAAATGATGGAGTTTAAATATCCCGCCCATATTTTTGACATTAATGGTAGTTATGGATTTCATTGGCATTAGTTACCATTCTTTTAGTGTTATGGATGTAGATTTATTGCACAAAGTGCAACACAAGTTTTGTTTACCAAAATTAAAACTTTCAAAGATAATTCATTTTTTTGTTCCTCGTGTGTTTGATTTGCATTTACATATTTTGCATCCTGTTGACTTTGGGACGATTTTGTTAGGGGAAGTAGGTTATTTCAAATCTCAGTACCCAACTGTGCTTTAAGTATATTCTTCCGTTCCAGTATGGTTTTTTGAAATGATTTCCAAGAACATCCGTTCTGCAAGTAACAGCAAATATTTTCATTATAGCGTGCAAAATAGCCACCACTAGGCACGGAAGTTTAAATAGGAGATACAGGGTATCAATAAACACACATGATATGCGAACCTCGGCAAACTTGACAAACACATTCTTCAAAACACGAAAGAAAAAGGCGTAGAATGCACAACTTGACACCTTAGCAAGACATGTTAAGCTGTTGACTGGTGGCGTGTTGACGTACTCAGTGATGAACTGACCCACTTCGTACGCTTCGAATTACATACTATATGTCAAGGTTATGAGCTTTACCACACTGACTCGTGTGGCGCTTCTGTCGCCTGATGAAGAAGTTGAACATCGATGTTTTGCTGTTAGTGATAGCTGTTGCGCTACCTGCCGGAGGAATAAAAAAGGCGCATATAAATTTTTGAAAAACGCTCGATATATCAGTAGTTTTCCTGGGATACAGTGTATAAAGTCTTGGCTTGAAAACTAATATTTGCCAGGTGCTTTTTCTTATGCTGCTTTTTACATAGCTGAGCTTAAATGGTTAACACCGAAGAAGACTTGAAAAGTTCGGGGACGGTTTCGTAGAAATAATGTGATAATGAGAATTTACTGTCATCGATTTCTTTAAAAATGAATCTGCAGCCAATGGGAAATTATATCCTTACAATAACTGACGTGATATACAATTATCTTCTGATTGAAACAAATTAATTTCCTTGATTTGTTAAAGATAAAAATTTGATGTCATTGTACAAAGTCTGTGATTAAATCATAACCACAGGGTGTTATAAAGACGTGTCAAATCTGCTTCGTTTCTCTCGTGACCACCATTAGTGACCCAGCTGGATTGTACAGAATGCGGATATTAATGTTACCCAAAGTAAGATTAATATGGTATCGCCACGTCACTACTTGAGCAAAAATTCAGCATATTTGCGTCCAGTGGTATGTATGTGGAATATCTCATTCTTGAGTAATGTAATTAGCAAGCGATATATAATTTCATGAATTCTGTGCGGGATGATTGTCGGGCCCCAAAACAATGTGAATTCTGTTGATATTTGGAATACACTAATACACTAATACACTAATACCTAATTCATTTCGTAAAAACTAGTCTGTATCGTCTTACACAGAACTGGCGCCTGAAAGCATTTGAAATTTTTGATGTGTGTACTGATTTGAATGAGTAAAATGATTTGCCGAGGTAAACGCTTTGTTACGTAATTGTGACACTGAACTTATATTTTTGTCAGCCTGGACCTGTATTTTCTTTGAGATAAAGAATTAAACTAAAGGTCGGTGTAAGCCAATGGCAAACAGTGCATAAAGGTAGACCTATTAGAGCGAGCTAGATAGACAGATAAAGATAAATAGACAGATTGATAGAGAGAGAGAGAGAGAGAGAGAGAGAGAGGAGAAGAGACGAAGAGAGAGATACAATAAACGTATCAGATATAATTGTTACAAACCTCTGTTTCAAATTCATACACCCAGGCACTGTAACGGTGGATAACGCGTACCGTAAAGAAAACCTACAATTTAAGTGTTAGTGTTTTCTTTTTTAAAATTTGTCTGTAAAGCGCCGTGCTGGTGCAAAAAATGCATAAGAGACCTGTTTTACGCACCATACGATATCATTGTATTAACTCTGAAATTTAAATTAGAGAATAAAACTTCATCTTTTCGCGTGTCTCTGTGTAATATTTATATATATAACTAATTTCATCCCACTGAAAGTACTTTTTCTTGGCAAAGAAAAGAAAAAGATATAAAACTTCTAGAAGCATGACTTGTTTTGGAAATATAGTTTTGTATACTAAAGAGTATGATAGATATTTGCACACTTTATCCTTTTCTGTTTAGGAAAATAATAGAATTTACTGTCAAAACATTCTTCTAAATGCCAAACACAACTGCATTTAATTTAATGAAGCAAAAAGTCACATTTGGAAAGAGACAGACGAACTTATTTGCATCATTCTAATACAATTTTCAGTATAAATATTCGTATTTTTTGCAAAGACTTAAAGTTTTTTTTAGAAGTATGAATGGATTTCCCTGTCCGTCTAGTTTTCAGCTAAACCTCTTTTTCATGTGGATATATAGACTTTCGGTGTGCGCTTTTGCAGCAATACAAAATATTAATGGCACAATCACTATATTGATATAAAAGAAAAATCACCATCTCTGCTATATTTACACTGCTGCAGTAATTTCACTGCTTTTGTCACTGAAAACGCTTTTTAAAATTAAATGATGAACCTTAATCCGATGGCAAGATCTACATTGCTTGGAATGGTATCATGTCAACTTAAAAATAAGTGGATATTTCCAGGTTTATGTTGTTCAGATGCAAACACAAGTACCTTGAAAATTCAAACACAATGTAGGTCCATCAATGGTATTAAATATTCAGGCGCTCACATATAATTTCAGAGAACCCTCAGCACACAGTTACATCACGGCACATGGTGAAGCTGTGATCAAATCAGCTTCAATCTTCTAGTCACTTGCTCTTTTTTAGTAGTAAATAGCCCAACAACCTAAAATGGATTGAAATATTAGAGGAGAGATGTGTTCTTTGTATGCTCTAACAGTCTATGTTAAAAACGGATCAAGTGGTACAAAAAGTTACAAAATATCATCAGGCATGTGACGACCTGTGAACAATGCCAAGCACAACGACAAATAAGCCTAACATGACTGGTAATTTAAAATGAAATGGCAACGATCATTATATTCCTTTCAATAAAACAATAGACAATCTATTGTCTTCCATATTAGTAGCTTGACGTTACATCTCGAGCACCATTGCCAAGACCTCTGTGTAGGGTCATAACGCCCAAGACAGTTGAGTTGAGTTTATTCATTTGATTGTTCCCCAAAACCTGACGGTCCCATGGCGCCATCTAGCGGTCCATGTTGATCTGGTGGTGACTCTTGGTGCGCATGCTCCCATCTTCCTTCCTCTTTGGTCGCTATTACTGGCTTGATCAATCGAGATGAAGCTCTGTGAATTTCGTTCACCATCACTGTTCTAGCTCTTCACGCACATTCCTTTCTATGGAAAATCCTTTCTTAGCAGTTCTGGACTCTTCAGAGACAAAGATGGGTGATATCTGTCCTGCTGATACCTCTGAAATAGTTGAGAGTAGAGCTGGTCGTTTGGCTTTGAACCTTAATTTTCATGATGGCGTCTATATGTTCAAATAGCAGAAAGAGGGAAGACATTGCTCACCAGGCAATGACTGCGTGACAGCCTGTTGTTAGTGTTGGTCCAGTGACCACCTCTCCGTCGTCCTTGTTGGGTAAAGGCCAGAAGCTGGACTCACAGAACCTCGATAAGGCCGCATGGGATGATCACTGCTTTAGTTGTCATCAGCAACTCAGTCTTGTTTGCTCTTGTGAGTGAACTTGCCGATATAGTTATGACCAGGGAGAGGACAGGTGGCTGCTCTTTGAGGTGGCCTGGAGAGAGAGTGACAGAGTGAGGTGTAGGCAGCAAGCAATGCTCCCAAAGGCTGGGCTTTGAAATCTGACTCCATTGAGTCTTCACCCATGACTCCACTTGAGAAGCAAAGATAAAACCACGTGGTTTGCTTGCAGTTTCAGGTGACTGCCTTATCTGCAATTGAAAACCTCTGGGGGAGTAAGGATAAGAAACGATGCAGTCACATGAAGGGGAACAGGAGATCTCCTTCGGCATGTCACGAGTGCCTGTCTGACCCCAAGACACCCAGTGCTTTGATAGCCACTGTCCCAAGTTTTGCCTGTGCCTTGGAGTCTATGGCGAGGAGCGCGCAGCTGCAGGCTGATATGTTGTGAGCACTGATCACTGTCTGTCAGCCTACTGCTTTGGAGTCCTCTCTGAGCAGACAGGTAAAATGCTGGATGGGTCTCTTAGGGTCTTGGTCCTCCCAGTCCATGTGCTCCGCATCTAAGGTGCAGTAGTTGGTGAAGCCTGAATGGAGATATAGGGGTCCCTGTCCAGGCATCGCGGATCCTTGGCCAGTCTGAGCATCCGGGACCACTGAATGCAGGACAGACTTCATGACTCCTGGTTCTGAGAGCTCAGCTATAAGTCCAGGCATAAAAGAGCATCAAGAAGACACACAAATATGTGGCAGCACCTTCTGCTGTCAGTGAGCCCTCCGCTCCTGCTGTATTGGCCCCATACTTTGTCCAAGTGGCACTTTTAAAGCCTCAAGCTTCAGTGCCGGCTTTTTCTCCTGCCCTTCCATCAGGTCCACCCCGGAAGGGCAGCTGGCCATCTTTTAGACTCCAGCCTTTAAGCTGGGTGCCATGCCTACCTCCTTGGTGAGGCAAGTGGAACTTTAACTCTGCAGTTTGCGGTTGGAGACATTGTCTTCAGCAGCCCCTGCTGTTACTTCTGCCATATACAAGCAGACTTTTCCAGTGGAGCAGCTTGTGCCTCAGCCATCAGTCAGTTCCCTCTTGGCCCCATGGCTGTGGAGTTCCAAAAACTCCCCCAGCCCCCCCCCCCCACCACCACCAGCAGCTGGAGACTCCTCAGTCAGTGGCAGCTGTGGCCCCTGCCTTGAGCCCTCCAGACACTCTGGAGTTTTTGCATCTCCTGCAGGGGCCCCCCTCACAGCACATGGAGTCCATGGAAATCCCTCTCTCCAGCCCCACATGGGCAAATTAGATGGAGGCTGTGACAGAGCCTGGGACTACCTCGGCAGAAGTCATTGCTATACTCTTGCATAGTGTGGTGACAGATGTTTTACTGTCACAGACAGCTGCCCCATCAAATGATGCATTGTTTGACATGGCTTTGGGTCTTTACCACTCCTCTTGCCAGTTCCGAGTCTTCAGACTCAACACCAATGAACACAATGAGCTCCTGCAGTTGGACTCATCCTTCAGCAGGTCCCAGCTGTGGTCTACTTGTCAAAAATCATGCCATTTTCACTCTGACCTACAGAGCCCAGTGGCACCTGTGCAGCACAGAGAACCTGCTTATGCCCCCATGGACACCACTCCAGCTCTGCTACTGGGCTTTAAATTCACAGCCTGATTGGAGGCCAAGCTGTGGCCCACCCAAGAAGGAAAGGCGGAGGGCCATCACCATGTCTTGCAAGGGTTTATGGGTTCCTGTAGAGCCCAAAGCCAGACACCCAGGGATGATGGTACTCTGCACCTGAGCAGATCTTTCCCTCCCATCCACTCACAGTGGATTTGGATTGGGAGGAATTTGATAATCAGCGGCTGAAGACCATCACCCCCTCTGGTGAGGCCTACAAGAGGCTTGAAGAAGATACCAGGATATCTGCCTTTACTGCATAATATTCAGAGGTCTCTTTGGTTGATTTGAGATCCATCCTGGATGACCTCAAGGGCTCTGTGCATATCACTGAGGCTGTGTGGGAATAGCTGGACCAGGTGTCAGTTCTTGCTTCTTCATTGTCAGGATCATTTGATCACCAAGTCTGCACTGCTGGCATGTTGGAGGTAAACCTTTGTTTGATGTGGAAGGACACCTACCTCGAGGGTCATCGGTTGCCTGACCTGATATTCTGCAGGGCCAGAATAGGGCCCTTCTTCTTGGGAACCTTGTTCTGAGGAGAGATGGCAAAAGTTGTGTGGTGTGTGCAGGACCTGCCTACACCTGGACCTGATTGTGAACTGTAGCAAGGCCAGGCTCTGTCTTTCTTGGCATCCAGTTTGACCTGGTCACTTACACCTGATGCTTCTAGGAAGACAGGTTGGAGACTGCTGACCCTGCGCAAGGTCTTTCTGACTCACAGGGTTCTCTTGGGGCAACAGTGGCAAACCCTGCTAGGCTCCCTGTCCTTGATGGACTCTCAGGTCCCAATGATCTCCTTCAAGGTTGTCCCTTGCAGCACGTGCTGTGGGACAGATGGTCAAGGGACCTAAGCTATCATGCCCCAGTGCCAGTCCTCCCTGAGGACCATCAGCACTTATGGTGGTGGATCATTCTGGAGAAAGTCATATAAGGACATATGCTGGCTCCTTTTCAGGCTCAGCTTACCATCTACATGGACTTTTTCAGTCCGAGTGGGGAGCCCAGATGGAGAGCCCCAGCCTTAGGCCTTTGGCTGGTGCAATCCATGTCTCATCACATAAACTGGTTGGAACTGGAGGCAATACACCTAGTGCTCATCTACTTCCAGGACCAAGTGGAGCACAAACATGTCCTCATGATCTGTGACAATAGGACCTTGATCACCTACCTCAGCTGGCAATCCAGATCACATTCCCGCAAGTTGATAGAGCTGGCCGAATGCATCCCTTGTTAGCGCTCTGAACAAAATGTCTTCACACACAGGAGGCATGTCCCAGGACAACAAATGTCCTGGCCAACCAACTCTTGAGAATAGGTCGGCCGGTAGGGATGGAGTGGTCACTCCACCAACAGGTCATTCAGGTCATGTGGGCTAGACAGGAAACTCCACATGTGGATCTGTTTGCATCAACCAAAAATGCAAAATTACTGCTTTACATTTCACCGTCACTCTAGCCATGGACTGGTGCAACTTTCTGGCATACGCCTTTCCACCTCCACAGATTGTTCTGAGGGTACTGCACAAGGTTCGGTCCCATAACTGCAATCTGATTCTGGTCACCAGCTGGCCCCAAAGGACAAATTGGTCCATAGACCTCTTAAAATTAAACATAGAGCCCCACTACACATACAGAGTTCGAACTGCGGAATAGGATATTGACTACTAGGAAGTGGTTCTGGGCAAAAAGACACAAATACAATACCAGCATGGCCAAAACTTCTGGTGCAACTACAGATGAGCATGTTCCACAGGAAACCTCATATGTTCAAGCTCCATGCTTGGTGGTTGTCACACAGCACATCCATTACAGAGGTTTCTTGGCAATGTTCATAGATAAAATTGCCAAAGGTGGGCTTTGATCTTCTTCTCCGATGTTTAACTTGGCTCATTTGAAAGTGTTTTTATATTGATGTGCCAATTGGGTAATACATCCTTGGTCTCTAGGCATAGCAGACTTTGACGACTTCCTGCTTTACCAGTGGCAAGTATTTAGCAAAAACTGGAGCCCTGTGGAGGGTTTCTGATAAGCAATCTCCTCTACCCTTGTGAAAGTAGTGGTCATTTGTACTTGGAGTGATCCTCATCAATCGGTGCTCATTGCCTCCTTCTACACTTACAGACTGGCTGTTAGGCAACTCCTTCCTTGGTGGGACATGTGCCTGGTCTTGATCATGCTGAAAAAATGGGCCTATGTGTGCTTAGAGGACCCCTATTGGGTGGACGTCAAGTACCGGACGTTGAAAACTTTTCTACTAGCATTTGCTTTGAGGGATAGAGAATGTTGGACCATGTTCTAGCTCATGACTGAATCCAATGGTCACCTGACCACTCCCAGGTGACATTGAGTCCTCACTTGAGCTTCTGTGCAAAGAACCAACTGGCTCGAGATTCAGCTATGGCCCTTAGGGGTTTTACCCTCCATGTTATGACTACAGCATTTCTGTGGGTGGAAACAGCCTTGTGTCCAATGAGACCTCTGCACTGGTACCTTTCATGCACATGGATGGTTTCAGGGGTCAGAGTATACCCTCTTTTTGCCCCTTGGCAATCCTCAGAAGGAGCAAGTTTACCATGGAGCTTGTCTCAGCTAGAGCTCACAGGGTGCAAGCCTTCAATGCCTCCTGGGGCACCCCAAGGGATGACGTGGTTGTCAACATTCTCCGGGCTTGCTACTCATGATCATACCTGACTTTTGCTGAGTACTACTTGCAGACTTGATAGTGCTAGAGGAGAGCATGTATGCCTTTTGGATGTAATAGGCTCCTCTGCAAAGGTTTGTGATACCTATCTATCGGACTCTCTGAGCCCCATCAGAGCAGCAACAGCATTTAAGTTTATGTCACGCTTGTGGTTAAGACTTGATGCAGTCTTTAGTTCTTATGAGTGGGCCTTTCCCAAGTAAGACTGACCTAATCTCGAACTGGTATCAGGCAGTTCTCCCAGCAGTCTCAGCCCAGTTTATAGCTTGTCGACCCATTTTGGACACTGCCTTACGGAGCCATACAACTGGCTCCCAGCACCTGCAATTTTTCATTTCTAGGTCCTGATAGATCTCCAAGACAGGAAGAGTTAGAATTGACAGCATGTGCAGACAACTACAGTCAGGCCACCTTTATCTGTCACTTGACAATTTGGTAACCTTGAAATTTGGCACCAATTAGCTGAGAACAGATTTTCACTATTCATTTACTACATGATAATCCAGCACCCTTGAATTTCGTCACTGTCACATTAATTTCAAAAGAAAAGGGCCTTTTACATTGCAATTTGCCTCCTAATCTGTCACATGATACTTCCCATTATCGAGCACACACTTGGTCATGAGTCTAGGACCTGTTGCAAATAAATGATTCCATGTTGGTTTTTTGAATCCAACATTTTTGTGGCGATGAAGTTGCCAAACAGATGGTGCCCGACTGTGTCATATTGGCCAGCGATTTCGGGGGAAGGGGAGGGGGGCAGTGCAGTCCCATGCTGGTTGGTGAGGAGGATTTCCTAGCTTTGGCAGGGATTCTGCTGTTGGCAGCCTCAAGTCCACCCATATTTAAGGTTTTCCCTTTAGACGTCCTCTCCTCAATCGGACCAATGGGCCCCCAAGAATTGCAGTCCTGGCTGTCTTGGTCAGTATGCTAGTAACGTTACATGCTCCTCCAATGCGTTTGTATACCGGCAATGGTGGTCGAGAGGTAATGTTACGTAACTGATACGATAATTTTTTTAGTAATTTTGGTATTAGTTAGTTTACTTCCCTCTCGACCACCAGAAAGTCCATCCGACCACCCTGCTTCCTTCATAGGTGACATCACCTGACCACTCAACAAAAAGAAGGAAGGTGGGAGCATATGCACCAGGAGTCGCCACCAGATCCATGTGGAGTGAGAGGTGATGCCACAGGACCATTACGTACTTAGGAACAATCCAGTGAGTGAACTCAGCTTGATTGTCTTGGGTGTTATGCCTGGTCTTGGCAATGGTTGTGGAGAGGTAAGTATACTTACTAATACCGAAATTACCTAAAAATTCACATATTGCACAACAGCCACCTGGTCGAAAAAGAGGCAGGTTTGTGTTCACAATGCAGTCCCCACCCTGGGCACGGCAGGACGATTTACCTCAAATTTACCACAATAGAATAAACAAATGCGAAAAGCCGGTATTTCCTCAAAGTGCAGTTTTCATAGAGTTTACAAGAAATTGGAAAGAAAATATTGGAAAGGAATGATACGGCATTTTTAAAAATCAGATGGTGAATTTGAACAAGGATGTTTTTTCTTTCTTCTTTTTCATTTTTTTTCTTTTTCTTTTTTTTTTCTTTTTTTTTTTTGACCATTCTAGCTCAGTTGAATTGTCAGTAGCTGAGCTCATCTTATGGTCCGTCGTCAACTATCGACTTCTTCAAAACCGTCGGCCAGATACACGTCCAACTTAGTAACAATGTACCTTGGGTGAATCTCTACCAAGTTTGTTCTAAAGATCACACTCCATTGATTTTTGGATTATTATCATCATCATCATCATCATCATCATCATCATCATCATCATCATCATCATCATCATCATCATCATCATCATTATTATCATTATCATTATTATCATTATTATTATTTTGTTCTCTTTTTGTGCTAATCTGAAAAATTTTGGGGTCTTTAGCAGTTTTGATTTTTGTAAATTTCTTTGTTTTTTGGGGGGGGGAGTTAACAAAATCGCAAGGGTATATATTCATCTCAGCTGATCACAGGACTGTCACAGTACTGTTGTTTAAAATTATTTCTACCTGAAGAAAAAGAAAAAACAAAACAAAAATAGAAAATTACTAATACTGACAGAATTCGTGTATTTCTCTATCAGACAGTGTTGTCGTATATCCCTTGCAATAAAAGAAAGCTTACAAACTATGCTCATGCTGAATTGGCATTTATAAAATATACAGCTTATGCTATACAAAATACTTTTACAGGCTACATAAAGTATCCTGAGTAATCAATGTCAATGAGATGACCAGTTAAAAAGAAACATTTGCGGCGCATAAGAAGTAGCACAATCAGGAATTATCTCAGTGGAGGATTTATTTAGATTGGACATTTGTCATCATAAAGCTACATAAACAATCACCCAATTGCTTATGTTACATCTAAGCTTTAACTTTAAATCCAAATAGAGCAGCATAAAGCAAGTTTAATGTAGCAGGTACATGATATCTGTGGCAGGTACATGATTTTTGTAGCATGTACATGATTTATGTTTGGGGTACATGATTTGATTTCGAGTTACTATTTAAAGCCAACGCCAAACATAGCAGTAAGGCAAAGGAGGTACAACATTGAAGGGGATATATGTCACTGTGGGAGAAGTAAATCTACACGGATTCGAAGAATGTTGTTCCAGAAAAAAAATCAAATTGCAAATGCAAAATGATGCAATCTAGGGCCAAATTAATGTACCTGTTTGTAAATTTGAATAAATAAAAAAAATTAAATTTCAATAAGGGAAGTTTTAACAAATTCGGGATACTGATGTTTGACTTTCGATGAAAAACTACGCGTTACTGTCAGCTTGTAATGCAGACGTATACGCTTGACCTTGTGTCACTCGTCAAGGCCACCAGAGCATATGCCTGCATTTTTTGTTGTATTTCTATATGAACAGTGCTGAAAACGAGAACTGATCGGACTATAATTTGCTAAAAACAAACAAAGAAAGAGAAAAACTACTGCACCCAACATTTTCTGCAAAATGCAAAATCCATACACAAATGGAGTGCAGTAATATAATTTTGGGCACGGCGCCTAATTGGTAAAGGGTTCAATAACTCTTTCCCACTGCAATCGCCCAAAAGCGCCCGGATGCGAATTGTCGTCTGCCTGAATCCTTTACTTTATATTTTTTGCTATTCAAAAATGTTTTCCTGAGAATTTAGATGAGACCTTACATGATGGCACGCCGCAAGTAGACAGCTCTCCTTGGCATACATTGGGCAACTTATGCTACAGCCACGACAACAAAGCCCATTGATTCATCACTGCCAATATGAAATTCCAACTCAAGTACTTTTCGAGTTATCACCATAACATGAAAAATAAAAACAAAAAAACAAAAAAATGTGACTTTCATGATTGTGTCTAGGTCTCCCAAATCTAATGAGTAAGCTGATACTTGTGGAGGTTCATTAGGCTAGTTTGTGGGGGCAATGATAACGTATTGGTATAAATAAATGAAAAGTTAGCAAAAGGTCTGTGTCATTATTCCAGATTAGTAATAATCAAGGCAAGATAAAATTGGCAATGGGGACCCTCTTAAATAGGTATCGCCTAACCAATACGCCAATGCTTAACACAGAAATAAAACGGGACATACAAACAGCAATATCTTGCTATTGTAGACACCTGCAGGTACATATAAGACCGAATTTCACGCTCTTATATCTTATCCCCCGTTCCCAGAAACTATATTAAAGCAGACTGACAAATGAAGAGATTAATGCCAAGATAGACAATACAAGCATGAGTGGTCATGTGACCACATGAGTGGTCATCGCAAGATACGCTTTCTACCGGAAAGGAAAATGAATATGAATGACATGCTAACATAATGTAAGAAAGACATTATGAGTACCTTGCAATTGTATCATTAATTCCTAAGCTGTTAAAAGGAGAAGCTGGCATTATTAATGGTTCGCATAATCTTCCTTGCAAAAGCAGTTACGCGCAGAAACACACAACTCTCCATTCAGTTCATTACTCAAGGTGCCAATCGTTGTATGCTGTGATGTTCCAAATACCACAGAGTGACAGATAGATGCAACTATATGATGGTAATAGAGCCCTGTTGAACGTGCTGCTGGGGGCGAAAGAAACATGCCCCACCTATTTTTTCCTTCAATAGGTCATTTACATTTTATTATTTAGTATGGTATGAGCCTGTACATCAAAACTACTTACAATTCCATCAGGAATTGCACGTCAAAAACGTCATTAACATTTTGATTATTTAGTATAGTATTAGCCTGTACATCTAAACTACTCACCATTTCACCAGGTTCAAAAACGTTGATGCATGCGTAGTTGCCCGAGCATTTCAGCTATTCCAACCTTCTTCGTGTTCAGGACCGTCACTATGTCTAATTTCAAGCACCTTATTCACATAATTCTGGGGACTTCATCTCAACTTATGGTCACTATATTTGTTTTAGTGAGCTGGGAATTGTCTCTCAAAATTAAAAGCTCATTATATGAACAAATATGAACCCGCTATATCATGTTCCAATATTTTGATAAAGCAATTAGCCTTGTCACATCCGAAATATTCTATAGATTTGCACCAGCAACTTTTAACATATATACTAATTTTATATGAGAACCATTGTGCAATTGCGAACGTTTGTTAAAAGTCTAGAAATTATTGACCAGGAAACAACTTGCTAGAGATGAGGTCGAGGAACATTCTTCCAAAGTGTGAATAGGACGCAGCCGATGGGTTTTTGAAAAGCCACACACAAAAACCCCTCAAACACACACCCACACCCACACCCATCCACCCACACACACACACACACACACCAGTGATAAAAAATCGAACTGTTTCGGATATGATTTTTTCACCGCAAACCGGACCGAATTTCAAATTAAATTAAAAAAGCAACTGAAGGGTAACCTAATAAACACACTTGATGGAGACCCACGCAAAGTACATCACTGCCACTTTTTAAGTGGATTCAATAAACGTTTTTTTTTTTTTGAGAAAACTAAAGTACATGTGTCTTGCCATGTGGCTTAACATTCCAATATATTAACCGTGGTAACGAGTACACTTACAGCTGATTGCGTAGTTGAATAAAACGTCATTACAAATGGGGACATAGCAGCAGTGCTGCATAGTGTACAAGCCTATTAGAGGTGAAGTCAAGGGATATTGCTGATAAGTATGCAGAGACTCCAAACAAACCGAACATCACAACCTCATTTTGATTTATAAAATGAAAGAGAATGGCAACATGTGCATCGTCTAATGAGCAAATCAATGTCTGGGGTTACCCAGAAATGTTGCCATGCAATTTCCAAGCAATTGGCAAAGTGGTTTGACAGGAAAAGATACTTGATGATATAAATAGATGAATGAAAAAAAAATTGTTGACCGGCGATGACAACTTTAACGGATGGACGGACGACACATGCTCTCATAAGCCCAACTAGATGGCAAGTCAACTGATACTGAACCATTATTAACACTATCAAAGCAATCCATTTGCATATTGAAATGCTAAATATGAAATCCCTGGTACCGGCAAGTTTGATTCATGAAAAAGGTACCGACGACAGAAAAGGTAATTCTAAGAGCCAAATAAATCTCATAATGGCAAGTTGAGAGAGAGAGAGAGAGAGAGAGAGAGAGAGAGAGAGCGAGAGAGAGAGAGAGAGAGAGAGATTCTTGCTTTGTGCTCTTTCTATTACCCCATCACTTTCTCTCTTCGTCTACTAAACAACGAGTCACAAGTGGTTAAGAAATTGATAATGAGTCTTTATTGTAGGTTACATGTAAAAGCATTTATAAATAACTTTGCACTGTATTGCAAATAAATAATGTGGCGAAAATCAATAATATATATATATACAAAGATGTATTTTAATTGATCTACTCTCCACAGTTTTCTGGTAAAACAGTTTCATACTTTGTACAAAATATATATATGATCAGTCCCCATGACCTACGTTTTCTTCGATTCCTTCATTTTCACAGAAGCAGCTGGCGACTTTCCTCTGCCTCACCCTCCAAGTCCTCGTCCAACTTGAAACGGATGCAAGCTGGAAATGGAGCTAAAGATATCTATAGGCTGATAACACAAAACAAGGAAACTTTTTGTAAACATTTGCAGCAGTCTGTCTTATATAATGTGTAATACTGCCCTGGGAAACAGTTTTGCGTACTATATTGTGTAATCAACCATAAGACGGGAGGCTTGGCATAAAAATATCTTGGAGCATCAGTATAACATAAATTCCGTACAGACCCTAGTTGTAGAGAAAGTGTTCAGTGGTATATACATACATACATATATTAGCCCTTTTATTCAAGAACCATATATATATATATATATATATATGTATACTTGTGTGTGTGTATGCTACTGCTGAGAAGAAGGATAAAGCTACTATAGTTGTAACATTTGTGCATGCTGCAGAGAGTCAGCGTACGGCTGGAGTAAGCGTACGGCTAGAGTAAGCGTACGGCTAGAGTAAGCGTACGGCTTGTGCTTGGTCTGCTCTACCATTACATTTAACCACTCTTTTGGGACAGTGTGGTGGTCCTGAAAAGGACTTTAGTTTTTGCTTGAATGTGTGTCTTGGTGGCGACTGTACTCTCCGTGTTTCTGCAGGCATAGTTTTACATCTGCTGGGCATTATGTGAACCTCAACGTCGGGCACAACAATAACCAAATTTTGCACTTTGTACCATCTCTAGGACACCCTTTTGTATTGTGCTCAATTAAGCATGAACTGCTCCTTCACCACATTTCATAAAATTACAGTGATGCGCAATGCGCCCAATGCGCGCCGAGAAAAAAAACTATTGACTTGGGATATTTTCTCTGGAACTGGAGGCATGCTGGTACTTGAATAAAAGGTCTTTTTTCACCAGGAATACGAATCTGAGATCCTTGTGATAATTCAGACTAGTTTAACTTTTGTAAATCGACTTCAGACGTGATTGGTACTGGAAGAGATAACATAAACAGGTATTTCTTTCCATTGCTGCACGTAAGACACACACAATGGTGTGGCGCATGCACTGTTTGCAGGGCGCAGCATTGTAGCTTAGGTTCACACAGGGGGCTAAATGCAGCAAAACACTGCAGCCTACGGTGAAATCAGCGGGCAGGTACAGGCAATCAGCTCTGCAAAAAAAAATCAAGTAAGGTGAACATTTAATGTGATGACGTATACCTTTCTTGTTCCATCTTCATCCCATATTGTCAAATAATGTTGCAACCAATCTGACATTTTACTGAAAAAGTAGACTTCCCTTAAAAAAGAATTAGCTGTGCTGACAAACCTGTGGAGCACTGTTAACTTTAACTGGAACAGAATTAGTATTGTCATCAAGCCAGAGACGTTCTGCTTACTAACTTTTAGGGTAGGCGACATAGAGTCCGTATTTCCAAGGAGACGAATATCCCTATGCAAGGTATCAAAAACTGAACAGCTATGACTTTCACTAGGGGATTGGATTCCAATACAAATGTAGTGCGCATTCAGTTTGCATTCGTAAGCGCCCTTTATTTTGCCTATCCAACAGATAATAATTAAATTTGCAGAGTGACTATAACTTCCGTGTGCAAATAGTAAAACGGCCATCGCGTGTTACGTCATTGGGCAATTGTACCTGAAGTCAATTGCAATGACTATCAAATAGGTAATTTTCAACACATTTTCACAATGAAACGTGTGAAAATGGAAACCATGATTCTTTCGTTGCACGTGAAGCATTCTTCGTAGACTATGTCGTCACACCTATGGGGAGTAATAGATTTCTATTACCTCTAGTAGTCTGGCCATTGGTGAATTTGATCTCTTCCCAATTTGTGTGAACGGATATCTCTTGGTCAGCGACAAAATTTATATGCTTCATAAAGCATCATTTCTAATTCATTTTATTCCCTCTTAAATTGGATGCTTGGTAATAAATTTTGAAGGCTCTGCATTTCTTGTGCGCACTATATTACAAAAAAAGATGACTGCTATCATATTTGTTTCATACACGTACACTTTAGAAGCCATTGTTTAAGGCAATGATGGTCATTGTTGATGGACAACCAAGACACGTTTTGATCCAATGATAGCTTCAGCAGTTACAATGGTGAAAGGTGAAGGGATCTGATACCCATAAAACTATGTTACAACAGAACTTTAAATAATGAAAACGGCAGGATTACTAGCCCTTGGACAACTTGATATTCCATAGTTTCCGTTCTCGCAGCCTATATACAAACATACATACAACTGTGTATTCGTTTTGTCTAAATTTCAGTTACACCCATGCATAGACATTTAAAAACATTTCAGTTACCTCTTATTGACATTTCAATGCAAGTTTAGTAAACAGGTGCCTGCATAATCACTGTTCTCGCCTCACTTGCTTTGTTCCACGATATATAGTAAATGCTTCACGTCGACTGAGCATGCAAGCAAAATGGTAGGATGATACTTATTCGTTAAAAAAATGACATGGCTTCAAGTTCACACATGCGTTTGAACGATACAGGTACATTTTATCTCGGTCACCATGACCCTACCTGGCAGTACACTCACACGAGGCACACAGAGATAACAGTTGGCAGTAATTTATGCATTTTTAATATGTGATATTTTGTACTTTCTGAGCATCCCATTTCCATCAATGGATACGTATTTAATGCCATATCTAAAATCGTGTTGTCAAGAGTACCATTCTGTTTCAAGAAGTGTGCAGATCCTTTAAATGGCAGCCACTTCCATAAGGTATTTTGTGTTTTTGTTCTTTGGGAAAGCATTCCAATTTTCCCTTCACCAATGTTTTATCATACAATTATGTCTCTCCCTCCGAACTCGTTTTGCTCATAAAAATCAGTATCATCGCCGGCACTTCCACCAGACGCAGTTCCATTGTCCGATAAATCTACCGCTCTGGCCCTAGTAAGCATATGGCGGGGAATGTCGCTACATGGTGCATCTTCGTTCTCATTCGCGTGTGAACGAGATCTGTATTTTTGTGGTGGAGAACTCGTTTCTGAATCAGACCGAATGTCCACCTGGCGCACTTGTTGTTGTGGAGTTCTGTTTACCTGTTCTTTCCCGTGGTTGCCGTCCGGTTCACCACGGCGCCAATACGCGTATGAACTACTTGGGGCTTCACTATCGTCGCCCATCTCCCCATCATTTCTTTGGGGATGCACCAAAGCCACTTTGTACTGATTTGGTGAATCACTTCTCAGATTCATGTCATCGCCTTGTTTTTCAAAGCTTGAGTCCGATGGTTTGGGTTCTGGGCGGACAGGGGTGTATGAACTGCCTCCATCATGGTAGTAGCCATGCGATACGCGAGGTCTCCTATCACAAGGCGACGATCCATGGTGAGAGTGTTTTCGATGTCTCTCCACTCCCGGGCGGCTGTGTGTACTTCCCTGACGGCGCCGGCCTGCAAGCAACACAACATTCTATTGAGCCGAGAGATTGAAGCAACATAACATTCTATTAAGCCGATAGATTCATATTTTAAATAAGCATGACGAATCCTTAGAAAAACTGTTTCAGTGCAAGTTAATTTATCATTAATTAATATAAAGAAAATTAGTATATTTTCAATCGACTTGTGCTAAAATTGCAAATTTATGATTGTTTTTCCTCTCAATGGTCTGCTACCCGAAACAAATAAGATCATGGACGTGGAAAACAGATTAATGACTGTTCCATTCTCTACCTAATGATGTCATCAAAATTATGAATTATGGTCTAAAGCTGCACTCTATTTTTGATTCATTCTTTTAGTTCTGACCTTTATTACAAACAAACACCTTGTGTCACAATGTAGGTAGCTGCAGTGCGATTTTAAAGAAGCTGCTTATTACGTGTAGTATTTCATGTACATGTACGTTCATTTGGATTACGTATGCTTAGGTTACCGATTGAATACAAACAACATCATATCTTAAAGATGTCATGGAAGCATATCAGACAATATTAATTACATATTCTTGTAAGATTAAGGAAAAGAAAGAAAATGAAAAAAAACCAGCAAAACAATTTCTTGATTAAATCGAGCCAGTGTTAAGAAGCAAACTCCCAATTTTCACGCAATGGGAATGTAGACGTAACTCATTGGTGTCTATGGGGACATATTGACCTTCGTAAAAGCCTTAGAGAAATGCTCTGTGTAAATCACATCGCATGTAAGGGCTTAATAATCGAATTCTCAATCTCTGCCATTAAGTTTAACAGGGACTTAAACTGTCTACAAGTACTTGCCAAGGAACAAGAGTAATGCCCCAACAAAGTGAAATCTGTCACACTTGCCACGGGAGAAATCACAGAAGCCAATGCTTTCCTCTGTATTCTATTACGGCACCGAGAGGCACGTAATCCCACTTTATAATTGGGTCGAGACCACAATTCTCAGTGCACCCTTTTCATGCTCTTTTGGTTGATATATGGCTATGTTATTGGTTAATGTGCTCACGATAACCTCTCATTCTGGGTTTCGCGTGGGACTTAAAAGTCTCCAGTAATGTACCCTGCTCTCATATCCCTCACCCTTAAAGATTCAAATGTCTATTCAAAAGGAATTCCCGACAGTAATTATTTGTGTATCAAAACCGAAAACACCGTAGAGCCTCTGGGAGAAGCCACATGGGTCTTAAATACTACTGATAATCATGCCGGAAAAGAAAATGCTTTTAACACCAATGTCCATTTGCTTGCTTCATACGAAGACTGCTTTTAGTCTATAATGACCGTGAATTACTTTGAGTCCAAACTTTATGGTCTGTCGTCTTTGTCGCCTGGAATGCTTGCTGGTCGTCTTGCTAACAATTTTTAGTGTAGCCATCCAGAGACCACGTTTGAATTGTCTTCTAATGCATACCTTTAAAACCGATCAAACACAGCCGGAAATCCAATCTCCTCTGCCTCTGCTTCTGCATGAGGCTCTTTTTTCAGAACAAAATGAAAATCATTGAAGATAATCATCAGGAATGCTATGGACTCAGTTTGAATCCATGAGCCATAAAGGGTTAAATTTTTACCCAGAGTTAACTGAGAAATACGGCCGATAGTTAGTAATTATTTTGGGAGAGCCAGCCGTAGTATGTTGGTCTTCAGCATTTCTTGTTGTTCATTTCCAGCTGGCTAATCGAAAGAAAAGTACCTTGAAGAATTTGTTGTCTTAATCTCTTGTGTATTCTACCGTAATTTGCTCTATTGTGGCGCGAGATGGGATAAATGGTACCTTTATGCAGTATCCCACGCACTTGTTTGAAAGTAAAATCCACTGAATATGATTTATAAGAACCATTAGTACTTACGTCAGATTTATAAACAACAAAAGAAAAGGACTTTGAATTCGGTATATGCACTGTCAAAGCAACAATCATGTTACATTTCAATGAAGTTATCCTTCAGCATGTGCACCATTTGTGTAATCTCACCAGAGGGCAGTGTCATATCGAAATCTAAATCAACTTGTTTTGATGGAAGGCATTGCCTGGAGAATTTCCCACCGAATTAGTGTCAAAAGAATGGCGGGACATATGCCAAATATATTGTAATATTTGCCAAGTCTCGTGCGTCTTAATTGGATAGGCAGTTTTCCGCAAATGGTATATTGTAAATCGCTTTATTTTCGCGTGTTTAAATTTTCACGGTTTTTTGTATTGTGACACTTCATTGTAGTTTTAGTTTCACTATTTTGGACATAATTTCAACTTGACCAATGTTATAATACTATTTTATTGTGTTTTCATTTTCACTGTTTTCTGGCATCAGCAAAATAACCGAAAAGAAGAATACAACGAAATTAAAGCAATTTACAGTATTGATGGCCCTCACCATGTCCCGATGGAATAATGTCAAAGCAGACATTTAAAAAAAAAGACCACTCCGATGGGCACGTCTCTACCACACAAAGCCAAAGAGCAAAAGGCCAGATTCAACAAGCCGTCCTCTGAGCTATCAAACATCCGTGATATTTGATTGCGTAATCTGATCTGGCTGTATCGGGCGACAGCGCCATAGGTTTACTGGGCAAAATATTTAGTAAATGTTATACACTGATCAAGCTTTGTGGAGGATTGGTCGCCCCGGGATGTACGAATCGCTAATTAAATGAAAAATCCATTGCCGCCTTTGTTAGATTTGGCCATCGTGCCAGAGGAAGCTTAGCCCGCTTATATGCAGAGCTGTGTAAAGATGCACGCGGTAATGTACCAAAAGTACGAGAAGGGGACGGGAGATTCGGTTGTTAAGGCCCGAAGGTCATTGCACGAAGTGGTCCCATGTGAATCACAGAGTATTAAACATCACGCAGGGGGGATTATCATCAGAATTATTCTCTTATGAAAGTAAAATTCCATCTGCCTTGAAGCTGTCTTGTAATTGAAAGTTTTATCGAAAGCACTGTATGCTTGCAGTTAATATTGTGTTTTTTCATCTGTGCTTTTAGGTTTGGCTAATAAGACCTGTCTGAACTACATCATAACGCTGAGGAGAATCTGGCGGAGGCGTGCGACTTCTCAGAAATAAGACACTTAAATATCCACGCAGTACATAGCTGCTTCTGGCCAATTTGACTGTGCATCAGAAGAGATCGGTAATCATTTTCACGCCTGGTTTGACTCCTGTTTTGCCTGCGTAACAGATTCAGTGACTGCGCAAGGTACTGAGGACACTAACACTCAGGATACAGGCAGAGGGTTGCTTCGCAGGCAAACTCCTGCTTTCCTTGTTGCAGACTTTTTTCATTCGAGTTGTTCGGACTTTTTAGGAGGGATGTTTCTGCTAATAAATGACATTATGAGATCCATATATCAAAGCAGTTCCCCTTAGATGCTAAAAAGAAGACACCACTGAAAGAGAGAGAGAGAGAGAGAGAGAGAGAGATCATAAAATTCGATCTTCTTTAAGGTGATGATGGTGAGTTTGCAATATTGATTAATTGTCATGTGAAAGATTTTTTTGCTGTCCGTCTGGAAATTGTCAAGGTGCGTATGTTTCAGACACAGCAAGAACCACATTTCAAATGAAAATAATGCCATAAAGCAGACTCTTGGGAGAGGAAAATGCTTAATATTTCCTTGCTGTTTTATCATATACTTTCCGTGCATACACATGCCACATGCTACAGATACTTTATACTCTTGAATTAGAGGTAATGCCACTCAAGGGCAATAAGCACATCAAATATTTCACAGGCTCTCCGTATTGATCCCTCGACCGACATCAACATTTTGGGCTCAAGCATGTCCGCAATACAAATATCAAATAGTCTTGGTCTGTTTAACTTCGATGACCAACAGATGAATTATGTTGTTGTAGTCACATGAAACTTTTATCACCTTTATTCGGCAATGATGTACGATACGTGATGCTTTGGTCCCTAGCTCCCTTACGACCTTTGAGGGCTGTCGGCGCGGCGGCTGCTTAGCGCAGGTTACCGATGGTAGTAGTAAACGAACCACAATAGACACCAGGCCAGCATCACCTTTTGACCCATTAGTTCAATAACCGCAGCGGAATCATCTTATTTGGTACCGTAGAGGAAGATGAGCACATTTAACATACGCTTTAAAAGTCTGCAGGTTCGTCCTGACATTAATTTAAAATAACATGAAACATGTTATAAAAACGTATGTGCATACATGAAACAGACCAAACCGTTTTCTCTTTGGCATAGAAACGAGTCAAGGTCTGGTGGTTCACGTCGTATAAAGCTAAAACGCTGCCTAACTTGTGTAAACGAATGGCGTTCAATGCATACAGTTGACGACATAATGATTTGGTTAAAAAGCTGAGTGACATTAAGCGACCAATGAAAGAAAGACAACATGGAACAAGTTACAGGAATATGACTGTGCATCACACAAAATCGCCATTGTGTATATTATTTATGAATCTTGTTTTGAAAGTAAGCATTTGTCCATAAAAGTGAAAAAATAACAGTGAATTGAAAGGGTTTAATTCGTCATGGAATACATTTTGTGTAGATTATAAAGGTAAACCGATCAATTCAAGATTCCAGGGAAATGATTCTGTGTTTATCACACGAACAAGTGATTTCACACAATTTCTCAATTTCCGCATTACAACGCTCGTGCATTTATCTGTGTTCATGGGAACCCATAGTTAATTTGACAAGATTAAAAAGTCCTGACTTCAGGGAATTAATCATACGTAACCTTGGTAGCACAATTATATATACAAATTTATGCACATGATCATGTAACTTTGACCTTGAAGGGGATATATCGCTAGCATCCAGGCGCTAATTGCAATTAGCAATTTAAGACGTAATTAGGAGAACAAAATCATATTACAGAGGTGCGAGGAAGCAGTAATAAGGAGAATGAAATAACTTCATCGGCGTCTAAGGCTTACTGCCGATCAAATGACGGATTATTAATCCAATCTATATTTTTCTTCCGGCCAAGTCATTCCACACCCATGAAAAGACACTCCATGTTTATTGTTGAAATCTGCGCCTGAAATATTCTTGATATGCATAATACTGCATGCAAATTGTCAAATGCCACAGCCAAGGTTGTTTTCCGTCATTCTACTGCACAGGTGTGTGGTAATTCTGTGACAACTAACTGCCATGCATCAACATGCAACTTTTGGCAATTTAAATGTACCAGAAAGCAGCCGCTGACGTGAATGTGTGCTGCATATAATTTGGTTTTCACATCATCTCCAATGGTTTTCGTACATGTACGAAACGGAATAAACCACTTGAAGTACCAAAGGGAAGTGCTGCTCAAGATGTATCTCCATTCTTTCACTCACTCATCAGATATGGTATGATGTGTCATGCGATCCCTTTTGACCAGTGACGCCCTCTGGTGGTCTGAGGTCTATCTTTCCTAGATGTGTTTAACCGTTTCCTGGTCACAATAAGACAAAGTCAATAACTTTCCTTGGCGTGGACTGGGCGCAAGCGACTGAGCACCAAAGACAGCTATTGTGTTTGGACTGAGTGTCAAGGATAGCTATTGAGTTTGGACTGGACGTCATGGATAGCTATTGAGTTTGGACTGGACGTCATGGATAGCTATTGAGTTTGGACTGGGCGCCAAGGACAGCTTTTGAGTTTGGACTGGGTGCCAAGGATATTGAGTTTCGACTGGGCGCCAGGTAGAGCTATTGAGTTTGGACTGGGCGCCAAGGATAGCTATTGAGTTTGGACTGGGTGCCTAGGATATTGAGTTTGGACTGGGTGCCAAGGAGAGCTATTGAGTTTGGATTGGGCGCCAAAGATAGCAATTGAGTTTGGACTTGGCGGCAAAGATATTGAGTTTGGACTGGGCGCCAAGGTTATTGTGTTTGGACTGGGCGCCAAGGTTATTGTGTTTGGACTGGGCGCCAAGGTTGTTGTTTTTGGACTGGGTGCCAAGGTTAATGTGTTTGGACTGGGCGCCAAGGCTATTGTGTTTGGACTGGGCGCCAAGGTTATTGAGTTTGGACTGGGCGCCAAGGTTGTTGTGTTTGGACTGGGTGCCAAGGTTAATGTGTTTGGACTGGGCGCCAAGGCTATTGTGTTTGGACTGGGCGCCAAGGAGGACTGTTGATTTTCGACTGAGTGCCAAGGAAAGTTATTGACTGCAAGTGTGTTATTAAAATAGGTCTTAACTTCAATTCCCGGCCACAATATTTTCCATTTACACCAAATTTAAAACTATTTACCTGGGACGTGCCATCATGATCTTTTAGAATTAGCTTTAAGTAAAAACATTAAAGCAGACGATAATTTACACCGAGCGCTTTGGGGAGATTTTGAGTGGGTAAAGGTAAGCACAGACCACCAACAAAGACGGAATACAGACCAAGACCTGAGAAAGATCTCGGTCTCTTTTGTCTTTTTCATTTTCTCTCGCAAGATTGAACTGTTGACCATTTATTCATCATATCAACTATAAAGCTACTTTACTGCGCTGTGCCATTACTCAGGGTCTACATGTGTATCTTTTTTCCTTCTGATGTTCCATCTTCGGTGACTTCAATCAATCAAAGAAACAACCCGACCACAATTAACTGCATTGATTAGTAAAACTCCGAAAAAGCATGAATGGCCCAAATGATCGACTCCTTCAAAGACGAAAGGAGATAACTACAAGCATCTCCGTGTTTGAAATTGTCATTGCTGTAACTGATGAAGGAAACACAATATGGAATTGATCAGGTATTTGCAGCTACAGTTGAGCACGCGTATTATCAATTATCATTCCAAACATTGCAAAAAGTCGCGTCTGTGCTCTAACATAACCTTAGATTAATGATTGCGGGCAACCGTTGTACGTGCCAAATAACCTAGCATGCAAATTATCTTTTCACTTTGTATGTATAACACGAAACATTATATGAATGTATGTATCCTTTTACTGAAATTAAACAAGTAGACTATTTTTCACGCTGACAGAGCAACTTGTATGATAACACTTTGATGTTTGAACCGGTCGATTGAGAATAGAAGTTATAAAATTCGAATGTGTCATTCTTGTAAATTGTTTGCCTTTTCTCATTAAGCGACCGCTTTCTCCGGCTGGTCAAGCTCTTGATTCATTCTTTCTAAAACACAGAAAATGGTAAATATAGAATTATCTACATTTGGCATTGAAAAAGTGTTAAAATAGAGTTTTTATTTTCATTTGCATTTACAAAGGGTTAAAATAGAGTTATCTGGATTTGGCATCGCAAATGATAATTGGAAAGGAATCCACAAACTGTTGGGGTGGAACAAATTGTAAGTAGACTGTTGCATTAATTTTGTCACCTAAGCGCACAGAGCGAGGGGACAAATCAAAATACATTGCTCACCGTAAACTTTCAATTTCAGTAAGTGCAGCTCCACATCAGTACATCCGCAGATATACTCGTAAAACATTGTATTGTTCATATGTATGCTTTACTGGCCTTGTACTTTTATAAAAAGGAAAAGGAATAAAAGGTTTTAGTTTTTAATCAGATTAGCGGATCCAAGTGAAATTTGCATATTTAATCCAAAGTTTAACTGTGTGCAAAACAGTTGTTTAGTTTAGCAGGCCCCCGTTCTAACATATTTTACAGTATTGTCGCCATAATCAACACGCACTCTTTCAAAAGCAGGGGAAAAAGAACATATATACACAACGTATATGTCCCCAATGATTGACATCATTTCGCATTTCGAGGAACCACATGTAATCAACAACCCAGTTGGCACGGAGGGCAGCAGGCTCTGGGGCCCAGTGCTTTGTCCGGGGGGACTACAGCTCCTGAACACCACAGACTTAAATGGTGTAGGCAGGACATGTACTGAGTCGAACATTATGGGAGATGCCAGTCAAATCGGAGCTTGGCTACCAGAACATGCTATCCCATCCAGTGCTAGGGAACCAGGAGATTGCAGCCCACTCAGCGCTAGACTGAAGGAGATGACAGTCCACTCAGCGCCAGGCTACAGGAGATGCCAGTAGACCCAACGTTAGGCCACAGGATATGCCTTTCCAGTCAGTACTAGGCTACCAGGAGATGCCAGTCCATAGAGCGCTAGGCATCAGGCGATGCCAGTGCACTCAGCGCTAGACTACAGGAGATGCCAGTCCACTCAGCGCTCTACTACAGGAGATGCCAGTCCACTCAGCGCTAGACTACAGGAGATGCCAGTCCACTCAGCGCTAGACTACAGGAGATGCCAGCGAACTCAGTGCTAGGCTATCAGGCGATGCCTGGGCACTCAGTGCTGGGCTATCAGGAGATGCCAGTGCACTCAGTGCCAGACTACAGGAGATCCCAGGCGACTCAGCGGTAGACTACCAGGCGATGCCAGTCCACTCAGCGCTAGGCTACAGTAGATGCCAGGCCACTCAGCGCTAGGCTACAGTAGATACCAGGCCACTCGGGGCTAGGCTACAGTAGATGCCAGTCTACTAAGTGCTAGGCTACAGGATTAGTTTGCAGCAAATTTTAAATTTAATACGACCATCAACATAAATTCGTTTCCACCTGACAGGCAGATATGGGTGACAGAACAAGGGATCCAGCTATGGTCTCTACCCAGCGCTACTCCCCTCGCCTAAAAAGGATGCTTAGAGACTTTTTTTTTTATTCCTCTTTAAGTTATTCAAATACGTTATTATGTTTAAATGCAAAAAAAAAAAAAAAAAAAAAAATTAGACCAGGAGACACCCAGTTTCCGAACCTTTCGGGGGCAGAGCTTTCCTACTTCAAATATATAACCTGTCCGTACGTGTACATACCGCTACAAAACTCTTTGACAATTTAAAATAACAGATTGACTGGGCTCTGTGTTGTTAAAAAAGTGAGGATTTTTGTTGATCAAAACTGTGCCAATACAGCAAATGTACCTATCATCATGTATATACATTTTTACCCCTTTCACAATTCAGGTGTTTACCTTAATTGGAATTTCACTAATTTTAGGCTCCATTCCGATCCAAACTATCCAAAAAAGAATATTTCATTGTTTGTTTTACCGATCTTGTGTCATCAATGAAATCAGCGACAATAAACAAGCAACGAAATCAAGTACATTTACAATGCATATAATATTGACTATCACTTTCATTGGAATCTGAACAAAATATGTGTTTATTTTTTCACCAGGCTAAATTTCTTCATTTTCTTTCTTTGTCGAATATTTGCATGCAGGCATAATTTTATTTCTTGTCATGACATTATTTACTTTAACGCAAAAGAAAGTTCCTCCCTATCAGTAGAATGAGACAAAAAGGTGAAAACAGGGTGCACCATCAGTGTGCGTTAACTTATTGCCCGGAATATATGTTCCTCCCGTCGCCATCAGTGAAATGTAATATTTACAAATATTTCCTATTGAAAAGAATTGTAACGTAAGTCTACTATGTATACACATCAATTGGAGCATGATAAAAGCATTGATTTGTGTTCATGTCAGGTGTTGAACTGTACAAATCATAGAAATTAAATTGCACCTGCAGTAATATCTCAATCCAAACTTTCTGAAAGTTAAGATTTGAGAACTCAAAACTCACAATTAAGGACACAAAATTTTCGTATTTGTTTTAAAATAAAGCTGTAATACAGTGATCATTGATATCAAATTTAGCAAGTAAACATTTATATTTACGTATACTGAAATTAAACTGCATAGACAACAAGCGGTATTATAAGACTTTCTGATCTGGCGTTCCACAAGTTTGCGTTTATCGATCAACGCCAAAACCTCTAGTGCCATGAATACCTTATGTGCTCATCAATGATCACTGACAACTGTACGTCTCAACACAAACGTTCCAATTCATTAAGGATGGCTGAATGCAGAGGTCCGTCTATCTCAATGAGATCGATTCTTAATGGCATGCACTGGAGAGTCGACGGGAAGTAAACGGATATTTCCTCAATACTCTTGTGAGTTGTCAAAATCAGGTTTTGTGCCAGCTTGTGCACGAAACACTGGCGGCAGGTGAAAACGTACACCCGGCATCTACTTCTACAACTTTTCATCGATCGACTTATGTGGGCAAATCAGGAGTCTATATTTTCTCCCTGAAAGTCATTTGGAACCGGGTGCTTTTTCATGAAATTCCATTTCCCTTGGGTGCATAAAGGATACAAGGCCACCTGATTTAATTTTTAGTCAGGAAATAGCAACGTTTGTTTTAGTCGTCTTGCGGTTATGTACGTTCTGTTTTGATTTATCGTGGAGTGTTAGTGAGTTTGCTGCTCACTGAGGACAGCACCTGAACTAGACTCTGGAATACGGGGAAATTGTTTGCAGCACACTTGGTCTTATTTTAAAAAAACACTGATTATATATTCTATTGGTTATTGTTCAATTCACAAGACGATCATAAGACCAATCACATATAACGCGAGAAGTGTACGGTACCTCAAATAAAGCAAGTGCTCTGATTGGTCAATACAGCGGGTAATATCTTTCATACCACCCCTGTGACATCACGGGACTACAGGCCATGTTCCGCTCGATGGCGCTGCTGTCGTTATAGCTTGACACGTTGCAGTGATCACCCTCCCTCGGCAAGCCAGTATGTACCCGTGCTGAAGGAAATACAAGCAGTTTTGAGCGCAATGTATATTTAAGGTTTGGGCCACACCTTTGACATAAGACCCTTGATAGGGCAGTGAAATGGATCAATCTGTACTTTCCTCAAGAAGATCAGTATTTATAGAATGTCCACAATGGTGTAATTTTGCACATACTGGCATCCATTTTTAGACTTTCTTTTGATTTATCGACTTTGTACAACACCCCATAGCCAGTTTATGTCAATACTTAGGCTGAGATACACTCTGCATAATGTACATAACAATGGTAGGCCTACAGCTTCCGGTGTCATCTTTATGACACCGAGGAGCTAAATGCTGTCTGCGGATGCTATGAATACTCTGATTTGTGATGTGTCAAGGTGATATTCAAAGTGAAATGTTTCACGGTTACCTCTTCTAAGACTTGATGCGTTAGACCGATCTGGAGGCCGAGATCTTGTGTTGCTCCTTTCTTCTTCCATGCCGCCGTTGCCTCCACTGTCAGTATTTGAAACATCCGCTGAACATGCGCTGTCAGAATCGCGCACTTCCGGTTTGCGAATTTGGTACTTCTCAACCTGTCAACACATAATTAAACAAACATTAGCATTATTTTCAGTAGAATAGCTCGGACTCCGTTCTGTCGAAGTACTGAAATGACCAAACAGTTTTATCAATAATTACTACTGCAAACCTCGAATGATCTCTCGTGCACACGTGTAAATAGTGAAATAAAATATAACAACTGATCGGTTAAGATTGTCTGTTTGTCATACAATATATGCATGTCATTGTTCGTTACCTACATTCCCATATAAATAAAAGAGCAAATAATTAGATGGTTGCTATGACAGGTATTGTCTCGCCATTTTCGTGCATAAAATTTAGGGGACATTTTATGGCAAAGTTGAATTTAAATGGGTTGTTCTCCAAAGATTATTTTTAGATAAAAATGTGTCAATTGTATAAACTAATAATTATAATGACACTATGTTTCGTTAACCCCCCCCCCATGATATGTATGGGTAGTTCCGCAATGTCTTTGTCTGCTATACTGTAAGGCCATACTTTGATATCTTAGAATATATGAAGTCTTTACAGAATATATAGGGGGAATTTTTGATGATAGCGTTTAATTGCATGCCAATTCTGTGATATGTATACGGCCTTACCTGTCCCCCACTACATTTTATCAATACCCGAAACTCATTCACACACATTCTGACTAGAGATTTTTGTCTCTGATGAAATGGTAGGTCCTTCATTTTACATCATTAGAAAATTACAAACATAAGAAGCTTGGGTTGTATGAGGCAAAACGAATAATGATAGTACTTATCACAGGGTTCACACAAACATGCAAACTAAAAGCGTGCGAGGTAAAAAATAGGTTACTTTAAAACTGTGAATATACAACAGCTGAGCAATCGCTTGTAAATTCGGGGATAATTTCCCTCACTTGCATATATGGTCCCTGTATTTACTAAAAGTAAACGTATTTTTTAAAGAGAATCTTGATTCACGATGAGATCTCCTGGAACTTTTAAGACAGACTGAGATTTGGCTCAATATGCGACATGTCTCACGTCTATAACTTTTTCCACTGAGGGGGAAACCCGAAGACCCATCCGTGGTTTTGCGACTGCGCCGTAAGGACCTATCCGTCTGACGTCATCTGGCCGCCCGGAATTGGAATGTGACTTGAGGGTGGAGGAACTCTCATAGTAAGGGCCAATATGTCCGCGCAGGGCTTTGGCATCTAACATCTGGAACTGTATAATTTGAATCCACCCTATTATGTGAAACACCCAGTTGCTTCTGCAAAAGCTTGCAAACCTTTAGTACCAACGTTTTGTCAAATTAAGGCTGTCTGCGAAAAGTTTTTATGATTGTGTATTTTGAGTTACCATCAGAAGTTACGAAATAAAACAATTATTTGCATTTTGTCAAAATGGCGAAGCTCAAAATTGTATGAAAAGCAATGCTCAAATATTCAGAATGCACTGGTGCCTTGGGCTTTAGTTTGCTGCAATATCAAATCGAATTTCTCAAAACGATGTGCAAAAGGGTTTTTTGCATTTGTATTTACGATGTTTGAAGGGCAATAACTTCGCCTTTTTACAAAGTTTTCCTTCGAAGAATGTGAGAGATGCATCTTGGCAATCTCAAAACAAAACAACAGCGCACGGATTTTAAAACAAAACAAATATAATCTGTCAAAAATGTTCCTTAACTTTTGTTTAAAAATGTGTAGTATACAAACAATTTTGTACCATAGGCTTATAATTTAGAATAATAACCGTTGACTGCACTTTGCACGATGAAAGATACTGAAACTTGCGCGATACATTAAAGAGGTATAGTTCATGACGTTTTTCAGAATGGTCAAAGAAGATTGATTCTGGGTTCTGACAAAAATTTGCCTTCTTATACACGCAAAGCACAAATGTAAAATATGTGAAATGCATAGCAACAGAAATACAAGGATATGCACATGTGTAAACGACAACAAAACACAAAAAGAAGAGCAAGATACATACGAACATGCAACGTGTATTCACAGTGCGGTAAAACAACAAGGAAGGCACACATCTTTATAATTTTTGCTTTGTATGTTTTCTTATTATTTCATGGACTACCTGATCTTAGTCTATCTTAATTTGAACAAGAAGTACAGGTGCTTACTGCTCTAACAAAATGTAATATTTGTGTTACGTGCACAAACTAAGTCAACAGTTCTAAAACAAGGACCCGTGACAAAAATAGGGTGATCTTTGTAACTAAGGCAGATGACATGCTTTATTCTACTGCCTTGAGAAAAAATGTAATGACCATGCAAAGTTTCATGAGTTCCGATGGCAACTTTAATATGTACAGTATATAGAATTAAAATTTTTAGTAAATTTAAGTTTTGCTATGGGGCTACAATTAAAGTATCGAATACACCCACTTTTGAGGCCTAAACCACAAGTGACTATTTGTTATCTGTCTGGAATAGGTTTCTTTCTGCATTTTTTTTCTCATAATATTGGCTTTTATTGCTGTAACGCGCTACATTGTTTCAGTGCTGTCCAGCTGAAAATCTCTGTCGCAAAATTTTCTTTACTTGTAGCATTTTTTTCACTTATTCACATAAGAAACACTTATTTTTGGTAAAATGTGTAGCAATTTTGAAGAGCATTGTAGCAAAATTTTGCTACAATGCTCCAGTTGGACAGCCCTGTGTTTGTGCCTGAGCGTCCAGTGTAACATGAAAAACCTGAGGTAAAAATCATTTTTCTTTTTAAACCTGGAGCAATTTTAATTAATTTTCCAGCAGCTGTATTTTCCCAACATCTCAAATGAGGCATCCCGTGCATGTTTTAATATGTATTTAGCGCATGGATTTTTAACATTTCCCTACAACCAAAATACTTAGATGCTTTTACATTTTATTTACCTAGAATGAACATGGCTGAACCTTTTAATGTCCATTTTTTCAAAAAAGGCGTGGACCAAAATCCAACAACAAAAACGAGTTTGTCAAGGCTACAGACACTGTTCTAATTGGGCCACGACGAGTAAATCCCGAGAGACCTAATGCCGACGCATGCGTAGAACTTTTTCCCATTCAAAACGACCAAAATAGGTCCGCTGTGGTTAATGTCGTTTGCCTCTTCTCTGATGTCAACAATAATTCGCCATCAGCTTCCCGCCGCGTACCCAAGATGCATCACGAGTCCGCCATGAATAGTTGTTCATCCATTCCCACTTGGATTAACTAATAGGGACAGGTAGCATTCTCCCATTTACAAAAAATGAATGCAATGAAACACCGAGGAAATTTCCCACCTTAAAGTTAACAGCTGATTCTAATCCAGAATGAAAGATGGCAACAATTATCATAAATGCCAGTATAATTTTACATTTTTATCCATAGTGAAGCTATTTTGAAGCGTTGAATAAAGTGATTAATACAAAAAGAAAAAAAAAAACAAAAAAAGAAAAAAAAAAAACAAATAAAAAAAGAAAAAAAAGAAAAAAAAAGAAAAAGAAAAATAGAAAAAAAAGGAAAAAAGATAAAAGAAAAAGAAAAACAATAATTGGAACAAATACGTAAATATTTTCACACATGCTTGATTGTCAAAGGGAAATCTTCCGGGTCAGCTTTCAAGAAAGACCTTGCCTCTGGATAAATGCTTAAGATTGTAGCTGTGTAAACGAGGACTTTGCCTTTAGGTTGAAATCTAACCTATTGTAAAATATGATATGTTTTCACATATAGACAGGATACAGACAGAAGGCTAGAATATCAGCTTGTTCAATACCGTAATAAAATAGATGTGTTTGTAATCTTGTTCTAAGGTCTTTGCCAGCGAATTTGAACCAAATAATGGGAACAGACAGAAGGTCAAATGTGGCGTATCTATCCCAAACAATGACAACTGTATTGTGTTGTAAAGGTCAGCGTTATCATAAAATCCATTAAATTAAATAGTCTCCGATTGCAATATTAGATTAAAGTGCAGCTCAGATGGACACATATGATATTTGTTCTATGATCATTTGATGGCACTAGTTTGGAGTCTGGGAGCCAATTGAAGTCAGATGCAGAAAATGCGTGACAAGACTTTATATGTAGCGCATCTTTATTTTTCAATGTGTCGACAACACTGTATCCATTTGTCTCAAAGATGGCCTATTTCAGCTATTGACGGGTAAACCTTTCAACGAACGCTCCATATGTCATGTAAAGTTAAATGTTTTTTACCGTAGCATAGCCAGTGTCCAGAGGAAACGATACTGAGTGATACATGTAAAACAGCCGATTATAGAATAGAATAGATTTGAATCGAATAGAATGGAATAGGATTGAATAAAGTAGAAAAGAATAGAATAGATAGAATAAATTTTATTCAGCACCTACTATACATAAAACAGTTCCATGTAGAGGTTAATAAAGCATGACAATCACATCTCATACAGGTGCTAAAATTTCCCACAAAGTCCGCAGACTTATACCCAGTGGGGTCCTTTATAAATATAGTAATGATGATAATGATAAAATGAAGTGAAGAAAGGATATAAAATCTGTAACATGATATAACAAATAAAACATAAAACCTCCTAGAATAGAACCACTGTTAAATAGCTGCATAGCCAATAATTCTATCTGCTTGAAATGATATACAAAAAACCCAGGGTGGTTAAAAAATATACTTAGTATTCATAACGGAAAATGAGTTGTGTACTATGACTGGAGTTGCCATGCACAATGATGATGATAGTTCAGCATAGAATATTTAGCAACAGCTTACTGCATCATCTTCATAAGTTGCTTTTTATTTATTTTTTTTAAATTGATTTTTTTTTTCGAAATGCTTAATATTCTAAAGCAACTCGTTCTAGTCAAGAATAACATCCTAATAAAAAGGGGTTAATCCCCGTGGATTCAAAATCTGGTGTCACAAAACCTGAACTAGTGCTCCTTGTTTGATAACAATGTTGTCAGGTAATCCTGGTAAAATTGAGCTCCATGTATCCAGGACACTTGTGCTGATAAATGTTAAAAACTTGATTGAGTCTGAGATCAATGTGTAAAAATATAATGTAAAATAACTCTTTCCATTATTATTACGAAAATGTGGGGTTTTGCAGACTAAACAAAGCGGGATATAATATATAAAAATGTATTTATCAGTTCAAGAAATTGTGTAGATCACATATAAAAAAGTAAGTTGAAAAGGTAGGCAATAGAGTAAGAAAACTACTTTTCTTACACCATAATTTGAACTTTTCTATTTGATTTACTTTGGGTGATCAACCGCCATTAAAGAGATAGTAGCGCCAGGGAGCTCTTGTAGTTAGGAGTGGGCCAGTAGTAAAGAAGATAAGAGCAAGAGTATTTCACAGATACGCCATTCCTGTGATATGACGATGAAGAATCACCGTTCCCTGAACTGCGCGATCTTGAAATGAGCGCTTCCGTCAAGAGCATGGCCTTCTGGGTAATAGCGGGCAAAGCCCGCTTTTACGGTATAGAGACAAGAAGTTGTGGAGAACATGACTTTCAATACTTACATAGTTTTCCCCCACATACATACCATCACAAATGAATCATCTGTTTCCATTTCAATAAAAATGCAAGCTACTAATATTAGACTGTCTTGTTTTTTGTAGATATGTTAGAAAATATATACACTTTTTGCATGGCATTTTGGTCCAATCAAAACGTGTCCCTAAGGGCCAGTGCTGCCACCAAGCGAAATTCGATTCACCCAACATGGCAAGACCGACATGCGTCACGGCGCGTGCTCGGTGCACCTGGTCAAGGCATGAACGAGGGCCTGACAAGGTACAAATGAACTTGGCAATGAGATGGCTTCGCCTGCTTCTGGGTTATACCCATTTCATGTCAATAAGATAAATTCGCACTGAAACAGTTTCGAACATTTTTTCAAGCAGCTTTTAACTCAGTTTTCAATTTGATTGCTTTAGAATATATATCCCTTTGAAATCGCAGTGCCAGGCTTAAATTACATTGTATGAGTGTGCAGATTACGGATGCCGTGGCCTGAACTTCGGATTCGGAGTTCCAAATGCAAAGCGGTTGCCATATTTTGACTGGTCGTAAGGTGGCAATAGAATAAAGATGCACAAGACCGTAAAGCTGCGTCCACTTTTTAAGGCGATAGCCGTTTGCATATTATCAAGGAGGCTCTTTTTCTAGCCTCCTTGATATTACCTATCACTGTAACTTTATCCTCGAACGCATGCTTCCGCGGGAGCTCTTTGAGCGCACCAAATACGTGTAAGGCATTCAAAATGGCTTCTTTGCACAACTTTTTATGCGCTTGCGCATCCAGTAAAGTGTATAAAATATTGATTTGTAGGAACGGAATTCACCGTGATTAGTTTTTAAATGTGGATTGTAACATGTAACCATGTGGATCGGAATAAATAGAATGAGCCCTATATTCAAATAGGCTGAGATGAGTAACATTTATGCAATTATAGCGACCTGGTGCGTGCCACTGCCAAATGCATGCGATATCTGCATTAATGTTTGCATGGGTCCTACAGTGCTGTAAAGTAGTCCTATTACTTTACCTATAGTTAACTTATGAAATTAGTCATTAGATACAAGTAAGTCTTAATTCACAATGGATATTTTTCAAATATATAAATTCATGTAAAAAGGTGGGACCGGTTGTCAGTCTGTGCGAATTAGGGGGCATTAAATACATTTAACATTCAAAGAGAATTCCGGTTTTTTTCCATCACAAATTACATAGTTCATAGAATGACACAGTATGGTTCGGAAATTTACATATTTGGAATTAGTTAATAGCATCGAGTGCTTTGTTCCTATTTTAGTTAAAGCTGATCAATAAGTCAGACATTTTTCGGTTTTTTCCCTCAAAAAATGTGTATGTATCGCGGCTATCAAGTTTAAACTTCCAGTAACTGAACTCTGTACACTAGGTCTATTACGAAAAAGCCTGCCGGCTGGCCATTAAAGATGTTTCAACTGATGATGATCATACTTCATGACTCACCTGCATAGATCATCTAGAATTCAGTCCTTGAACATTTTGAATACCATAGTATTAAATCATGACAGGGGTTGATAATTACGAAATAAACACATCAAACAATGATCTGAGAGTTAATAATATCAGTCTATTACATAGGCTACTCTCGGTCTCAAGATTTAAAAAAAAAATCCTGCAAACTACATTGTGAATGTACATTGTAGTCTCTGAAACTTCAGGACAATACGTCCGGTAGGAGTTTAATTCAAGGATGGCATCTAATTAAATTATTTTTTCATGGGCAGATACATAGATTATGTGATTTGTCCCAAATTCTGTTAATTGAATAAGACAAAAAGAATTGTAATTCTATGCTCACAAGAACTTTCTGTCGATTTGGTCTTTCTTTGTCACGGAAATGCGAAATATGCAAATCCAGTTACAGGTCTGTACCTTTTTATGATATATATATATATTCAAAGGAAGATCATCAAAGCCATATAGTCAACATGACGTGCCTATACGTCTAAATATTATGTCAAAACTGACTGAAAGACCCGACATATATAATTCAGATTCATTTTGCACTTTACAAAGTGGAAAAACGCAAGAACTGATCATAACATTCTATGATAGTGGAAGGGAATGTGCCAATCGGATGACTAGAATAGCATCACATGACCATGGACGGTTCCACGACCCACGCAAGGCTTGGCCTCAAACTCACAACCCCAAACCCAGTCTTCACGGAAGTAGATGGGCACAATCTGATGATCCATCGTCGGTCTGCTTCGTAAGGCTGGTAATTTCCACTAGATGGCGCTTCAAATTACGACATCTTACAAAGATACTGAAGCATTTATACCAATAGGTTCTACCTCGGGTGTCAGCGTAGTAATTTTCTCTGCAGGTTCAAGACCATATCACGCTCTTTTTCTGAGCATGAAAGTTTACATTTCTTTCGCCGACTTCGCAACCTGTTTTGGCCTTTAAATGTATAAATTGCGTTGAAATATAGAGTTTTACTATGAAAGAATGGGAATCCATCCTGTTTGAAGATGAATAGTTGCAAAGCTCTGTACGGAAAGGCATGGGAGGCTGTAGTCCCGCCCGCATGAAGGTCCTTTGGTGCAGAGTTTCGCAATTATTCACCTTCAAATTGCAAAGCAGTTAATTGTGGTAAATATATAACTACGAGATAGGGTGCATCGAAAATGCGAGACTATCGTCACTGAAATGTTTATGTGTGTCATTTTGAAGAATAAGCAACGAATGATATTTCTTTCTTTACACGGAGTCCTAGGGATGCTTCAGCTGTCTGTCTTGTACTGGATTCAGGGGTGGATGGCTGGAATCATTTAATCATTAAATACCATGAATGAGTCAAAACTTTGACCCCTCATCTGCCATGTTGTAGTTTAGATTAAACATAATCATTTCAAATGGATAGCCCTATAGTACATATAGACAGTAATAGCATGGGATAAGAGTGAGTCGACAGCATTCCTCTGTCCCTATAGGGTGCATCCCCTACCACTTCTACAGAAACTTATTTCTGAAAAAAAACTAAAGAAAAAAAGAAAAGAAACGAAACGAAAGACAGGAATATGTATACTGTCGGTGGCTGTTGACCAGTTGCCGCAGAAAAACATTAGGCATCTAGACACACCAGGGAATAATGAGGAAATACCTTCCCGACATGTGTCGAAACAATTTTCCATCAAAGGTGTTAAAGTTAGTGGAACAAGAAAAAGTAAATTAATCACGCAGGCGGCATTTTTATTTGCGAGTCAAAAACACGGTTGGGGGGAAAAGGTTAAACATCAATGGAACGCGAACTAAGCGAATGAAAGAGACATAACATTTACAAAGCATATGCTAATAATCTTGTAAATATCCACAGCCATACTAAAATGCCAATGTGCCAGCCGTAGTCTACGGAACTAAAAAACCGAAGCAGCGAGAGCACCGCAGAGTTGCTCACCGGTAATAAAATGCCTCTGACGTTGACTAGTTCCGCTTCTATGAAAAATGTATAACTTAGGGTAATCAATAAAAAAAAAGCTGTACGTTCCCTGAAGTCGAATGATGAGTGACCGGCTGGCGTTAGTTGTGTGACTCAACTTTCCCTTGAATATACGATAGCGTTCACTAATACCCGGATGTACATTTGTTTCCATGGCGTTTCTGACAGACGCTTACAAGTTATATGCGTGTCATCAGAAATAAAGTCATAACATCAGAAGGCAATGTATCATGATTCGTATAAAGACATGTGTCTACCAAAATGAATGAGCGAGAGCCGATCATGTAGAAAACCTTAACGGCAACTTGAGTAAAAAGAAAACGTGGAAAAATATTGTTTTTTTAATATGTTGCTTATACTTAGTAAGCAGCGTCAGTTAGTAACTATGTACGCCGTCCAGTATTGCGCTTGTTTTCAAATTTATATTGAAAATGAAACTCCTGCTATCTCTCCGTGCATCATCCAATCTTCAATTTATACCTGACCGTGAAAAGGACTTTTATTAATTAAATTTTATTTTTTTCAACTACAGAGAACAGTAGTAGTCTTTTTCGACAATTTTTTCCACTACTCAAGCGTCATCTCCAATTAATGGAAAAGGTAATTATGACCACCGTCATAAAAAGGCTGAGACCAGAAAATAATCCAGAATCTACAGGTGAAGAAAGCAGTTGAAAAATAGTGAATGGGATTATTCCACACACGTTGAGGTCTGAATTGATCAAGACACACGCAAAGCTATTCACTTGGGCGTCAGTCTGCTTATTGATCGCTATCGAAGTCAGCAACTATGTATCCTGTGCACTGCAATTTTTGCTTGCAATCACCAGGGATGTTGTGCCGCGATATACGTGTTAAAAGAACCTGTTGCGATTGTCCATTGTGCCTGTTTACCAGCCACGAGCATGTGATGATCACGAAGGACTACCCGGGGACGCTACCTCATTACCTCGGAATCCCGGGTCTGTGGGAACAATGTCTGCGAGTTAAAAAATGCTCTCTGGTTTATCTACAAAATGACGGTCTGAGCAGAATCAGGATGTTACAATTTGGCTAACCCTTGCCCGACAAACGCGAAGAAAAAGATGCTCGTGATGAATGAAACTATTAACTGCACCACACAAATACAACTGTAGTAATTTGTTTACACAAATACATACGTGCAAAAGTTACAAAACCGGACCATACAGTACAAAGGCGTACATATCACATACATCAAACACGCACTTACAAAATCATGAAAAACAACCCCAACAATTAACCAATACTAAAAACCTATATCCATATATATGTAGCCATGTTACATGACATTGTCACTATTGTGTTTTAAATCTTAAAAAATAAGTTAAAGGGATCCTCTTTTCTTAAGAATATTCACAAAATATGATTCTATTATCTTATTTTTTTTCTGTATCATCCAAATTCATGAGAACTATAAATTTTTCTTGGTTGTCAAGTGTGGTAAATGTAGGGAAAATATCGGTTATCTCATCAAATAAAACAGTTCTTTCAGCATCATATGTTTTGCAGTGTAACATTACATGTATTCATCTTCAACTTTATTGCAAATTTCACAAACTCTTTCTTCCAAAGGTGTTTTTTGTGGTCTCCTATGTCTCCCCGTTTCAATTTTAAGGTCATGTGTACTGATTCTAAATCTGGTTATATTTTTCATTATGGACCGATCTTTGACAGTAACAAGGTAATTTTACAATTTCAAATTTTCTCCTAAATTTCGTATAGTTTTGTAATTTCGTATCGGCGCCTGAATTGATATCCATCTCTGTCTGCCACTGGTTTACAAAATGTTTTTGGAAAGTCATCTGTTAGTAAACCAGTATTTTCCCATATCATTGTGAAGTCTAGATTGAATAACGTATCTCTAATGTATCTCGTGTGAGGTGATTGCAGGACACTACCAGCCTCTCAGAGTGACTGGAACGAATATTATAGGGGGAGGGACCGTCCCGAGGTACTGACAACTGAGGGTAGAAAAAAATTCTACTCTGTGCTTATTTTTAGACATCAATTCCGGGCGGTCCTTAAAATGGAATAGTGTGTACCATGAAGTTAATCACTTTTTCGTTTCTTTACTTGTCTTTGGCCGGTGTTTTATTTTGTTCCGTTTTTTTTGTGTTTTATTTTTCTTGCTTTGTTTTTATTTTTTTTCTTCTTATTTTTGTGATAAACAAAAGGCACGTCCGAACAGCCATTGCATACTTGCAGAGTCACACAAAACGTGTCTATATACACCAACCTGGGTTTGCTGACTTGTGATGCATAGCAAGCTATAACAATACTGTCTATGATGCGTTTTTAGCACTAGCGAGAATGCCATCTAACTTTTACACACGCTTCCTAAAAAGATCATAGGAGCACATGAATAAGGTATATTTTCACATGATCTGTCCTTCGTATTTACACACATGCTGCTGGCAGTACTTATATGGACCAATACGTCATCCAGTGCAAATGAATAAAACTACAAGACAATTTTGCTGTCAGACACGATTGACGCAATTTTAATGTCATCCCACGAGATATCTCAATGAGATACATGATATCCACTGCTAATTCTACGAACTCTTCCGCAGAATGTCGCAGCCCAACCTATTTCGTAAGAGTTTTCATTGCTATAAAACATATTATCCATAGAACACTACAATAACTGACAATACGAAAACATTCCTCCTGAGACAATCGTTAATATGATATAAAGGGTTACAGGGGAATTAGAGCCACATCACCCCATTATCATTATGTTTGCTGGACCTCAACTTTCCTCTATACCAAGGTCGCAAGGTCCCAATTACCCATTCTCGCTTGCGACTGATGTCGGTCAATCATATGTAGGCAATTTTGTTGCACTACTACCAAAATACATTAGTATTATATTATCTTGTTTAATGCAGTTTTTCCTTATTATTGACAACAAAAAAAGAAGCTGGACATTTGCAATGAAAATGACGAGCGAATGTCAATACAATTACTCCAACCTGTTATTTTTACAAGGGCTGGACGGTGCAGCAGCGCCAAGATCTAGTTAATATGCCTTTTCCCATCATTTCAAAAATTTGCTGCCAACAGGACGACAAAGTGACGATAGCAGGCTTATGAATACTTCAAACCACACCGAATATGCATTATCCGTTCATGTTCTGTCATAAACCTTGTCCTATATGTACAGACAAATATAGGGTGTTGATTGTCGCTCGGGAAAATATTTGGGTGTTTATAGACATGAATGATATTGTTGCACTTTGTTTATCTGATGCCTGACTGTCGCATAGGTACAAAGTATTGAATACGCTACCCACAATGCATCATTTCGATATGTATAAAAGACGATACATTCAGCGAAAGGAGGTATAACTTCCTAGCAAAGGACGGCTCAAAAAGACTTTAGCATCTTTCATCATAAACACTGACAAAAATATTCTGACGTTGAATAAAATTCTAGTGCATGTAATCATCTACTTTTAATGAACTCTAAATAACTGTAGACCTTTTCATAATTTTCAAGTAGTAACCTTGGTAAATCACGATTTTCACCTGTACACCTATATGTATTTGAATGAAGACTTAACAGAAAGGCGGCGATGTATTACGCGGTATTGATATAATGCGGTGTCGACGCTACTGAACTATTGTGCTTTTTCTGTCTTTCTGCTATTGAACGTCTATTTCTTTTGCCGTAACCTTAAGCAGAGTTGTGTTCTCTTAATTAAAGTCGAGAATAGAAATCATGATGTCTAATATCCATATTATGCTCATATACACAAGGTCATAAAAAACATTGAGGTTAGAAAATCCAAAGAAAATCTTCTCCCTAAAATTGATACTGTATGCTTTACAACTGGCTTTCGTTGTCTTATCTGATGGGATATGTGATATACAGCAACTACTCTGTACATAATTTACCACTAGATGAAAACGAACACCATGTTGTCATATGGAACATCTGACATGTTCAACTGAATCTCGATGGCAAATTGAAAGGCACAACATGTGTTCTCAGTACAACTGTATTTTATTTTCTTATGTCATAGCATACTTGATAACTGTCAGCAACTCTCCTGAAGACAATTTGCCACAAAATGAAAACAAGCAGACAAGCCATATGGAATACGTCATCGTTCCAATCACAGCAGCACTGGACGCTTGACGGACATGGCTAGTGGACAACGTCATGGCACCAAACTCTCTCGTAGTACTTTTAAATCTGTCTTAAATTTTTTCATTGGGAATTTCAATAACGGTATATGTGCTCTGAATCGACATAAAAATACTGGATTCATTGTCTTGGTGAGGCGACGTTTTATTTCATTGACACAGTGCCTGCCGCTGCAGGAGACCAAACTGATGACGTGGATCAACCGCTTCACTACGTCGGCTTTGGTCGCAATGCGCCCAAAGTGCTGGGAAGAAGCTGTTGTCACCGAAAGATTTATCCTTACTGCCTTGATTCGTTTACAACCAGTGAAAATTCGATATAAAACCTATCTGGTTTAAACAACATACATACAATATAAACTCCAAAGCAAATTTATATTTAATATCATTTCAAGTTCTCTCCAATTGCTCTAAATTGGATTCTATAAAGTAACTACCTTATACTTCCTGTCTAACTTGGTGTATTCATTAGAGACATTAAACTTTGCAACACGTGTCGCTATATATGTTATGACACCTCTAAATAATTTTGTACCGATAGCTTGCCTTCAATAATTTATGTATTCACCATATACAACCAAAATGTTAAAAAACTGTTTTTTTATGTATCCACGTAACACTGCAAAATATAGTTTAAATGTAGACGAATGTAGTTGCAATAATATTTCTTCTCGCAATGAGAAAAGTGGTGTAAAGGGTTACACCAAAATTTCTCTCCACACAATCATTTGAAACAAAAGTGACAATTTTGTCAAAAATGATCTGTTCAAGAGAAAAATTGACCTGCATGCAATTTCCATTTGGCCGTATTGGCTGTGTTTATTTGAGTTGTCAACAAACGTAATATGCTTGTGTAATATTTTGAACCTTGCACTTAGACTAATTACACATAACAAAATATAAGTGAAGCAGGCGTGACAGTGGCGTGAATTAGCAATGAAACAATTACGATGTTGTGTAATACGTAAGCCAATGTTGTGTAATACGTGAGCCATGTGGTGGATTCGGTGCATTAACTAGTAACTAACTCGACCAGCTGCTGTTTGTATAATTTGTTAAAAATAAAAGGCCAACGATGCCCTCTTTGTACGTTCCTTGCTGGCTCTGAGAAATATAACACTCAACATGCATGCTATGGATACACGACAAAGGAATTGAACCATACAAGAATTACCAGATCAAGATGTTGCATGAAGATCGAAAGCAAGGCGGTAAAGCCCTCGTTATCGATCAGGATAACCAGTCACTAGGGATAAGCGCTCGCAGCAACTTATAATTGGAACTCTATCAGATCACAAACAAGACAGCAAACAGAGGGTATCGCTTCTGTATACCTGAGATTCGTTTAAAAGGTGTCAGTAAGGGAAGTTATGAGTGTAATGTATGGTTTTCCTGCTTAACCAGCAAATTGCAAAGGATACTAATCATAACCAAATGTAATTGTACATGGATGAAAATGGAATATTAAAGCTGATGTGTTCTGGTTGGCTTTAGAAAGGCAGAAATCAAGACCTCTAGGAGACATTGATATTTTTCTGAGACCAAAAAGTGCTGCAGGAGTATCATTATCCGAAAACATTTACCCATTCTTGACAATCCACAGGCAACAAGTCTTCATCTGATTTCTTGTGCACATTCACCATTAAGGGGCGACCGTTTGATAAAGTACCTTCGCAATGACATACCGTGGCCCACACAAAAATGACTTTTGAAGTTTGAGTTTTTGTATGGCTTTCCAGAAGGAGAATAAGTATGACTCTAATCGATATGATATTACATTACTTGATCACAGGTATAAAGAAAAAATATTGTGAAAGATGACCACAGTTTTCCAAATCCTGTGAGTATTCTCAGCATACATATTCATAATACAATGTACTATTATGGAGCCGTATATAAAGCCTCAAGAGCCTCTGTCTTTGTAAATGTAACTGTCAGACTATACAATTTCAGACAATAAACAAGTCACGGCCGTTTTAGCACAGAAAGAATAATAATGTAGATATTGAAACCACCAAGGGTCGAATGAGTTCCGCAAATACCAATACGTACGCACTATCCCCGCATGTTACATTGAAATAATACACTTTCTATGAATAAATTATATTGCAGCTAAAATTCAAAGATCAATGGGTTTAGCTGCATATTATTTAAGCTTGTGTGACAGTATAAATATTTGCCTTGATATATTCGTTGACGCTAGTTGAATAATTTCAACCCTATGTCCATCAACGTGAGGATTTAAGGTGATCATCTCATTTACTCTAAATGCGAGTAAGTGTTGTTTCGACAAACACAAATTAAAAAAAAAATTTACTGGTGGCAATTGAGAACGCTTCACATATACGCTGGGTAAATATCTGTGCCTTTGTTTTGTCACAAAGGCCTTGAAATCGGTCTCCGAGTTGAAGAGCACAAAATATTGTCGTTGTAAACATTATTGATTCGTTGCCATTGTCGATATACACAGAGCTGTAAAAGCAGAGATTATTTCTTGCTTTGCAATCACTTGATGTAAATTCGCGCGTGTCGCATAAAAAGCGAATCTGAACCTATAATGCCCTTCTGTTGAATTGTAGGCGACTAACTTCTGCAGTCAGTTGTAGATCTATTGCTGTTTTTTAGAGCCAGGGCCATTGCACAATTCTCCTCTCCCAATTATACGCGAGATCATAAAATCACATCACTTCCACGAAAAACGGGAAAACGCGTCTTGAAACAGGATCTACTTAAATAATTTCTGGAAACACATGGTTTCTGATTAACGCATTGGGAAATTCTTTTGTTTTTCGATTAAAAAACAAACAAACAAACAAATAATGGAACGTTGTTTCAGTGTGGAGATTATTCATTGCCTTTGGTTATGTTTCATCTATAGCTGGTGCTGATGGTACCTGTGATGATTGCATATATATTTTTCGAAATAATAATGTACATTCCTTTTGGTACACCAGGGGGCAGCACTGGACGGGTTTGTTTGCATATGATTCGCTCATTTTCATACCAATAAATAACCTTAAATCTTTACTTTGTAAAAGGAAAAAACTATGTGAATGAACACGCTGACGTGCTGCATCAGGGGTACCAAATTCTACTCTTGCAGTCCAATTTCCACTATAACACAAGTGTCAAGGATATTTGCTCATTGCGGTAACCAGTTCAAATATAGCGTTAGCACCTGTCTCTTTATAACTTTAAGTCATCTTTTGAGGTTTGTGTCAGAAAATTTAAGCCATTCCAGCAGCCCTGGAAATATAAGAAGAACAATTTTCGCTCATGAAGCATGCACAGTGTTCAAGTGCAAATATTTTACATAATATGCAGATCTGTCATATTAAGTTAAGCTTTTCAGCCTTCGGCAGCTGTCTTCCTTTGAGATCCATGCTACCACTCTGGGTATAGTGCTTTTCCTCTTGTCACAATTGGATGTAAAATGATAAAACCCTCTAACTTGATAGTGACAAAGCTAATATTAGGTAAAATAGCCGGAGAGGGGGCATTGCATACACGGTAACGCCTTCGGTAAACCATACTGTGATAAGAATCTTCATGTTTTAGTAAGCTTAATAGAAAGGTGCATCGGGAGAGCTAGTTTTTATCTTGTTGTCCGACACAATGCAATGCCACTTTTGCCAGACTCCTATCCAGGGGGCACGCAGGGTGTGGAGTTTAAGCTTGGATACAATGTAGCCATTGGGTGATCAGTCACGCAGAATACCTCGCTGAACAGGGAGCAAAATGTTACGTTGTGGAACAGACGGACTCAGTGCGGCGTGTACCTCTCAATCGAAAAGAGTTGCCAAAGCCTGTCCCCTCCACCTCTATATCCCATTATTGCGCTACATGCACCATATATCTTGTGCCGATATTATGCGCATTAATTCATCGGCAGAAGAGAATTAAAATTCTCCAGTGAATGCTTCATTGAAATATGAGCAACTTCGGTATTCCTGTCATTTTTTCTCAAAGTTGCCAGTCTCCTCTGATCTTCAGCATGCTCTGCCAGACGTTGCGTGTCTTCACAGGTATAAAAACATTCACCGTGAGAGTACTTGCCTGGGAAACGCTGAATGAAACAGTACCCTGTGTCAATTATCTCAACCAAATGAAGCAAAATTCTGCTCATTAAAAGACCCTTTTCTGGGCAACACTGCCATTTGTATGCGACAAAATTTAATGGGTGATGTGTCTCTATCTTCAGTTGACACCGTTGGGGGGATCAGTGTAATTAAGCCTGCAAATTTTTGCCATAAGCTGCAAAGAAACACGGAATTACGTACTTCAAATTAAACTATGTGTCACAAGGAATTCAGATGCCAGATAAAAAAGAACAAGTCGCGAAAAGTGCACATCCAGTTTTACGTTGATGATGACGAATCCAGCGGTAGAGAGATACTTCATCACATACGACGCAAAAAAACGCCTAATGGATGAAAACAAATGGCAGCGAGACCTGTCGCTCGTACATTTGAAATGATGAAAGGTAGACGTTCACAAAGCATGTATGACATCCCTGTTTTAAAGACTGGCAGTAAATCATGTTATGGCTTAGTTTAACGTCCGATGCCTGCCCTGATGAACATTTCTTATGAACAAGAGGGCCTGTGCAACACATGAAAGACGGACCAATTAATTACGAACCCTGTGTAGGGTATACATATCTACGACGCGTTCTTCACAGAGAGGAGCGAGAGTTTCACTCAGATGAACGAGAATTTTAAGCCAGCAGCATCATTGCCGTAACTGATTCCCTACTTTTCCTCTTATGTTTATTTGCTTAAATGCAAAAACAATTGTTTATGTTACTATTTTTGCCAAATTTACCAACATTAAGGACCACGAACAAACAACTAAAATCACACTTTGTGCATTGTCTCTGGTGTATATGCATATAATGATATGTTCCACCTAAACAAAACATGGAAATATAAAAAACATATTTTTGACCACAGATCCCATTTACTCCCTAGGGCAGTAATTAAAATGTTTTAGACTGAACTTAAAACTGATAATGTCAATATTTATGAGAATGACAATAATAATTATATAACTGCAAATACCGGCGTACATTGAAATAAATCTGCTAGCAATTAAATTGTCCGTATATATTAGGATATACTGAATTTTATATTAATGATTATAACCATACCTTATAAATATGCTAAGTAGAGAGTTTACCATCAGGTGTTGGGGAAGGAAATATATACATATCGAGATTTTCAGAAATACTTATTAAGATTAAATCTGCATATACTATCCAAAATGATAGTTAACATAAGATGCAAAACTATGCAAATTAGATTTTATTTCTAATGAGTATATAGAGAGGTAACACTGTCATACCTGACGTTTAAGTTCAAGTGGCTGCTGTCAATATTAAAAAAACAATGTCTGAACAGCTCCAAAATCTTGACCGAATGTATGTACATGTACCTTACACTTCCTATGTATTTCCAGAATATCTATGAGAGGGTTTATTTTTCACTTTTCCTCTATGGTAGATTAATGCTGCCATCCACATCGTTTTTCAAACCTGTGTTTTGTATAGGGCGATTCCTCGGTCAGTATAAGTGGCGATCCTCTCTCTCTCTCCCCCCCCCCCCCCCCCCATCAGTATTATACACTGTTAGGTGGTCAGGAATAAATACATGTCTTGCATTGAAATATTCATGTTATGTGACCATGGAACGGCCGGGTCCCGAACCAGCAACCTTCTGCACCAATCACCTAGCCGAAAATGGGAAACGCACATACGAACTGCACCAAATCTCCATTCTTAAAAATAAAAATGGTTGAATGGAGGCTGGTATGCGGGAATGCCATAATCGACACAGCCCAGTTCATTGTATTTAATCCAGTGCAGGTATTGTGTTCGGAGTTGGCCATGATCGGGGTACAGATGGAAGTCCACCAGCGTCAAAGAAGCACTGTGCTACTTTTCATCACACGTAAAGAAGTAGCGATGGACGAGAGAAAGCGACATTAACGAGATATCTGAAAGTATTTATTGTCATGGAGAGTACACCGTTGTTCAAAGGATTTCTTGTTCACGGCTGTTGATTGTACATTTGAGCAGCTCCAGCTAAGTGAAACGCAAAATGGTTCGGCTTGAATTGAATACTGAGTAGATCATCTTGTTCATATTTAAGAATGGGTATCAAAGCTACTGGTGGAAAATTTCAATTTTTTTAAAATCTTGTATATCATTTTAAGTTATGACTTACCACTTATTAGGGCATAAATTTTGGGTCATTTTTCGTTTTAATTGCACAGAGATCAGATGTGAAACAGGAAGAGGGTCTTATCGCCGTTCGATCTGGGTTCATAATTACCATGATTTATCATTATAGTTTCAATTAATTATCCTAAATATTGGCGCTGATAGAAATGCTAATTTTTGTACCATTCAATGGCACACGCCATAGTATAATTTGGCCAAGTGGCCATGCTTGACGACGGCGGTTGTTGAGTAGCAAGTCTTGCCAATCGTCCATACTCAGTGTACAGTTGAACAGCTAGCAAACTAAGCATTACTTGACCCGTTCAAACTGTTCACGATTAGTCACGGTTAATGTAACACAGAAAACTTGTCTGTAAACGCTAGTGTGTGTAACTTTTTTTTTAAGCAATTCACGTTAAAACTAGCTGAAATTTAATTTTCAAAAATATATAAAATATATACTCGGGAAAATTCGAGAAAATAAATATACAGTTACAGTATATATATACACATAAACTTCCTGGAGAGACTAATTTTTATAGTGATGATGATGACATTTGTTATTTATCTCTGATAACTTTGACAGACCAAGTTAGCGAAATCTATAGATGTTTATTGTGCCACATACTTATGGAAAAATTTTGAACAAATCAGACTGTAAGAGCCGATAAACCAAAGAGCATAACCACATGATATGCTGGGCGACCTTTCCCTGAAGTCTTGAATTAGATAAATGAAATGCATAAACAATCAAGTAAGGCACAAAGGATTACCTGTATTCATAAATATTCTTAATCATCATTGACATCATTTCACATGCTATCTGTCACCATGTGCCTCAGCCTGTTACCCAGGAGAGACACAGCAACTGTAGGTTTAAGAAATTGTTGATTTAAAATCTCATTGGAATTGTGAAATGACGGGGTAGGCTTGGTTCTCATTTCCAAGTGTGTGTGTGAAGACCAGAATATGTCAAATAGCGCTGCCAAAGGGCTTAATGTGACTCCACCAATTACTGCTCTGCTAGGTGCCACCACGGACCAATTAAAGCCACTGATTAGATCCTCAAGGACAACCTGAACCATGAATGCTTAATCAAGGCAAAAGTGATTGTGAAAGCCATATCGTGTAATGTTCAGCTATGTCAAGTCAACCATCCATCTAGAAATAATATTTCAAAATCTTGCCTTAAGGCAATAGCGGAGAGTCTAGACCAGTGTTGGTACGGTTGGACAAATGTAGAGAACAAGCGCGGGGCCTCAACAGACTGCAGTTGTGAACGCACTGTTCCTGTTTTTTTATGGCAAACCCCCATGTGTATAATGGTATTTACCAAACGACAAGAACATTATCCCTATGCGATAACTGAAGGTGACACTCTTGATGACTCCGCGGAAACCCAAAGTGAACGTGTATTCATTTGACATTCGAGTTGACAAGAGTGAATACACATTCGAACTAAATGTTCCTGATACGATTCATTGGATTTTGCTGACATGAAGCTCAATGCCTCATTCAAAATGCACCGAAAATATTAATCCTATCAATGTGATAATGTGGATAATTTTGACTATGTCCTGGTTACTCATTATACATATTAGCCGAAAACATATATCATATCTTTATTTATAAAACACAATAAACTTTTCCCTAGATATCATGCCAGTAACTCTTCCAATTCGCCCATGAGCTTTGCATCCATTTAAAGTTTGAACCCGTACAAAATATGTAGAATTCATTAGAATCACACGCTAGAAATTTACGAACAAAATCAGATACAGCAAAGAAGATTCAATAGCCAAATGGCCGATATGCATATCCGACCATGATAAATGTTCGATACACGGGGGACTTGATGAACCGATAACCGATACAAATATCTGATCACATGAAACGACATACAATGTGTGAACAGACTTGGCAAGGATATATATTATTTCAATATCAGATCGCCACATATGATATCTGGTAGGAAGCAAACAAGGAATCAATAACTCAATCACGGATATCGCGATTGGATGCAACCACAGGAACTCAATATCATACCTCAATAGTTGACCATTTTCACACACTACGGCAACATCAATGGTTAACAGACACAGTGTCACATCCGATATAAACATTATACCTGCCAGCATAGCCTGCCTAATGAGCTCCACCTATCACGCCCCGATGCACCTTGCATGTCTATTTACGCACATATTTGGTCCGTCCTCGACCAATTAATTCGCTAAATCTGGTAAATCATTTAAAGCCAAAACAAACCTGACAAGAAACTTAATTTGCTATGAGGTCCACTGAAAATAAAAATATTGGGATGTAAACATGGTGCAGATCAGAGCAGGAAAATAAAAGTTATGATCAAGTGAAATACGTCTTATATTTTTGTCTCAATTGTGTAGTCAGCCATCTTGGCCACATATTAACCGCATAATACAACAGTGATGACATAGCGTTCTCACAGGCAAATTATGAATATTTCAATTGACTTCTAAAATTACCATGTATTAAGTTGTTTTCTATGTGGTCTTGGTTGCTTACTGTCACAATTGTCCTATGTTTTTAGCTTTAACAGTTCACAGAGGCTTCTGTGTTAACATTTTAAAATTAGCCTCGCGAGGTTTTAATGTCATCACTTCTGCATTTTGGGGTATTTTACTGCAAATATGACAGCAATTTATATCACTAATGATCTGATCTGCATAATCGTTAGATCGAAATATTCCCACTCGCAAGAAGTTTAATATGAGAAAATGTTCTGAGTATGGTTTCTTTTGGCTTTAATTAGTTTATTCTGTTGGATGCCTGGCAAATATAAGACACCATGTCGATACAAGCAACCATTGCGTTTATGTAAATGCCTTCGGTGAATAAATAGCGAGAATTTTAATAATGCAAAACAACAATATGGACAAAAACTGCCGCTCTTTGTATTTCGTAATAACAGGTAACCTTTTCGAAAAATATAGCATTACTAGGAAATTCAATTAAGTCAGTAAGCTTTGATACTGCCGAAAGGAAAACATGGATGTTTATTTTGGTCAGGCAAAGCAGGTCGTATGTGAAAATTGCCGTGTGGTGTGCCTAAGTGCTACGGCCAAGAAGATGGCCTATCAGGTTCTTCTTTAGTACCCTATTATTACTTACCTGCACGTATGATTATAAATGTACATGTCATTTTAGGAGAGCTCAGCGGCTTATTAGTATTTTAATTTTTTTGAAACAGTGATCGTTTTTGCAATAAATAATAAAACCTGTTTCATCGTATTATTCATGGGGCACAGTTTTAACCAAGGCTTGGACGCAGGTGCTTTTCATTGTTCTTCATTTAAAATTTGTCCAAGATGGCTATAAATTGCGTCTTGATTTCATAAGCCAAAGTCAACACTCGCACGTTCACGACGCTTATTTACATATTTTGAATGAGTAACTTTGTTATGGGTATAGTTGATAAGTAACCAATCTTAAGCGCTCTATCAGGCTCTGTTGGCTGAATACAGTGAACATAGTTGCTGTCACAATAAATATGCTGCATTTAATCAGAATATGATATATTCCTGGGGTGTTGTATGTGTCATCCTTGTATTATCATTGGATGGCTATGTGGTCACCGTGGCTGCTTTCATGAGGTCAAAATGGTTTTTCGGGCTTCAAAAGTTATTCACTTTAACTTATTTCTGCTGGTCTGATTTGCCTGGTATTCATGTCCCCTTGTTTTAACTCATTCCACCCTGATGACGCTTTTTCCCGCTAATATCTAAATGTCGTCTGTTAATTGTATTTTACTAATTTAGGGATTATTTTTCAATATTTTGGATGAAACTTGCATGGAAGATCATTCCAAATTATATGCCCATGGTCAACAGCTTTCCTTGGCGCGCTCTGGGCGCAATGCGCCCAGAGCGCGCCAAGGAAAGCTGTTGACTCAGTCTTCTATCAGGGTGGAATGAGTTAACTGTTACGGTCCTTCCCATTCAAGTAATGGTACTGTTGTGTTGACTTTGATTTTACAAACACCGCAAGACTAGAAGCAAAGTTCTTCTATTTCAGCGATATGGCTAACTTTATACATAAATGTGTCATTTAAATATATAACACTTTAAGTGACAATTTACGATAGTTTTTACATGGATGTATTCAAGAATTCAAGCTTTGTTGAGAGGATTTTTTTCTTTATGGTTTTAATCCTTTTAAGCATTGCTACATATGTGGTGCTGTTAGTTTGGATTACAGTTAAACCTTAGCTAGACGCAGTGAGAACATTGATTCTGAGCTTAATAACAAAGTAGCAGCCTTACTCAAGACGACATCCCAATGCCCTGTTTCTGGCAATTTCCAGGAAATAACTTGTCAAGAAATGCCACATCACGCGGCAAAATGTATTCCCCACTGGACAAACTGGACTTTTTATGATTTGAACTGGTGTATCACTGGTACGCAGGCTTTTCTCTCTGGGATATTGAAATTGATATTGTGATGATTTACTGGAAATCTGTGCATGATACGCGAATCCTCAGGCTTTTATTTGCCCTGCCTTAACGTTAGTCCATAGACTATGGATCAAATCTCAACGGAGTCACAGGTCTGTCCTGCCTCTGCTGTAACGTTTTTGCTGATACATGAACAAAAGTTGAAAATGAACCTGCAGTTCAAAAAAGCACTTGATTTAGTCAAGCGAGAAGTACACAGATGTGTCCATGCGGGTAATTCACCGCCGTCTCACAAGCTACAGTTAGCTACGATCTCTTTCCCCACATTTGTCCCACAGGCCAACTCGAGAACGAGTACATGCCATGGCAAATGCACCACCAATGTCTCATTTGGCTCTGCAATCTGAACACTCAATCCAAACGAAACATCAATCCACCTTGCCTTGGCATATCCCTGGTGGGATAGAGTTCATGGCTGGCCTTGCTCTCTCGCAGATTATGTTTGAACATGGTGTCAAGAGCTGCATAATTGTTCAAACTGATACACTTGCCTACGGTTTTCTTGCATTCTTGCACAGTGTCTCCTGAGAGGCCGCTATACATATTCGCCATGTGTTCAACGCCTGGGACACGGCAATTAAACGCTACGTAAATGCTTCCACACAAAACCAAGCTGCTGCACTGCTTGCCCAAAGACACATTCTGGGTCCACGCCTCTTCAATTGGACGATGTCAAAACAAGTTTATTACAAGCACAAAGATTGTCTATGAAAGAGCAGCAATTGTCTCGTGTGCAGGCAATTGACAGCTCTTTGGGGCATTGCATGACAGGTTTGTTTTTCCGTGACGAAGGCGATTGCCGTTTGGAGTTAACTTAGGGACATCTACAGCTTCAACAGTGTCTCTCTGGGATTGTGAGTTTTCCAAAGGATGGAAAAGACAGTCAATCACATTAATGCCTCCATATACAGATATAGGCGACCACCGAGCCGACCTGTCAGCAAAAATCTCTCAAGATAGTGTTTCCATTCTGAATAATGGCAGCTTTAGGCCGCCTTATCGTGTTCACCCGGGAAGACAGACTACAAATCAATGTTTTCTAATCATATTATCGTCTGAACCAAGGGGCTACAGATGATTATATTTTCCGTACGAACTGTTTCAAGTTGTTAACAGTCATCAGAGAAACCTCTTTTCCAGATTCCATAAACACTTTTTATAAATGAAATTATCTTATATGGGAGCAGAGCGATTCAATGCCATTATGATTCCCATAAGCTGATGTAAGCTCCTCTTATTTTGTGTCGACCCCGAGTGGGCAGAGTGGGCAGAGTGGGGGAACACACATTGCCAAACACTTAGACGGACCTTTGTCGTGTGACGCTATTTACACCATTTCGTCAGACAGATGCATCGTATGAAATCACCATACTTATTTAATTAAAGTACATAATTCGGGCATTTGACAATGGAAGTAATAGAGAATGTGCATTTACTTAGGCATCGCCAGTTGATCAGAATAAGTATTGGCTTACAGAGTTCCGACCTGACCACAAGTCCGCCTGATTAAAGACTACACTATCCCGCCAGCAAGGCGGGGAGCTTATTGTAGCGTTTAGTATAACAGTGAATGCATTCACTTGCATTCAAAGTTGACTTGCATACAACCTATTTGATAGGCCATGACTGATGGGCAATGCTATGCCAATTGCAACATTGTGCAATGATTCATTCCCCCCAAGGAAATATAATAAAGACCGGACCATCCAAGCCACAAGAGACGCTACGTCTGGTCTGTCTTTCTCTAGAATCACATAAAGTGGATGCTTGTTTAAAGTTATGTGGCTAATTGCACACAAACAAACCATCAGTGTAGCTGTTCGCCTGCAGTTTTCCTGATTTTCCTCATCGAGACATGATTCGATAGAAGATTTTGATAGAGGTTAAAATTCCTAAATGTTTTGCTTCTTTCTGGGCCTCAGTACTAATTTGGTTGTCTCTTCAGCGACAGGAACAGTGTCGATGATATACCTGTTCTTGCAAAGAAGGCAAAATATTGATCAAAATTCTCATTTTAGCCGCTATTTTCTTTACTGCCAACTTATAAGCGGGGGACTTGCATATTCTTGGCGAAAATATTCTACTTTATCATATAAAGACAGCCAACGTAAAACTGTATAGCCTAAAAGTTGTAGGTTTGACATACCTTACTGTCTAATAAATGGGGTAATACAATTGCATCCATACTGCATTTCTGGCCTACAATGTGTTCAGAAGGGCGTAACCACATCAAAATAAGAGATTGCACTGAAACCGTCCAATTAGAATGCTGGAGAAATGTTACCCTGGCAACATTCAGTATTTTCCAAGGGAAGATGCAGGATCCCAATTGAAGTAAAATTGAGAGTCACATTATCTTTCATTTTTCATTAGCCAATGGAAATGCTCCTGTCTTATTACCCCGACGACCAGCCTTCACAGACCAGCCGTGGCTACGGGGGGAGTCGGCTGGACATTGGATATGATCAAAATTAAGGCCTACTAAAATGTTATGGGCTTAAATGCTTTCACTGTTTTGTATTTGCTAAACAGGGTCAAAATATATCCCTATTAGAATGTAATTTTACGGGCCTAACTACTTTCATTGTTAATAAACTGAATATGTTTTGACCAATAAAATGTTGATCGATATGAGATGCATTCACTTTTGTTTTCATTTTAATTTTACTTGTTCAACCATACTATGGATGGCGGTAGTTTGGATACATAGACCATCATAAGTCCAATTCACCATCCTTGCCTGCTTGAATCCCCTCCAGCCTATACCATCGATACAGGCTCTGGCAACCGGGAGATGCATGCAGGCAAAGATACTGAATTGGTCATTTGATAACCTCTGAGAATCCGGCTTTGTTCATTTTCGTATTTTTGAAACAATGCTTTGCAGAACAAAGTTGAGGAATTTTTTATTACGGTCCGACCCACCAGTGAAAAGCTACGTGGAGTTCGGCGAAATGATAATGTAGAATTAACTTTATGATACATATTTACATTGACACATGCTGAGCTGAAATCAGGATGCTTTTAGGAACGCCATACTCTCACGCATGAAATGGTTTTTACACACAAAAACAAATGCCAATGGCTTACTTCCAGACCATGGGGTCAAAGGCCTCTGTCTTTACTGTATAATCGTCACAATCATTACCATTAACATCCGTTTACAATTGTCTGGTCAGTTTTGCAGACGTTTAGAGTTTGCAAATCGCAATTTTATCTTGGCTTATTACAAGCAATGATATCTTTAAGGTAGTGCCAATTTGAGAGACAAGAGGACTATGAAAGTTCACTGCTAACCTCATGTTAATGCTCCAAATCTTTGACAGAATATATGGTAATTCAATGAGAGTCTGTGTGACCGAATGGCCGATTAAACTCCTATACACGTCAATGTAATTTGTTTCTAAAGCTGATAAGGTAGTGCCAATTTGAGAGACAAGAGGACTATGACAGTTCACTGCTAACCTCATGTTAATGCTCCAAATCTTTGACAGAATATATGGTAATTCATTGAGAGTCTGTGTGACCGAATGGCCAATTAAACTCCTATACACGTCAATCTAATTTGTTTCTAAAGCTGATAAAGACATTAATGATATATTGTAGTGATCGGCGATAACGGAGACGCACTGTAGCAATGAAACGACATTGGCTTGACCGTTGAGGGCTTTAACATCACAGGAAATATGCGCAGTGTGAGACTGCTGAAACTAGCTTCATGGTTTCAGGAGAAGACATTGGATGTTCGTCAGTTTAATTTTTATTAATGTACATAAAGCAGTCCCTAGTTTAACTCTTCCCATGGCCAATTATGACAAACATCAATGTGCTGTAATTTGACATAACAATACTAGATTCATATTCTGTATAAACCGAACTTTTGATAAAGTAACAACAACCTACAGCCGCAGAGACCGTTAGGATGGCCAACGTCAACGACTTTCCTCGGCGCCCAAAACTTGCGGCAGAAAGCTGTTGACTAAGGCAAAACTTGGCGGGATTAAGAGAACACGACATGGGCGCTGAAAGGGTTAAGAGAACACGCCAAGGGGACTGAAAGTGCTAAGTGAATACGCCATGGGTACTGAAAGGGTTAAGAACACACGCCATGAGCAAGTTTAAAAGCGGCTTGTACTCAGAGATAATTGTCCAGCAAGCAGATGTACAATATGGAAGACAACACGCCAGGTATAGTGCAAATATAACTTCTTAAGGTAGACCGTCCACAAAGTATGTCATCTCATAAGACTATATTGTCAGACAGTCATTATGACATCATGCATGCCCCGGCTGAAGGTCTTGGACCAGTAACCCCTCAAGGTCGAGTCAACTGATCCACAACTTTTGATCGAGTCCTGAATACTGTTGCTGTGTCTATTGGATGTTAATATCACAGGAGCAGAGCATCGCAAATTAAGTCCCATCACCATTTTGGATAGGAAAATACTTATCAACTGTGAGTTTTAGAAAGGCATTGCTACTCTAGAAATATTTTAAATCATTTGATAACTTTGTGTATTTTGGGAGACACATTTGGCGCGGAACGGTCAGTCATGGAGGTAAGGTACACAAATGCACCTGTTAAAAAAAATCTAATCACATGCCCCCCTCCCCACTTTCTTGGTTTTAACTTGCTGCTACCAGTATAAAGTTGAAGTAGAATGCAAAGGAAGTTGTGCTTTTACGTTTCAAATAGGAGAAATAAGCCAGTGAATGTCGCTATTTTAACATGTAAATGCATTAGGCTAGGTTGCTGGTCCAAGACCTGAAACAAGGTAACCTCAGTCTATGTCATCCATATGCACGCTCAATCTAGAAACGTCGACGGAGAAAACCAGTATAACATGAAACATCAAATTCCTTGTTGAGACAGTAGTCGTGGTATCATTCAGAAATCAACACTGTTCTGTGACATTGGTAAATTTACCAAAGTAAGGAATTGATTGAAGGTCAACTGATTGCTGTTCAGTACCCACAACATCTGGAACATCCTGTGACTTTAATTTTGTTCAAATTATCAATTTATATAGCATTTTATTAGTGAACCAGGATAAAATAAATCCGCTATCTAAACAACTGAAAAGAAGCATGTATTTGTGATAAAAATGCAAAGAGAGTCCAATGGAAACTATAAAATACATTAAAAGAAAAATGCCTCATCCATTTTCTATTGCACCCAAAATTTGAAGATGCAAAATTGCTTTCTTTGTTGTATTCAGTTGAGAATACATTTGTAAAAATGGCTCTTTCAATTTTTAACTTTATAGATTGTCGCAATTTTGTTTATTGCACTGCCGACACTTTTTCTTATCATGAAATATATATTTAACAAACTGTAACCTCCACGGCAAACATTTGTATTGCATTGGTGACACTTGAGACTTAACATAACTCTGGTCCTGCTGATCTGATCTGCTTACCAATGCATCAGCGTGTTTATAATTGTAAATCTGTGATTATGATGGCTGGTCAATAAATGGGCTTTTTCTGAGATTTGAAAAAGAAACCCTGCTGCCCTAAAATAAATCCTGCTGTCCTAAAATAAACCCTGCTGTCCTAAAAGAAACCCTGCTGTCCTAAAAGAAACCCTGCTGTCCTAAAATAAATCCTGTTGTCGTTAAATATGTGAAAACAATAGAAGTTAAATGTAAATTAGTTACTTCAAGTAATGGTTGCGACAGTGCAACATTCTAGCTGAGAAATCAAACCTAGGATCAAGATAAGGAAAAAGAATTTTTAGGACTGCATTTGAGCCACACACAGGTATAAATGTGTCGTATTTTCAATGCAAACTCTTTGGATTTTATTGGAATTCGTATGAAGTGGGATTGGTGTGAAGCAATTTCACATTTGCATATCACAATTTATGCGAATAGAATTTGGTGCTTGGCTGACTTTTCATTACCTTTTTTGTGAAGGTTTATGATCTAAAAAGCAGATATTAGCATGGCTTTGTATCTACAATTTATTTGCGTCAGGACTTTTTTTTTTAGTTTTCTTCACCGGAGCAGTGGAAGGGGCATAACTAATTGAAACTTCGTTCACAGTAGGTCGTTTAGCAGACAAATAGTAATTTTCCACATTATCTTTTTCATAGCCACGTATTGGACTACCAACAACTTTGCTTGGCGTGCTTTGGTTGCAATGAGCCCAAAGCAAGCCCAGGAAAGCTGTTGACCAGGAGCAGTATATTCTTTGAAATAATAGGCATTTTGGAACTTGAATAAAAAGTGCTTTTACAAGGACCATGAATCTAGCACCCTTATTATGATTGAGAGCGATTTTAGCAGCTTCGCTTTAGTCGTTGGTGGCAATGGAATGGTTAACAGAGCTGTAAATCTTATTTCTGTCTTATATGAAAAGAATGATCTGCTTTTCACTTGATTTCACTGGCTAGATATAAAATGAGGAGTGTACCGGCATGTGACTTACGGACTCATATTTGACCAATTAGTCTTGTCACAGCTGTAGATGGAAATGATTAGGACTGACATTCTCGTTTTGTCAAAGAAAAGATTTCCCCCCGAAAATAATGTACTTTGATGTAGAGTTTGCACTTTGATGTTGCGTTTGGTTGCATCTAGCTGATGAATTAAGAAAATTAGGAAAAAAATAAGTCATCGATGATGGGCATCACTGTGCCCTTGCCCCATGTAAGAGACAATACCAGAGAAGCTCTTTCAATAGGATGCCATTTCCAGCACTCGCCCGTTAGAGTCTCTGCAAGTGCATTCAAAAACGACTTAAAAAGATGTTGGATTCACCTTGCTAGTGATAAAAGATGGCTACACCTCATCACTCTGACCCCTGTTAAATATTTTAAGAATGATGCTGTCAGTTTGGCACTGCAATGTACAAAAGCACGCGAGTTTTACACATCAGTGCGTGCCTAGACTTCCAATAGTAACAAACATAGTGACATCACTTTTCAAGCCATCATAATCGATCAGTTCGGGTGGAACTCCCCTGGCCATCCAGGCCTTAGTAATCAATCAGTACCTACGGGCGATGTCTGCACGGCCACTTGGGACGAAGTCGACATATGTCACGGATGGTAATCACAAGTTCGTGTGAGCGTGCCTCCCAATTAGACATGATGCACATAACACTTAAGCTGTCGTTTGGAGATTAGACTAATGACAATGTCACTCAAATGGGGTATGCTGTTGGTAATTTCAGCGCTTAATAAAATGGTTCTAAAGACCGTCAACAGACATTACGAAAGAGAGGTCACCCATAACAGAAGTGATGTCATCCGTCACGGAAGTGAGGTCATCCGTCAATTTTCATCATCTTCCATGGACAAAGTTATCAATTTCTGCCATTTGTGATTAATGTCTATCATCAAAACGACAATAAAAATTCCGAGGTGCTCCTTTGAAGTCGCCAACAAAATCACACTTTGCAGAGTGAAAATCTAATTTGGATCAAGGTATTACCCAAGGAGGTTACTGCAGCTGGAATTATCAGCTCCAATATCTCATGTGAACCCATGGATTCGATCACAATCAAATGTGCCTGAAACAAAATCTCCTTACATAGTCCTGAAAACGTGTTTTGCACCTATGTTCCATGTTTTTGTGCCAGTTGGACAGCGACACGACATTTGGATGTCACTCTCTTCTTACATACCTGTAATGCAACTGCCGACTTGTGGATTAAAAGATGAAAAATTACGGCAAGCGCCACAAGTAAGAGAGGAAACAACTAGCACAATGAACAAACCCCCAGCACAATGAGCAAACAACACCCAGCACGATAAGCAAACCCCCAGCACAATGAGCAAACCCCCAGCACAATGAGCAAACCCCCAGCACAATGAGCAAACCCCCAGCATAATGAGCAAACCCCCAGCACAATGAGCAAACCCCCAGGACAATGAGCAAACCCCCAGCACAATGAGCAAACCCCCAGCACAATGAGCAAACACGATGGGACTTAAACACGTGTTATCGTACCTTTTCAGTGCCAATCACGACTAAAGTCGATCTGCTTAAGTCAAACTAGTCTGGATTATCATTAGGATTCTTTCGTATTTCTTGTAAAAAGATTTATATTTAAGTACCAGTACGCCTCTAGTTACAGACAAAATATCCAAGGTCAACAGCTTTTCTCGGTGGGCATTGGGCGCATTGCGCACCGAGAAAAGCTATTGGCTCAGCCCAAACTTTGGCACTTAAAGAGTTAATAGTTTTTCTCGCGATTTAAACTCTGGTTAATCCCAATGGACAGACTTTTGTAAACTGCAGTAACGATAAACATATTAAAGGAAATTGAATTCACGGTTTCTGACAAATTCTCTCACATACGCTAACCCTAAACTCACTCTTGGTGAATTACCCGACACACGCTGCCACATATATAAATTAATCCTATAGACACTGCCCAATGCTTTTCTGATAAATATCGGCAGACAATGTCTTCTTATACTCGTGTCAGCTTCATCACCGTCACATGTAATGGCTTCGCTCATCATCCCAAAGTTGAGAGCTTTACATTTGTTATTGTGACCCGTTTTGAACCCCTTTTGAAAAAGGTTTTTCCCCAACACATATAAGTCTTAAACAAGCGTTACTTATTTGGCACCGTTACCAGGTTTTTGGGGGTGGATGTGGGTGTGGGGGATGTTTTTTTCCTTTTTCTGTGATGATTTTATGCTTGAAAATACTACTACACACACACACACACACACACACATATATATATATATATTTATATATGTATATATATATTTATATATGTATATATACATACATATATATACATGCATATATATATATATATATATATCTGTGTATGTGTGTAGAAATTATTTTGATAAATAAGTGTTCATTATGGGGATGCTGCTGTTAATATCTTTGAGTAAACTGTCTAGTGCAATGGCGGCTGGATTGATAATAGGTTTGAGATATTGCTTCAAATTGATTTCTACCTCTGATATTACCCCAGTGAGTCAAGCGTCCCAATTTCACAAATAAGCAGTGAGCATAATTTGTCATGCTTTATATTATTTGAGATTCGATACAAAAGGTAATATAATTCAACATTTTATTTTAAACTTAATATCAATGGGAATTTATTTTACCATTATATTCCATTCTTAAAATAAATAGGAATATAATTTAACATTATATTCCATTCTTAATACCGATGGGAATATAATTTAACCTTTTATTCCATTCTTAGTATCAATGCTCAACGAAGTGGACATTTCACAGAGAAGCCTTGCGTAGCCTGAAATCATTTTACCAGCATTCTTCAAAGAAAACAACAATGCTGCAGCTTTACTAGTATTTGGTGTGTAACCTCACACTTCATTTTCTCATATAAGTCAGAGTAGCCTATATGATGAAACTCAGTAGTTGACTAAGATACATCAAATTTTCAATTTTAATTTCATTTTAGCAAGGCGTTACGGTGTTACAATTTGATATCTGGGTCCCATTTAACCAAATGCATCATCTATTATCACTCAAATCATTCATATATAGTGGTCACAAGTATCTTTCATTTGATTGTTTTTTACTAATATACAATTTAAAAATTGGGTTCTGGAAAGTAAAAGGAATGAATTTTCAATTCTATGCTATAATCTGGTAAATGAAAAATAATAGAGCATGTCAATATGGGTACTTTTGGCCCATTGCAAGCAAGCTGCAATCGTACATCTGGAGGTTCGGGTTGAAATCAGGAGAAGATATCCTCACAGGTAAAAACATGGTCCTTCACAAATGTAAGCGAAACTTTGTGGAACGTTTTTATTTCATTTATATTCATAAATTGTCCTTCAATGTATGCATACAGAGAGTAATTGTAAAGCTTTATTAATTACATCCTTCTGCATCAATGTAAAAGAATACCCTGGTTAATCTAAGAATTACCCTGGTTAATCTAAGAATTGTCATGAAAAGTGTTCCAAGCTTGGTGCCCATTGTGCACCAACACCATATTTGGGCATACAAATGATTACTGGTTAAAAGGACAGTTATACACGCAAAAATATCGACATAGTTCTACTACTAGTTGCAGTTACTTAATATGTAATCCTTTTTAAATATATGGCAACCAGAGAGCAAAACCTAAAAGTTAAGAGATTTTCATGGCATGGCACATCATATTTCTGTCTTTAGTAAAATCACTTGATTACGCAAACTCTCATTGTTAGTGCCTTAGTTGGAAGTGCTTCTTGAACCGCTGATGATTTGTGACATGTTCTGTATTCGGGCCAAGTATACACAATCAGACATGACAGTGCTCTCTTCAATGAATCAATGCTCTATAAGACAGTGAACTCTTAAATGGATCAATGCTCTACAAGACAGTGAAATCTTCAATGCATAAATGCTCTACAAGATAGTGAACCCTTCAATGGATCAATGCTCTACAAGACAATGAACTTTCCAATGAATCAATGCTCTACAAAATAGTGAACTCTTTAATGGATCAATGTTCTACAAGACAGTGAATTCTTCAATGGATCAATGCTCTTCGTGAAAGTGCTCTTTCCAATGAATCAATGTTCTACATAGCTTCGTAGTGACCTACTTTCTTGTGGTATTAATTTGTTTACAATGCCAGTCACGCGATTCTCCACGCGGGAGGGGAATTATGAATAATAATAAAAAATTAGGACAATACGTGAGATGATGTACTTCCAGCTGATCAACCCATGGCCCATGAAGATGCTTTTTCTTTCAACAGGTCCAAACTTAAACCTTTTTTATGACTACAGACTCAAAGATTTAACCACAGCTCGAATAGAAAAAAGTAATATGCAAATTGCTTGTAATAAAAAATAACGTCTCCTTTCAAATAGAACAATACATATTAAAGATTACTATATATAGATATGATAAAGTTACAGATATTACAGCACCATATTGCCAGTGTTAGCTATATATTAGTGCATTGACTTGGGACCCTGGTACCCGGAACCCCTTCCCCCCGGTCAAAATGCCAAAAAGTCGGGACCCGAATCCAATTTTTAAAAACCGACTACTTTCGATATAAATAAACAAATTACAGATCTATTTGTATTTCTGGCTTTTCTGTAATGCTCTTTTTTCTTTTTTTTTTCTTTTCTTTTCTTTTTCTCAGGAATCGGCAACTTGCCGAATGACGGAATTATTATACTGTGCATGAATAAAAGTTAAAATATGTTTCTGTGTATCATGTCAGTAAGGGCTTTTGCCGCTGGTACCAGGATACCCGGGTACCCGTTACGAGTCCCGGGTATTAAGCATAATTTACTTGCGGGTCCCGGGACCAGATTTCCCCCTAAGTCAATGCACTACTATATACACAGAATGTACTGATGTTGGGTCGTCCAGCACCTTGTTTGTAGGCATCAGTTTCGCGTTAATGCTTTTTGTCATAACAAACAGTGTGTTAGATGTATTTGTAACATGGCTCATAAAAGAGAGGCAGATCTGTTGGTGAAAAGTATTATTTTTAATACGGCAGCTGATGGTAACCCCTGAAGCAAATCTCATAAGACATAGTTCTATTTATAGACGAATTCTCAGATTGGCCTCCATTCCAGTACAAAGGTTTACGCCTTGTTATCACTGCAACGCTTGCCACTGTGGATTGGCTTTGGGTTTCGTCACTTCAAAGTGCTGTCCAACCCAACATAGAAAAAACTGGAAACGACTACAGGACGACAAGAGAATTAAAAATAAACCCTTGCTTCAGAGGGTAATTAGATTGGTCAAATCCCGATTAGAAAGCATGAGACGAGAAGTATATAAATTGAATCAAAGTTAAGCAACCTAAGTCCAGGAAACTTCATTAACAGCTCCGATATCTCATGTGTGGCTGAGACGCCAAGGGCCATAATGCCGTAACAACGCTGTAAATGCATTACGACAGTCAAGTCCAGAGTCAACAGGAACGGAAATACTTGCCTTTGGCATGAAGTAAACTAATAAATTACGCTGACACCAAGCTGGAAACTGGTCTTACTCGACAATTCGATTCTTATACCTAGGCTATCGAAATTGGTTAACCTCAACAAGATCTAGGTCCCAAGTGCAGTGTGTCCCTTGATGAAATAAGCACATAATATAATATATTTCGCACAAAAACATACACAATTGCTTTATGTCGAGTAACAGTACGTGCAGAGGGTCCTGTCAAGGTACCTTTGCATAACCTCTTAAGCTGAATGCGGGACAAGGTACAAGAAGAAGATCAAATACAGGACAAAGGAGTCTGAAAAAGGTTGGCGATTCTCCAGCTTTCCGTATTAGATGAGACATCTAGTAAAAAAAATGTCTATTGAGTATTTTTTTAAATCTTTCTTGACACTTACTACAGAAATACAGACGCTGTTAAATTATGACCTTGACACACCGTGTGAATTTTCCGGTAGGGAATCTAACTGTCAAAGACATGTAGATGGAACGCAACTAAAAATGTTAAGCCCTAGTTAGATAGGCCACATTCACCCGTCTATAACTACTGAAATTGATGACCAGATAGATTAAACGCTATTCGTGAGACACAAGGTGTTTTAATAACCGTAGTTGCATGTCCGGAGACTTCTTAATAGGGTGTTCCGCAGGAGGTAGATTAGTCAAGTTTTCTGATACGCAGGCACGTGGGTTTTGGCCAGAACCCATACATCACTAGCAATATAACCCAGGGTAGTGGACATCTATTAATCATTTATTGATATAAGCATATATTTCACAGCCGGAGGATTAAGAGGTTTAGACAGGTACACTGAGATGCTAGCGTCTCAAAACCAGGGCTCATGTCTGTAGGTGTGGACGATCTAAATAGATATCGGGTGTTTATAAACATTAGTAAGTAAACATTAGGCGAGCTTTGTAAACATTGTAGTTGGAAACTCCTCTCTTTTTTTATTTTCAAGAAATTAAATACACATTATATCAGAGCATCTATACCACACCGAGTTAATTTTTCTGTAATACTTTTCACTTGTTCGTTGCAGATGATAATTTTCTTTCAGATTTTTTTTGTGAAACATGCAAGATTATTTCACGTGGCAGCTACAAAAATGATGAGTGCGTCTTTATGATGTACTAACAGATAAACACACAGCCTCACTTTGATGTATGAAACAAACAAAACTGCTACAGCAATGAAAACTTTTAACGCGCAGTAATTGATTTAGGCGGTCAGCCGATATGTTATGGTGTTTCCAATTTCTGAGAATCCTGCAGCTGGAAGAAGCAACAGACTGGCTTCAAAATATGTACCAACGAGCCCAAGGCGGATACAGGCGCTATGGTACCTGCTGGCATAAAGGTGATTTGGGGTACGAGAGCTAAACGTGTGTAGTAGATTTGTAGTAGGCTCACATCCAAGCCGCATCCTGTGTGACTGGCCTGGCACAGCTCACATTGCAAAATGAATTGGCAGCAGTTCAAAAACTCACATATGCCAGCGCGGTGTGTACCTACTATGTAGTGGAATTCTCAAGTTATCAAGGCGGCGGTACAACTCGCTAAGTTCATCTCCGTAACGTCGACAGAAAAGAGAAAACTTAGACAGAAGGTAACGCACAGCAGGTTCATATATACCTGCTGTAAAACGTACTCAGCATTTTTTTTATGAAATCTACACTCTAGCAGCTGAAAACTTGCTAGTTTATGACCATGTTGCCTCTTTAGAGATCCTGCGCAAGCCATGCAGTCATGGTAATTTTGTAAGGAGACTTACGCTTCACGATGATGAAAATTTCTTGACAGGAGTAGAACTGTCCAAGTGAACCATACGTTTACAAGCTTTCTCTTAAAGTTAAAGAAACGTTTCCTAATCCATGCAAAGTTGGATAATTCCTATTCATGTAAGGTAATAAAGATAAACCATATATGCCCCCAGATGTTGCTAATATAAAGGTTAATCCCTTGTTTAAGAAAACCAGCTGTAAAATTTGTCCGCGTCACTATAATTATGACAGGCCAGAATACAACCAGAACTCCTAGATTATGGATTTACAAACGTGAAATAGCCTACTACGGTACTTTCAAGAGAACCAAAAAAAAAGCATCTTTACCACACAATGACGACAAAGTTAATATATGAAATTCATATGCAAAGCTCTATGTCGGCGCTTATTGGTCATTTATATCAACCAAGCTTGTTGAATAAGAATATAAAAAAAAGCCTGTCCTTTGAAACATTGTTTCAAGCCAAAGACCCATTAACCCCTGATTTGGGGATAATGGCGGATACAGTTCTTTATACTAGCCACTAGGCAGTCAACTGCGCTGACAATGACGTTCATCCGATCTACCCACTGAACTATTCTTCTTTTGAAAATGGGGATGTGGCATATATATATATATATATATATATATATATATGTGTGTGTGTGTGTGTGGGTGTATGTATGTGTGTATGTGTGTGTATGTGTGTGTTGTGTATGTATGTGTATATGTGTATATGTATGTGTGTATGTGTGTATGTATGTGTGTGTATGTGTGCGTGTGCGTGTGTATGTATGTGTGTGTATGTGTATGTGTATATGTGTGTATGTATGTGTGTATGTGTATGTGTGTATGTGTGTGTTGTGTGTGTATGTGTGTGTATGTATGTATGTTCGTATGTGTGTATGTGTGTGTATGTGTATATGTGTATGTGTGTTTATGTGTGCATGTGCGTGTATGTGTGTGTATGTATGTGTGTATGTGTGTGTTGTGTGTATGTGTGTGCATGTTTATGCGTGTGTGTATATGTGTGTATGTGTGCGTGTAAGTGTATGTGTGTGTATGTATGTATGTGTATGTGTGTATGTGTGTGTATGTATGTGTGCGTGTATGTGTGTCAGCTTGTATTCAATTCAAAGGACAAGGACTGTTCCTGAGATACAAAGTTCAATTAATTGTAACTTGCACAAATTCAATGCGTGTATTTGTATCTTCAGATTAAAAAAGGGAGCCTTGTTATGATCGCAAGACTTCTTCTAAACACGTATATGACTCAAAGAATCCATGCTGCATGGCATGGTACCACTTCAAACCAATTCTCATATAAAAACAGAGGCAAACAAGGTGACGTTTTATCGCCTATTTCATTCTGGGTTTCATGTAGATGTTTTGTTAAAGAGGTTTAAAAGATGCATTTGGCTGTACCAATGTTTACATGGACCAAGTGGCGCCAGCGTACGCTGATGGTATTGTGCTCCTAGCTCCTACTGAGAGTACGCTAATGGCATTGTGCCCCTAACTCCTCCTGAGCGTACGCTGATGGTATTGTGCTCCTAGCTCCTACTGAGCGTACGCTAATGGTATTGTGCCCCTAACTCCTACTGAGCGTACGCTGATGGTATTGTGCTCCTAGCTCCTACTGAGCGTACGCTGATGGTATTGTGCTCCTAGCTCCTACTGAGCGTACGCTGATGGTATTGTGCTCCTAGCTCCTACTTAGCGTACGCTGATGGTATTATGCTCCTAGCTCCTACTTAGCGTACGCTGATGGTATTGTGCTCCTAGCTCCTACTGAGCGTACGCTGATGGTATTGTGCTCCTAGCTCCTACTGAGCGTACGCTGATGGTATTGTGCTCCTAGCTCCTACTTAGCGTACGCTGATGGTATTGTGCTCCTAGCTCCTACTGAGCGTACGCTGATGGTATTGTGTTCCTAGCTCCTACTGTGCAGGCTCTCAATAAATTACCACAGGTTTGTTTGGCGTTCGCTAAAGATTATAATGTTATTTTTAATCGAAAAAAAAGTAAAACAATGTCTTATACCGAGCCACACACGAAAGCAGCCATATATTTACATGGTGCGCAGAGTGAACATGGCAAACAAAAGGTGAATCTGGGTAGTTTCAAAAGGTCCCGGATACTCTATGGGGTTGATTGCAAAGAAAAATGTATGACAAAATTTAATTGGGAAGTTGATATTCGTATGACACAATTCCAAATGTGCTGATATCGGTTCTTTTGGAATCTTTTGCACCTCCTTTTATGGAAGTCAGTAGTGGAACTTTTTAAACAAAGAAATTGCTTAAGTTTCCTGGCGGAATGCTCTATGATTCATTGATGATTTGGAGACTCCCTTGAAATACTCATCGTAACCTACCCAATACATTTGTAATGACATCTCAACAGAAGCCCAGCTGCATAATAGATTCATAAAGTTTTCGTATTCAGTACTGAAAGGTGGCAATAAAATATTGGAAATGTGTGCCAAATTAACTTTAGCTGGAAGCCAATAAGCCATAGAAAAATCACTCAAACTGTATAAGGTGTCAATGCAACTTATACAGACTTTTTTTTTGTTTTAAAATCATAGGTATATCATCAACTATCAATTAATATCTGCGAATATAAGGATGAAACAATCAGAGCTAACGCAAATGTGATAAGAGAATTATGTGAAATCAGAGATGAAATGATCAATCCAGTTAGTCTAGGAAGTTTATGACATTATAGTGTCTTTATGTAGAGAGAAGTGAATTTTGGCGAACTCTAGTTAATGGTGGACTGACCACTTAGACTTGACGCACATATTTACCTTTTTCTTTTAACCGAGTACCTTGTGTACTATATATATATATATATATATATATATATATATATATATATATATATATATATATATATATATATGTGTGTGTGTGTGTGTGTGTGTGTGTGTGTGTCTGTCTGTGTCTGTCTGTGTGTGTATCACTCCAATATTCCGAAGGTCTTATTAGTATAGCTATGGCAAATGCTGTGCATTCGATATGTGACGTTCATTGAGCGTCATATCTCATGTGCCATCGAATTGTACAGTTTTCCTGTGCAATATGGAATTTGGCATGTCGTATCGGTACAGTTTGTGGTGCCCCCTAGCGAGAAAAAATGACCTTTTTTCTGTGACACAGGTCATCCACCTAGCATTGATGCCTGTGATACACTTACATAGAATAGATGCATCAATAAATATATGACAATATTTTAGTATGCTGTGTGTTTATTTTTAGTCACAAGGTCCCAGGGTGTACATGTAATAATATGATAAACATAATAACACATGGCCTGTTCCATACCAGTACTCGTACCAGCACTCAGTTCTTTCATATCAGTAAGAGCGATAGCGAGTACTCATATGAAGTTCTCCTTGCTGATACTCGCACCGATATGGAACAAGCCATGCATTATTATATACATATCGCTGAAGTGGGGCTTTTAAACATTTGTTACCTCTAAACCATTGTATGTAAATTATTCTGGAAGTTTGATTTAGCTGTTTCCGGTGGTGACCCTTGCTGAATGAATCTCAGCGTGGCACCAGACAGACTTATTGATCTGGCTTTTGGAGGGAGGGTCATGTCTGCAGGAATAGTCACAAAAGTCTCATTAATGACTACTCAGAACAGCAAAAAGTACTCATTCTCAGTGAAAAACAACATTTGAGTGGGGAAAAAATGTAACTTTTTTTAGAAGTTCAACCAGAAATTCAGCAAATTTCTGCAAGTCTACGACACAAAATTCCCTGAAATCCTGGAATTCCCTAAACAGGCTAATCCCTAAACTTTCAAGTCTCTTTGATTACGTCAACAAAGTTGTTTTTGAGTTAGAACCTTTTCAGGGTAACAATTTTTGAAAGAATGTTGATTTGCTAAGTTCCCATGACTATAAAATATGCCTGGTTGCGTGATAAATTATATTTTAGGACAATTGTGTAACCCTCGTGAGTGTTAAATCAATTTTATTATAATAATTTTATAACTTGGCACATCCGGTCTAGTATTGTCCTTGCATTAGTTTGTATAACACATTATATAGCCAAGTTGATGAATTGCGCATATACACTATGACGCTAATGTAGTTTTCTTACCATTCCTTTTTCGTATGTTTATATTCAAACGATTCTATTTGCCCACAAAGATGATCACTTATTTGAGCCATAATACGAAGAATACTTTCTCCATAAAAATTGACAAAGGATGGTGTGACTGATATTTGTTACGTCCTCACAATACAGTTGCAGGAAATGGAACAAAAACCAAAATACACTGACCTTTAAAAAAGTGGATGCAACTCATTACATATCCTCGCAAGATGATACATTTCAAGCCATGTCGATCTTGCAAACCCTAAAAAATGTAACTTTGATAGAGGATACGGATAAGTTGAGGGTCAGTTGAGTTGTTGTCCTTGAAGTATGAGCTTTCCAATTCTTTATACATGCATCATTTGTATGTGATGTGACACGACAAGTCCAACAAGGTGCAATCAGACTTGCTTTAGTTGATTTATATTGTAAAAATCATTTATACGGCGTGATATTTTGGAACCTAAACCTGAAGGAATTTCTTTATAAGCTACAACACAGAAACATCAGCCCAAACGAGACACCAACCTATCCACAACATGCCTTACACAACCAGTTATTCACCTTCTCACAGTAAGAGAACGGATTATTCAGTCAAACGTTCATCTGCAAATTATCGACTTCAGTTCAATACTATCCTCGTGGTGTCTCATAATAGAGAAAATTATGTTCCCCCAAGTATTCATGATCCTATTTAGAAATATGTTTGACATATAAAAAGTCATAGGTGCTTCTTCAGCCGCATAGTGTTGTAAACAGTGCCAATTAAACACAGAGTGTTAAAAACAGTATTAATTAAACACAGAGTGTTACCAGCAGTATCAATTAAACACAGTGTTATAAACAGTATCAATTAAACACGTAGTATTAATTAAACAGTTATAAACAGTATTAATTTAACACAGAATGTTATAAACAGTATTAACCCTTAAAGTGCTGATTTAAGATTGAAGCAACAGGTTTGCTCGGGACACTTTGCGCGCAATGCGCGCAAAGTGTCCCGAGGAAAGCTGTTGACTAAGACTACTTTTTGATCCAGACAAGGCTTGCTGGTATTTGAATGAAAGGTATCTTCATGAGGAATTTGACTCTTTTAACCATTATATGTTTAATGGTAATGAGAAAGCAACTATAAAGTGATTAGCACTTTAAGGGTTAACTAAACGTCTTTATATGGAAAGTTGGCAATGTGGCAGGAAATCAACTATTTCAGCCCCTACTAAGCTAACGTGGTGTATAAATCAGTAAATGTCCGCTATATCATTTCAATACTGTAATTTGCTTTAATTTCGCTTTACTCTTATTTTTGCTTATTTCGCTGATGGAAAAAAACCGTGAAAATAACAACACAGTGACATAGCATTTTTACATTGTTTGGACAGGAATTATGCTGACAACAGTGAAATTTAAACTACAGTGAAATGTCAAAAATACAAAAACCGTGAAGGTTTATATACGCTAAAATAAGCAATTTACAGTATATCCTGACACATAGATTTTAGATTTTTTAAACACAGGGCCTATTGCGGCATTTACGCCCAGTTTGTAAAAGTTTCACGTCATCTGAAGGAGCAATTATAGCCCAAGTGGAGCTACTTTCACTGTCAATCACTTCCTCTTTACTGAAATAATATCTTATTTACTTATATTGTTCTCTATTTTGGGGAAGGTTGTACTTAAAAGGAATAAAGGCTTGTTTGAAATCATTTATGTTCGTGAGAGTTTTGTTACAAACTGTAACTCCAGGAAGGAATTAGTGGAGTTGGTTATTGTTGTCTGCAGACAGTGCGGGGCTAGGGTGACACCCCAAGCGCTGGTCCAGCTGCCCGTATCATCTTTCATCTGTGTTACCAAACTCATTTGTACCGAAATATGTCTCATGTGTAAAATAATCTCTCTTGATGGCCCTATCAGGAGAACTTGAATAAAAGAAGACAGACAAGGGCAGCCCATCTGCTCACATTTATGACAACATATGTCTACGCAGTTTGAAATTAAACCTTGGCGTAATGTTTATTTCGCCAATTAATTGCCCATGTATATTAGTGCTCAGCTCATATTGTTATCTTTCCAGGTAGTAAGGCTTCATGACAACAGAATGTTAAAGTCACACACATTTACACACTATTGAATGATTCCCTGGCCCTTTAACATAGGGCTAACCAGTCGATCAACAATTTTAACCTGTTCCAGGTCAGAGTCTGTGTCATATACCTTTCCCTGGCGAGGTTTGGGCGCCTTACATCCAAGCCGCACCAAGGAAAGCTATTGACCAAAGGCGTGTCATCCTAGATGGTCTTACATACATATCTCAGCATAAAGGTTTTCTAGCAACGGGAAATCTACCTCAAAACGGTGACCATAAATTTACATCCGGGTGAACTAGAGAATTTACTTGGAACATATGGTGGGAGGTCTACCCTATGGCAAGGACAAGAAGATTTAACGAGACCATCTTAGGCATACATACATACATACAAACATACATACATACATACATACAAACATACATACATACATACATACATACATACATACATACATTATGCCTTAAAATGGTTTGAAAACTATCTTACCAATAGATCTCAATTTGTTCAATATGATGAGGTTATTTCTAGTGGGTTAACTATAACTACTGGTGTCCCTACTATAACTACTGGTGTCCCTCAAGGGTCGATACTTGGCCCGCTGCTCTTTATTATTTACACTAATGATATGCATCTTGCATCATCTATGTTTGATTCAATTCTGTATGCTGATGACACTACTCTTGTTAAGTCCCTCTGCTCTTTCAATTCCCCCCCTGCCCAATCTCTAAATGCAGAATCTGAAAGAACATCTACTCTTATAAATTGTGAATTAAACAAAGTCTACGATTGGTTAGCAGCAAATAAACTCTCTTTTAATATTTCAAAAACAAAGTATATGATATTTCACTTTCCTGAAAAGAAACTAAATTTTATCTTGGATCTAAAAATAAATGATATTCCCATTTCAAGGACTGCAGAATTTGATTTTTTAGGCTTGAGAATTCATGAAAATTTTAATTGGACCTCGCATATGAATAAAATTGGCAATAAATTATCTACAGTAGTAGGAATTTTCAAAAGAATAAAAAAATATATCCCCTTAGACACCATGCTAATTATGTATAACTCACTCTTTTTGCCACATTTAAACTACTCTCTCCGCCCTTGGGGCTATTCATGTACCAGAATATTTTCACTTCAAAAAAGAGTCATTCGTCTCATTTGCCAGGCCAGATTTATTGCCCACTTTTTAAAAAACTTAACATTCTTAAAATTGAACACTTGTTACATTTAAAAGCATTGAAATTTTACTTTAGATACACTAAAAATGATTTACCTGACTATTTTCAAAATATGTTTTCCGCATCTCCAGCATCTCATACATATTTCACTCGTGGTCGAAATAATACACCCCTTCCCATACCAGCACGAGCTAGATCCAAAAATTCTATTAGATTTTATTTACCACCTTTACTACAAAATCTTCCACCCTGCATTACTGACAAATTAAATTCTCATTCCTTTTCTGGTTTTTCAAGGTACGTCAAAATATTTTATGTAAATTCATATTCTGATGTATGCAATATACCAAACTGCTATGTCTGTAATTTATAATTTCATCACATGTTATCACAATAATAATGTTATATATTCTAAATGTATGATTTTTAAGCAGTAACTCTTTTCTCTCAGGTGGCTTCAACGATAGCGGAAACTTGGTTTCCTTAGTAGGAGTAATCCTGACACATTAAACTGTTAATTATGTGTACTAAAATTTATTGTGACCACTGTGTGTCGAATAAAATGTTTCTGAGTTCTGAGTTCATACATATGGGTGGAGGAAGTGTGTGTGTGTGTGTGTGTAAAAGTTAATAGAGCGTTTTGCTGACTGATAAAGCAAAATCTTAGAAACTTTTCTATCCATACGTTATAAATCAAGGGACTGAGTGCTACAAGGGAGAGGGACACGGACTATCTTATGGTCTCTGCTCATCAAATGGCAAAAAAGCAGCTTACAATAATAGCAGTTACGCAAGATGACCATCAGACCGATGGTGAAGTAGCTTGCGTGACGTCAGTGCGGCGTCTTTTTGCAACATTTTTCAACGCGGGTAAGTTTGACATCACATTACGTGCGCACCAGAAGAGGAGAGTGCACGCGATATGAATGGAGGCCTAGCAGTGATAACCCTCCAGAATCGGCTGATTATCGATACCTAAATTGTCTCTGGCAAGCAATAGCAGTGATACTGTAACAGCAAAGAAATGTGCACAGTATTCCACGGAAATGAAGAGTTTCTCCCAGCAGCAACGGCACAGATTTCATAATGTACGCAATGGCGGACATCATAACGTGACGGCAAGGCCGGGTATTGGGGCAATACAGACAGCGAGCTAGTCATTACTCAGAAACATTCGTCCTATTTCTTATTTTACAAACATGCGAATACTTTGTATATATAATCAAGATGTCAAATTGTCGGACAAATAATTTCCAGAACTTCGTACCACGTATTCCGGTAAAGATTTTGCTTGAACAGCAGAAGTATGGGTTACATGCTAGTACCGTGAAAACATGGCCTCTGACTGATATAAAAGAAAGGTCCATTTAGATAAAGAGGTCCTCATCGTCCTACAACAGCACAGTGAATCAATGCTTTCCAAGTTCCCATCCCACACGCGGCCCGTCGCCATTGCATTTTTGTTAATATTGCCAACGACCAAATTTAGTTATGCCAAATGCAAACACATACGAGCGTGCGTGTTACAGGTAAAGGAGATATGGAATCCAGGTACATAAAGTATACTTGCTATTAAGTTTGCCGGACTCTCGTTATTTATCCCCGGAGGTCTGGTCACCAACCATACCTAGTACAGACAGGATCGTGAGGGTGAGTGTTGCACACAAGTCCATACATGAGCAACGAGTTGCTACAACGGCAGTTACAAAACTGGCGACACACACTGCTGCCAGTTGTGGCAGCTGACGTCTGAATTTAATAACAATAAGCTAGGCCTACCCCATGATATCACGCCAACTTAATATGTACAATGGAACGTTGGTGACACACCCCGTCTATATTTTACAAGGTCTTCACTGGAAAAATATTACATTTCTAACGCTTCAATGAATTATTAACCCTCTGGACACAATTCTCTTGATTATTGTAAAAAAAAAAAACAATTAAAATAGGCACATAAACACCGAAAAGTAGTCCTGTCCCTCTGTCTGTGACCTTAATAAAATATGTTAACTTAGACACATAGGGTTGTATTTGATGGATACACCTACTCAGTTTTCATTTTAATTGGCACTTGCTGCATGAAAACTGAGAATTTTGGTATCCGAAAAATCACTGATAATAAACTGTGCATCTGTGGCTACAAATTCCATGACTATCAACCTTGACCAGTTGGCATCTAAGCCCAGCTTAACCAGATCACTCCCTTTAACATCTGTCATCTCACCAATGAAGTCTGTGTATTTATGTTACTAAAATGCGACCATTAGGCCAATCACAATTTAAAATAGCATGGAAACGCTGAGTCGCTAGTGTTTCCTCTCTCTCTCTCTCTCTCTCTCTCTCTCTCTCTCTCTCTCTCTCTCTCTCTCTCTCTCTCTCTCTCTCTCTCTTACTTTTTTGTCTTCATGTTGTAGAGAATCTTATCAAGTGCTGATAACAAGGTTAACGTGTTAACAAAACGCTACGCATATCATTGCCACATTGGAAAAACTCATATTTTAAGTGAATGACCCCACAGTGGGTTTTTCATTCAAGAACGTTTGACATAAATGCTGATCTATTGAATGCATCATGGAGTTTTGCGACAAAAAGCCCAATCATATCCTAAATATTGAAACATACGTCCATGTGTATGGTTACTTCCATGTGTATGGCTACTTCTATGTATCTGTATTCCATGGAAAAACCAGAAAGTTTCATGATGCCATTGTAGTCTGGTGATTTATATTTGGTCTCTGATCTTACCCACTGTATAATAAAACGTAGGTGGCGGCGTGGATGCGTATACCCATGGCATGAACGTACAATCAAATGAATAATAATCAAAATCCTGTTTGGTGCACAATGTTTAACACACACACACACTTATATATATATATATATATATATATATATATATATATATATATATATATATATATATATATATATATGGGGTGCGGCGATGGCTGTGTGGGTGTAATTTGCACCTGTTTTCAATCTCCCTGTTAGGAATTTTCTTACACAGCTATTTTTTTGTGTTTTATGTTTATCGTACATCCTTTTGGTGTTCAGAGTACCGATATATCTCGACATCGTGATGTTCAGGGTACCAGTGTAACTCAATACGTGGTGTTTAGTGTACCAGTATAACTCGACATGATGGTGTTCAGGACACCAGTATAACTCGACATCGTGGTGTTCAGGGTACCAGTATTATTGGACATCGTGGTGTTCAGGATACCGGTATAACTCGACATCGTGGTGTGCAGGGCTACCAGTACAACTCGACATCGTTCTGTTCAGGGTACCGGTATAACTCGACATTGTGGTGTTCAGGGTACCAGTGTAACTTGACATGGTGGTGCTCAAGATATCAGTATAACTCGATATCATAATGTTCAGGGTACCAGTATAACACCAACCGTGGTCTTCAGGGCTACCAGTATAACTCGACAACTTTGCTGTTAAGCGTGCCAGTACGACTCGATATCGTGGTGTTCAGGGTACCAGCATGACTAGACATCGTGGTGCTGTCTTGTTCTGACGTGTCTGGATGTCCTCATGGAATCCTTGTCATAGATGTGTCCAATGGAAATATTATGAAATAGCCCCTTTTTTCCATTGCTTAGGGCGAATTACTTATGATCTATTTACAATAGGAAAGACCCTTTTTCATAAAATGAACTGAACAGTGTTATGTACTTGATGGTCAATTGACCATGCATTTTTATTGGTATAGTTAATAAACGACATCCATATCAGCATGAAAAACAATTCTTTCGAGCCACAATAATGCCAATCTTCTCTCGAGTGGGCGCTATTTGTTGTTGTGGCTGGGAATATAGGCGACATGAAGTTTTGTGCTTGAACTTTATATAGGCCATGTTGTTTGGGAGTTACATTAATTTGAAATTTGACGTCAGTGATCAAAATATATGAAAACCATCCATTCCCACGTGTAACATACAGCACAAAGAAAACATCTGCTCAAAACTGTCGAGTCTAAGGTTTCGGGGCGCTACCGAATTGACGTGATTTGCTAATCACAGTAGGGGGACCAGATAGAATTACTCGATCGTACATCACCAGACTGTCTCTCACTTTTACGTGCCTGCACGTGTTATACATCCCTCGTGTTCAAATCAAAATATTATATGGCAATAGTTACAATGATAAAATGATATTGGCTCTCATTCTGGCAGGCAGCTAAGACTGAGCTGCAGAATGAAATTCTTTAGACATGATTTATTTGTTATTGCAGGAATAGTTTTTTTTTTTGTTTTTTTTGTTTTTTTTGGCATCAGCTCAGCTTACATATTTCTTGTGGTTTCCTGATGAAAACAGTTGTTTTCTCTGAATTGGACATGTAGATAGCGCATCATCTGGCTCTTTTGAGAGCGAACCATTAAAAAAGATGTGCTCACACACACATATATATATATATATATATATATATATATATATATATATATATATATATATATATATACATATATATATGTATATATATCCCGAACTCACTCACACACACATATATATATGTATATATATATATATGTATAGTTGTGAGTTCAGGAACAATTATTATTCTCAAGATAACAACACAAAAGATAGACTGAAGAGCGACACATATAAAAAGCTCCAGAGGGAAGCCATCAACCACACAGATTAAACTGCAGGTTAGAATGATGAATAGGAACATGAGTTCACCACAAAGTATGTGGAAAGCATTAACCGTATATAGGTGGAGTGTTTCCGACATGGCGTTTTTTTGTGTACCATACGATCCCACATGTACAACATGCTACATTAAGTTATTTATACAATTTAATTTTTTTTCGTTGTGTCCAATTGCAAACTTCACTTAGTTTCGCTGTATTTTTATTTTTCTTTGCTTCTCTGATAGCCGTGAAAATAAAGACACGATGAATTAGTATTTTAACTATGTTTTATGCGAACTATGTGAGAAATAGTAAAGTTAAGGTTTCCGTTAAATTCATGAAAAGCAATACCGCGAAAATGGGCACACTCACAAAGTGTTTGCATTAATTTGAAGCCTATCAATGATAGTTACCAAATATTTCGTTGGCAGTGCATTCACTAAAGAAAAAATGTCAGCTAAATGATTGCAACCTCATTATTAAGGGCTCAAAATCACCTAGTTTATGGATAACATTGTAAATATCACGAGTTCAAAAACTCATTATCAAAATGACTTTCAAGGGAAGCTATTTGATGCAGAGGATATCAGCAATTTTGCCGGTCTGCTGTGGAGGTCAAGTTTAACTCTTTACGGCCCTAGTGTGCTTTTTAATGCCAATTATTGGGATGGTAGGAATTTTCACGAATTGCTGTGTGGAAATGATCGTGATGAAATTGTCTACTTACTTCGTACTGCCCTTGTTGCGACGGAGCCCCCGGGGGTAAACCTAGACTGTTCAAATGTCCATCAAAACTTATCTTTCCTTCGGCTGCAAGTTGAGCCAGTTGCTCAAAACCTATTGAGAAATCATCTTTATCCATTTGAGCCCATGGTGGACTCTCCAATTCAGTGCCCTTCCAGTTAATTTCCATTTCTCCATGAGCCATGCGCACGTGGTCGCCTCCGATATACTGGCGTCGACGCTCACGGTTACTCTCCCGTCTTTTCATGATCACGACGACAACGATAATTAAGAGGAATAGCACGAAAGCCAGGGCCCCAGCCAAGGCAACAATAACGGTTAATTTAGGGAAAGTTACAGCAGTCTGAGTCTGAAATATTGCCATAGATTTGTTTAGCATGACATTAAGGGAAGTCTTGGATATTTTAGGAGGGGTACCATAGTCACTCACTTGTACTGTGAGTTGGAATACTTGGTGGCCAAATTTGACCAAATCTTTATTTACAGTTATAATCCCAGTGTTCTGGTCCACAACAAAGAGCTGCTCTTTGGCTCTAACTCTATATTTGAGCCTGGCGTTGCTGCCTGTGTCATTATCAGACGCCTGAATTTTTGTTACTGGGTATCCGATCGGCGCCATATTGGACACAAAAACCGTATTGTTTGCAGAATTAGGAAACTTTATAAAAGGACTATTGTCGTTAGTGTCTGCAACATATACAGAAACATTTACAGCACTGCTGAGCCGCGGTTCAGCTTTATCCGTGGCTATGAGTTGTATCTGGTATTTGGATTTTCTCTCTCTATCAAGGATACGTTTAGTGGTAATCCGGCCACTCCTTGTGTCCAGGTTAAACACCTCAGAAAATGCAGCATCTTTATTACTAAACGATAACACATATTCATTGTACGGTTCTGAATCTGGATCACTCACGAACACCCGTCCCACTTCAGTATTCGCTGGCTGATTTTCGAATATTCCAAATGAATAGCTATTCTGCAAAAATGTAGGGGTCTCATCGTTTATGTCGATGACTGTCAACAAAAAAGTCACCGTGGCGCTTTGTGGCGGCGACCCATGATCTGCGGCAACAATTAATATCTGACTTTCTGGTGTTTGCTCGTGGTCAAACGAAATCTTGGCAGTTACTACACCTGTAGTTGGATTTATATCAACTAACCTTGCACTGTTGCCCTCTACACGATAAATTATCTCTGCATTTTTGCCCATGTCTGGGTCACTAGCATTTACTTGAACCAGAAAGACACCAACAGGGTTGTTTTCCTCGATATGGCGATAATATTCGTGCTCAGCAAATTGAGGAGCGTGGTCATTTTCATCCAATACTGTCACCTCTATGTTCTTGCTTGAGGCCAGCGGCGGGTCACCGTGGTCAACGCACTTTAGTTTCATGCTGTGGTGAGTCACTGTTTCTCTGTCAAGCTCTGTGGCCGTCTGTATTTGATAGTTTGTACCATACATTTTATGAATGCGAAAATATTTATTGTTTAGGCTACATTTAATTTGCCCATTATCGCCCGTGTCCTGATCCTCCACGGACACATGGGCAATAAACGAACCAGGCGGTTTACTCTCAGATATCTCAACAACTCCTGTAGTAGACAGTAAGTTCAGCATAATTTGTGGCCGATGGTCGTTTACATCTAATACTTTAATGGTAACTTTGGTCCGTACTTGTGTCGGTGACACACCACTATCCCGAGCAACAACTATCAAGTGGTACGCTGCACGCGACTTGTCTGCAAGCGAGTCCTTTAAATAAATAACACCAGTATCTTTGTTTATACCGAAGAGAGTGCCGTACGCATTTGCCGTCCGAGCTGCAAAAGCATACACTACTTTTCCATTCTGACCAGCATCTGGATCGTGAGCCTTAACTTGCAATATAGTTGTATACATAGGAGCTTTCTCTGAGATCGACCCCTCATAGGAGTCATTCAGAAACCTCGGGTCGTTGTCGTTGACATCAATGATAGCTATATTAACAATTAATGTGCCCGTTTTTCTGGGGGTCCCGCCATCGAACGCCATGATGCGCAACTGATAAGAACCTACCGTTTCCCTATCTAATCTGCTGGTCAATATCAAATGGACATCAGTGCCAAGTTCACTCTGTGCTACCTGCAGCTGAAAGACGTCTGAATTTGCTTGGAGTTCATATCCTTGAATGGCGTACTGACCAGCATCCTCATCACGCGCTGCCGGAATAACAAACTTTGATCCATGTGATTTGGCTTCTGACACGTTTAATTGTAATATAGACTGTGGGAACGTCGGCTGATTGTCATTGCTATCCAAAATATCTACTCTTACCTTAATGATTTGTAGATAACTCTGGGGTCCCACAACAATGTCCGCAGGGATCACACAATCCGTCTTCTCAAAACATATAAAATCCCTATCTATTATTTTCCGAGTTTTCAAAATACCCGAAGAATCAACAGATAGGTATTCCATCTGGAGGCCGTTCTGGGCTAAAAACTTGAAAGTCATGTTCTTTAAATCACTTTCTTGGTACTTGCTGCTCAACCCAGAATCCAATGGTATATTTCCAACTATTGTTCCAGCTGGTAATTCCTCTTCTAACGTGTATTTCAGAGCTTGTTGGGCTTTGCTGGTACAAAGAGACATAAACACAGCAACAAAACAAGCCCATAAGTGATTCATTTTGCTGTCATTTATGGAATCGACATGGTCGTTAAAATAACTCCATCGGTGTGGATCAACTCTTCACATGAAATGCCACAAGCACAATAGCTAGCTGGTTTGACCGCTCGCACAACTCAGAATTCACACAAAGAAGCCACAGCAGCTCTCATCAGCACGTATGTTTCTCGTATAAACAACGCACTGCGGCTTCTCTTCATAAAAAAAATGCCCTCCTGCTCCACAGTGATAGCGGTGCTGCCAGACCATCTGGACACGGCGGTTGTACGATGTGCACATGGCACGCTGTTAACAGATCAACGCACACGATACCCAGGTCTCTTATCGTGCTATACCCTGGCAGTATATAGTTTTTTTGTCCGGGGTTCTTGTTGGGCTTCCCGTTTAGCAGCGCCAGTCGTAACTTCCCTCGATTACATATGTGCAAACTTGTTCCTCCCCTACCAGTGGATAGTGTTCACTTGAGCATACTAGATCATGTGACGTTGGCGGCCTATCGTATTAATGACAAGACACTCGCTCCCCTATCTCGCACGTGGCAGGGCCGGTAGTGAAGACCATGTCAATCTGACGGCGGAAGACGGGCTTCTGTGCGGTTCCTAACAAGGCAGGACATCTGTCGTGATGCGAACATGGCTTTGTCAGCAAATGCTGTAGAGGAGTGCCACTGTTACCTCGGGTGGAAGCAATTACAGCAATCATCATCGAGGGACTTGTCATGCGGCTCTGCCTCGTTGTTTGGTCATATGAGGGCGCCTCTCTTACTGTTTGTACACACACTCTTCATCCACGCTACCGGTATAGCTCACTTCCAGCCTTGCTAATAGACTTCCACCGCCACTGGGGGCGGGGAAGGGGGGGGGTCCAAAGTTATTGGATTCGTAAGCACCATATCCGTTTAACTTCTTACAAGGGATTCCCTAAAGATCAGGAGTAGTTTCACCCTATTGCATAATGAACTCCAAGAAACTAGGCTATTTAGAAAGTTGGTTACTCGACAAACTTGATGCTCACAATTGCCGCCAGAAGAATGATAAATTCTGTCTGGTGCTTACTCGCGGGCGTTCGAATGTCAACCCGTCGAGCCCATTTAAATCTCGGCTTGACATTAATCTGAGATTATCTTAGTAAACTGTGCAGTTTCAGTTGGAATCACCTGACAGTAGCTTTAGTTTGGGAAATGTCACGTCGATAAAGATGTCACTACCCAGTAGTGATACGAAGAGCGTATGGGAGCATATGTGCGTCACGGTCAACATGCGACACAGACGTGTGGAGAATAATTAGTCTTTACTTGTTGCTAGTATCATTGATGAGATCAATTGGGGTCAACTAAATGAGATGAAGTTACCGTTTATCTATTTTTTCCCAAGCTCAATTTGCAACAGATCTTCGGTGTGACGTGCTGATCAATAAAATTCTGTGTATAAGTATGCGTACACTGGAGTCACACACGCGAAAAAAATGACGTTACAGAATAAATTCGTCGTCTGTCATTTACGTCGTCAAAGAAACTATACTCTGAACTCTCATTACTATGGAGAGGCCAATATCATGAATACTCTTGTGTTTGACACTAAAACTCTTGAACGAAACCAGGCTTATCACCACGATTGTAATTTCCGTTGCATTTATGCCTAGTTACCTTAAACATGCCCCATTTTAACTTAGCCCACGTGAACAATCGCTGAATCCCGTTGTCATGATTGAATTGTGCCCCGGTAATGAACTACTGCCTATTGATCTAAGTTTCAAGGACCAGACCTTTTCTGTCTCTATACACTCGTAAACCGGGCCGCTCATCTGTGGTATTTCTAAAAAGAACATCTGACTTGATTGAATATTTCGGGCGGCAGAGGTCGCCGAAACATTAGTGATGTACGGAGCGGCTGCTACACCCAGCCTTGCAGAAATTTGAAACTATCAGAGAGTGAGTGAATTTTTCAGGCAATGCTGATAAACTGTTTGTGACTGGTATTTCTGCCTCTGGTTAATCACCGGGAGAAAGAGCCCATTGGTACCCGTGTATTAGTGTAAATATTTATCGAAGAAAACCTTCAATGTTGACAGCGATCTCTTATCCTTACGATTTTCCCATAAAGAGTAAAATGCACCGACTGAAGCCTGCTGCTTGTACTAAACGAGTAAACCTTTTGGACTTCCTTAAAGTACCAAGTTTTGGATTTTCAGTTTGGACCGTATCTGGGACCGGATAAAGAGTTAAGTACGATGGATTGCTCGTGAACTTTTTCTGATACTACCATTATAAATTGATATTCATGAACACATCATATCTCACACAATTACATGGATAATCATTTTGTTTGAAAATAGAGAAGAATGCAAGAAATCTAAAAATCTGTTAGGAACATTTTTGGTTTTTGGATGCAGAGACACAATGTACGCATGTATGCATGTATGTATGTATGAATGTATACGTCTGTGTGTGTGTGTGTGTGTGTGTGTGTGCGCGCGCACGGGCAGGTAGGTAGGTATGTACGTAGGTAGGTAGGTAGGTAGGTAGGCAGGCGGGCAGCAGGCAGGCAGGCAATTGGGTAGGTAAGTGGGTAAGTAGTGCCAGAGAAGCGTCTGAGAACTGGTGCGTACTTTGGCCTTCCTGTATCTAGAGAACTTAAATCAGGGAGAGACGGCGCAACCTGAATGTCTCTGTCAGCAGTGTTACGCATCAGTCTTCAATCACTCTATGGGCAAAGCTCTTTCCGAAAATATGAAGTGTATTGCCGCGGTTAGAATAATTGTCTCCGGTGTTTCATCTTTTCCTTGATGAAAATAAAATGTCACAAAATTGGTGGGAAGGCTCAGAGCTGTTATAAAGAAGTACATGTTTCGCACCGTGATCTCTGTTGCAACACACCCAATTGCTACTAGGGCGTGAAAAAACCAAACCACAGAAATGCTACGATCACTACCTGGGAATGAGAGCTATGTACGCAGTGAATCTCCTTACTGAAGCTGAACTTGAGCATCTCCGTTTCCTGCTAGCTGATTTGGTTTCAGCTGCAGGTAAATGCGCATATGTCTCTGTCAGTTTAACAGAACATACACAAGCTTAATGAACAACAACGACGGCGGCGGAAAAAAGTCATCTGCTGCCAAACGTATTGCAGGGTCTTTCTTCCCCTTCTGCGTGTGCAGTATACTAAGCCAATCAAGTTGATGATGTACAATTCAGCGGGGATATAGCAGTGTTTGTTTGTGATTGGTACTGGTCAATTCTATAGACTTACTCCCTGTGTTTAACCTATTACGCCCAAAAATCGAATTCTGCGTCATGCCTTGTAAATTGGTTTATTCCATGGCAACGTTCACTCAAGATGTTAACTGCGCGTTCTTGTACAGCAGGAACATTCTGTGATATCTGAATATCGGTGCACAGGAGTCGATACCAAGCAGTAATACATTATTGTCGCCCTGCCCATAATGAGTTAATCTCTGAATATCTTTGAATTTCTAGATAAAAATCCATAACAGCAGTAAGTTTGGCTAAAGAGATGACACTTTCCGCACTTATTGTATATGAAATGAATTTTGCGACAAATAAGGCAACCAGAAAGAAATAATGACTTTTACTTTTTGCTAATTTTATGCGTACAAGCCTGAAAAACACTCAAAGTATATATTTTGGTTGAACACGACAGTGCAAGTTGAACATCTTGCAAAGCTACAACAGAACGCAAAGCAAAGCAAAGCACGCATTTTAGCCCGGGTGATAAAATGACATGAAATTCACGTCAAAGAAACAGTGCATGTCTACACACGTGGCATTCTAGACACAATACTGGTCGAATTCACGCCAGTCAAACAACCTAAATCTATTTTGGGTCAGGTTCTTTTTACACAACCGATGAAAGATTAAATGAAAATTGTTAAAATGCTGATCCAAAAAGTTATGGCAAATGCTTGTAGAAGGTAGTTTCAACGATTGTAAGCAGAAAAATAAAACATTGAAACACATCGGAAAGGAGTTAATGTTATTTACATTGGAATATCTCAACAGCTTGATAATCTATTATAATAAGAAACAACATGCGATGAACTGCCGGTTTTAAAGGGATTAGTTTCTTGATTAAAAGCTCTGACAGATTATGCAAGGAAGGAAAGGTTACTATGACACTGGTTGTTGTCAGTTACTGTTCCCTGCAGCAACATGGCATCCTTTTCGTCTGGAAGCCATCATGGTAAAGAGGAACTTGGCTTGAAGCTAACACATATCACTTTCCGGCTCAAATCGCTACAGATGGTTCGAATGTAAACTGATGTTTGCTTTAAGATTTCTACTTAAATATTCTCATTCATTCGAAATATTTCAAATTAGAATTATAAAAAGAATACCTATAAGGTCAAAGTTGCCATTTGCGCTGGTCAGGTGCGCCCAAACTTCGCAAAGGAAAGCTATTGGCCGAGTTCCTCTCTAACAAGGAAAGGGACATATGAGAAGTTAAAGTGCTGAACGAGATGATTGATATTTTGTAAACCTGTGGGTGGCTCTGTCGTGATAATGGAGACGGGAGTGATATACTAAAAATAACGTCTCTGCTTGCTACCAGGAACACCACTCGTCCACATAAATCTTGGTCCTTTTGCGGTGAGATATACCCGATACATCATAATTAATCGCTAAAATCCAAGCATATTTGTGGATGTTCATATTGTAGATCTGTTTTTTCCCCACAGTTTTAACTTACAAATGGAAGAGTAGTTATATACGAAACATCACGTAAATATTGTATGCTGAGTGTGTTTGATTAAATCCATTAACTGCGGTTCTTCAACATTAGGAGATATCGGCATAAAATAGCATTCAAACTTAAGTACATATAATAAGCAATATTCATAGTGAAAAATAATGATAAAAAAATAGACTTTTCAGTTTTTCAGTTTTTTTGGGTTACTCTTCTGCTTTATACTTGTTTCCAGGGATTAATGTTTCGTGATAAAGGCGGTCGTGGTCTTACAGAACTAGTCCTTCTCAGCACCACGCATCATCTATTGGTGCCATATTGCTAAAATGTCATAATTATAAGGCTAAGACGCGCCCCATGGTGGTATAACGAGATATCACACACATACAATCCTTTTTGTGTTGCTATGGATCACAGGCGAGGATATAGTTTGCACGCCCAAGGCGGCATCGATATAATTGAAGAGAAACACTTCATGCGCTCGTTACGATAGTGTTACATTGACCAAACGCTGACATTTTCACTTCCGAAAACTTGCCATGGTTAAAGCGGAAGAGTTATTGCTTGGGCAGTGTCCATACTTATGCTGTTTGCAAAGTAATTTAGCTTCTTTCGCGGCAAACACTTCTGAGGAAATGTTACCATGATGTTGGTGAGACCTCTTAAAATGGAACTACAGCTTATCAAATGATGTAATGATTTGTACGTTCTCCTCTGCACTTTGCTGCATTGCGCGAGCAATATCCACGTATGTGGGGTTAATACGAAGCCCACAAGAGCACTAATGAAATGTTCGGCAGAAAAGCGCAGCCTCAGGTACTCGTCACACAGAGAACTACTTACCTGCTTGGTCTTTTGTGTGGGGCATAGACCTGACATGAGCAGGTAGAAGCAGCCTTACCAGCGGCTGTAGGTTTCCTGTCACTATCAAATGAACGACAAAGACCCAGAATTACAGGATTAATTCAGCTTGCTAAATTTCACACAACTGTCTAAACTAAATATTATGCCTTGGAATGGTGAAAAGTTGACCACCACAAATTTTAATGACGTTGAGTCCGAATTCGGCGTAAATTATCATATGTACATGTATAGCTTGCCACCCTGTGAGTCTGGAGAATGGAAGGGAGAGTATTTGCATATTTTATTTGAAACTTAGTGAAAGACTTGTTGCCTAGTAAAGTGGACTTTGAGGCATGACATGACCTGGCGTTTGACCCAATTGATATTGAACTGGTTGGCCCCTGACCTGTTAAGTTTCTCATCAAATATTCCTCATGTTGTGTCTTAAAAATACTTATACTTGTTGGCTGATCACTTGCTAAAGTTTAAAGAGTTTAATCAAATTTGATCGAACGACTTGAGTTTAAGGAGCTATATGTGGATTGAGAATCCCTAGTTAGAAGCAGAAAAATGTCTTTTAGAACGTTTGTGTATTTTCTTGTCTGAATATGTAACGCTGCATCTTACTTAATACGCACTACTCTTTTCCACTCCTTTGAGTGTTATCGTAGCAATATCAGAAGCTGCTCTCAACACTCATGACACATTTCTTTCTTTCTCTAGGTTGAACTTGTCAGTGACTATAGTTTGATAGATGCACAGCTCTTATCTTGCTGTGGATGTATGGACAACTCGGTGAAACAGCACTTATCTTGCTGTGGATGTATGGACAACTCGGTGACACATGCAGCACTTATCTTGCTGTGGATGTATGGACAACTCGGTCACACTATGTTGGAGGATATATGGACCAATAGTAAGCAATGTCATGTGGATAATTTATACGGATGAATTTCCAGCAGTGGCTTGTCTTTGAAGAAAACTTTTTCATCAATTTATTGTGAAATTATGAGTATATGGGGCCATTTCAAATAATGCAGATGGCGCCCCAACTTCCAGCTGTCTGCACAGGTTTCCTTTTCTGGCCACACAGACAAATTGTTCGACAGATCCTCTTTTGTTGTTCTTCATTGTTCCAGTCTGTATTTTTTCTGTGTCATTAGCTGTGTGCTTTTATTGTTTTAATCCAGATGTGTGCAGATGTCAAAATCGGCATGCACAATATGTTAGAATATTCAAACTTTATTGGCTTCGTAGTCCAGATGCCCACACGCGCCAAATGGAATTCAGGTCGAGGTTTTATTACATTCTAATACACATCAATCCATCTGTCAAGCATTTATGAAACAGAATGCACATTGTCAGCTGAAAGTTTCTGTCTACACATAAAAAAAAATAATTTCGAAAAACACCAAAAGAATGTATGTCGAAATATTCTGATAATATTATGTTGGCACGAATGTCTTGGTAGATGATTGTCTCAGCCTAAGATCATTGAGACGATTCATAAGGATGCAGCAATGTCGTGCAGGGAATCTCCCAGAAACAGCTTGTTTGCAGATCGCCCTTTTAGCATTCCCCATGTATTGGGGCGGATTTGTAAGTGAGGGGGTCAACAAAACTGCTGGCCCTCTCACTTGAGCCCATAAATACATACGTGCAACCTTTCAACCCAAGATTGCACAAAAATAATCCGATATCTAAAGTTAAAATTTTGCGACATCTAAAGTTAAAATTTTGCGACATCTAAAGTTAAAATTTTGCCAGAATCGCCAATTTTACACTGAAACGTCCGATTATTTTTTCTGGACAGGACCCTGGATACACCACACCAGCCCGTATATTCCCAGGCCATATCCCGTCCGAATCCCTGAATCCATGCTGTTTTTACCATGCCACCCTAATATATTTGCCGCTGAGCAAATCTTCTTTTCCATTTCTTTCTTGCTATATTGTATTTAAACCAGTGGGTAAATGTTTGTCATTGTTTCAGTCCAGATGTACTGAAGGAGACATCTGCAGTTTAATTGAATACAGGCCGCATTGCTGCTCCATTTCATTTCAATGCCCAGTACTGAGCAGCTGATAACAGGAATTTACGGAAGGATTCTATTAATGTCTTGTGTAGGTAAATTCGGTTGTAATACATGTATTTACTAGATTTCAGTAAAATGTAGAAATATACAGTTTTGAATGCACAGTTCTATACTAGATTTCAGTAAAATGTAGAAATAGACAGTTTTGAATGCACAGTTCTATACTATGCCTTGGGATTCTGATTGGAGCTTATCAGAAACACGGAGATGGTGTAATGGACAAATATTGGGAGGCGATCGACCTGGGCATCGACCTTTTATTATTTGCGATGCACAGGGTTTGATTCCCAAAAGGGTCACAAGGGATGCTTCGACACTTAGCCAACAATTCAAGGTTTTTTGGTGACTATTTTTTTAAAGATCAGGCATAAGGTGTTTCCAATATCTTAACCTCAAAACTTACCAATATTCCCCAATAGGGATCCTGGACCCGTCCCTAACTAATTTGAAGGGTCATGTACTTTACATCACATACCCGGATGTGCTCTCCACCTACGATGCTACAAAGCAAATCTTTTCTTTGTATCATATCATATCATATCATATCATATCATATCATATCATATCATATCATATCATATATCAACAAAAGCACGTCTTTCGCACACGAGATTATTAGAGCTTATATTTTGGTATAGGGTTGCGTGAAACCAGCTAGATTACATTAATTTAAATTTGTAATAAAAGAAACTGCATTCCATATCTTTGCGTTTCAGTTTATAACATCAAAAGACTTTTAAAGGGGGACAGACTTTTTGTCAGAAGCTGGAGCGCTTCCCCTGAATGTGATCATTCAACAGAGCATGTTGTCTATGGATGGCGCTGGAGGTAGCTCTCGTCACGTTTCGTATCCACCGCTTGCAGGTGGGGCGTCAAGGAATAAACAAAACCTACATCATTCATTGGTTGAAAATGGGAGACAGGAAGCAGGTGCTGCCACTATAGTGCATCTGATATCCCTTTTTAGGACAGGTACAAACATTTTGATATGTTGTTATTTAGAACACATTATCGCGTCCAATTTATTTGACCTATTATGAACACCCTTTCCATATTTTTTTATGAATTTCAAGAGCACTAGTGTTAAGCGAAATTTAAAAAAACAACAACAAAAAAACAACTAATGCTGGGGAACAGTTCTTATAGAATTTAAACCGAGCGAAATGGAAAACTACATGTATGTTTTTGCTTTGCAACTTGTCCCTTGGAAACTGAGTGAGTAACAGGATTGCTCATTTTCCTGCTCAAATTACACCTAGTATATTACACATTTTTAGAGTACGGCCTTTTGCCAGACTAACTGTAAAAGAAAAGTAAAGCAAAGCTAAGCAAACTGCGCAGGGCATTCCAAGTGTAACGCATAACAGTGAAGAAAATCTCTCACCATTACCCTCTTTGACTTTGGCAGCTGAATATATGCTCCATCAGCAAAAACAAAAATATTTGCGTATTTTACTGGCGTGGCCATCGGCATTGCTCTGTTGTTACTTATCCTGGCTGTAGCGTGAGTCAATGATAACTTGCCATGGTCGCCGGCATTGCTCTCATGTTAGTTTTTCGGTCGTGTTTTTCAATATTAACTGGCATGGTCCCCTGCATTGCTCTGATGCTAGTTTTTCGGTCGTGTTTTTCAATATTAGCTGGCATCGTGGCGTGCATTGCTCTGATATTAGATTTTCGGTCGTGTTTTTCAATATTAGCTGGCATGGTCGCCTGGTTTATTCAGATGTTATTTTTACGGTCGTGCTTTCCAGTGATAACTGGCATGGTCACCCGCTTTGCTCTGATGTTAGTTTGTCCTGTCGTGGTTTCATTCGCAGTGTTCTGCAACAAGCCATGGCGAAGTATGTCACAAATATCATATCATTTCAATGATGCATTTACTGAAAGTTACAAGTCAATACCTTGCCTGTGAGATGGATTTACGTGTAACTGGAAAATGACATTTAACCACACCAGCAGTCATTATTTCATGAAAATGCACTTTTGATCACAATAAATAAAACAAGAAGACTGTTAAATCTCTGTGCTTACATGACCAATGTGTGTAATGACCTCAAAGTCAGTGAAGCACTGAATGTCAAACGGAATCCCAAATGGATCAAAGATAATAATGTAAATGCAGTTCTGCTGATCAACTTATACAGACCATGCTGGAAGGTAGCCTTATTCATAACTCCCTAAGTTAAAAAGTATTACGAAACAAAGAACAAGAGCAGCTACACAAGGTGAACAAATGGTGGAAATGAATTTATCAAGGTACATTCCTGTTATCTTCTGGGTATAATGGAACCGTATTTGCAAAAATCTAATATCAGCAACAACAGCTTAACTTTATGGCTGACTTTGTAATTGTATGCTGTTGCAGTGATTTCTGAAAGATGAAATAAGCATGTTCAAAACAAAAGTGCTTATCTTAAAGAGTTCTGAAGTTGTCTTCAAACAAAGGTGCCAACTTGAGCCCGTGAAATCTACAGTTATCCCCAATGTCAGAGCTATAACACGAATTACATGCCAAGCAATTATTACTAAACAACCGAAATTGTAAACCTACCTCGTTTACCTATAAAAGCTGAAGACAGATTACAATATATAGTCTATAAAAGATCCAAGAAATCTTGATATCATCACTTCTTGGGAAGTGATTCTTATAATTGAGTGAAAGCACCTTAGATGAGAGCTACATCTACTTCCCAAGACAGAGTGTCAAAATATATAGGGCCACATTCTCATGTCTTAGAATTGGATCACTCTTCCCTATTGCATGACAGGAAGAACGTTTCTTTTTAGATGTCTGAGAGACTTCCATTAAAGAGAGTGGTGTAAGATGTAAGCAGCAGTTCAATTCACAAAATGAAAAATGACATCATGAAAATCCTATATATTTGCAACAATGTAACAGTCAAATCTGTTTAAACATACTTTATTTCAAAAGGCGCCATTGGGAAAACAGGAAGTAGGAATATTTTTCCCACACCAAGAGAGAGGGAAGGGAGACAATAAAAACAGTGAGAGACCACTGCTTGAATGAACACCACCACACACAGACAGAAGGGCGATGTCACACAATGTGTAGAGCTGACAGGACAAGACGTAACAGATAAGAGAAGGATAATGGGGTGTACGATCACAAACAGGCACTTACTCCAGCACTGATCATCACAAATGTATGTAAATATCATGTATCAGCTCCAGGCCTGTCCGTCAATTTGACGTATGTTTAAAAACCGTGAAAAATGATTTCATTTCCTTCAAAGTGCAGCTGTTGCAGCCAAACAATAAAATTTGTACCTTGTATGAGGCTAAAGGAATTACAATATTTTGCAATCTGTGACGTTCCATTCTAAAATTTGCACATTCGAAAAAGTAGTTAGAACTTCGCAGAGACCCTGTAAATGTCCATTCCCATAATCTTTCAAATAACCAAAGCACCGATACTGACGTACATTGGTATTGACCACCATGGAAATTAATTGTAAATCAGCATAGGACGACTGAGCCTCGTGGTGAAAAATATTTAACGGAGAGACCAGGCCCTGTACAGTGACACGTGGTTTGACGATCAAAATAACTCTACGAGACTGGCTTTAAACATGTTAGAGCCAACACCCGCATAGTAGAAGTTTTCATCAAGGTATTGAGCTTTTGGGGATATTGTCCCAAATACATCGAATCAATAAACCAAAGGTATGCACCAACAGGAAATTTTTTATGGCTTCAATGCCGTAATCCATACAATAAAGGCCATGCCAAATGGTGTACAGGCCCAAATGCAGAAATGGTGTGTTTTACTTCAATATTGGACTCATTGGCATTATATGACCAGATCCTGATTCAATTTCAAAAGTTTATTAAAAGTAAGAAGGAAAAAAAAAGAGATATGCTTGTCGAGACAATGATATACCATTTCACAAAAGACATTTTACATTCCACTCTGACTACCATTTATTGGAAGTTTTCAATGTGATGCAATGTAAGTGAATGGTGGGCACACCGCTAATATTGAATGATAGCCTTATTATTTTACACCGCTATAGAAAGGTTCTGACAAAAAACATGTTCCCCTATGAAGTAGTAGTATAATTTGCCATTTTGCCAATATGGTCTCAACATGGCTAGAGGTTGCTGGAATAACACCAACTGAGAATCCATTTTATCGTAAAGGTCAAGGTCAAAAGAATTATCTAATAATTTGAATTAGCTCAGCGTTACAATAACTGTCGGCTTTGAAACCTTTGTGATAATCATGTTTGTAGATTTTACCTGCTTTAATTTTATATTTCACGAGGTCTCTTGATTGCACAGTTTTGCACCACGACCAGTTCCGATTAGTACTCAAACCGACACGCAGATAGTTTTCTGCCTCAAAACGCAGGAGCATCCTTGTAATGAAGACACGTGCGAGCGACAACGGTACACTGCTAATGGTACAAGGTGAACAATGAGAATTTAATCACAATGGAGAGATTTACAAGATCTGTTGCACGCCTGACTTAGTTCTATTAGGAACTGGGATTGATGCTTTGCTGATTTGAAAATGGTTACTGCCAAGTCAATTAAAGGTTTGCTTTCTGATGTCATCAACGGGTTTTTGCATAGGCATTTAGGATCAACGTCAGTATAGCCCGGATGGTTTATTTATATATATATATATATATATATATATATATATATATATATATATATATATATATATATATATATATATATATATATATATATATATACATACATATATATATATATATATATACATCTATACATATATTTCTCCTTAGTGAAATTATACAACCAATACACACAATCAAATCATACAATGAAAATCATAATACTTCCATACAGTTTATCAATCATATGGAGGGATTTAACGGAAACCCCGAAGAGCTTATAAGATCCCGTGAATAACCAAATTAGACGTGCATGTAGAAGGTCATATAAACAAATAAACAAAGATCAACAATTCAAAACAGGATCATGATATATCAAGAATTGTATTTAAATATTGGTAAACACGCCGTTGTAAATTCTCCTATCTATCTGAAATGAAACTTTTTGGAAAATTGATTTGAATGAAATATTGTTTGTAACTTGACATCTTCTCTTAAAATGTTCCAATATAAGGTCCCCTAAATCCAAACACAGTTCTCTTTGAAGTGGGACTGACGGCGAAATTTTTCTCAAATCATAACCGTGACCATGTGTTTTTTTCTGCAAAGAAGCTAAATTAATGACTTGGAAGAATACCATTAATGAATTTACACATGAATAAAGACACTTGCAGAAAATAAATGGCCTAAAAAGATTATAAATTCACTCTAAGGAACAGGTGTTCAGGAGGGGTAATGTAGTGCAAGTTTCAATGCTTTTCTTTATAGAATGATTATTGGATTTAGATTAGATTTATACCCATACAATAAAGCAATGTGTTATATGCAAGATAGTTGAAACAGAATAGAGAAACTTCATCATTTTGTGTCGAGTATATATTTTACCTTATGTAAAATACCTATGCTTTTGGCTTATTTATTTGTTAAGTGTGAAATATAATTTTCTAGGTCAAATATTTTAAGTTTCAAATTGTTTTCTGTTATGAAGGTAACGTTTACACCATTGAGAGGCCACTTCATGAATCTCATAATATGCCAACTTCATGAGCAAAATATTCTGGTCTATGGTGTCGAATGCGCTTGACAAATCTAGAAAAACGCATAAAAATAAATTCATCATCTTCCATAGCATTAAAAATTTTGGATATACAAGCAGTTGGGGCTTGATCAGTAGAGTGACATATATTTGCGAAAGCCAAACTGAAGTTCATAGAAAATATTGCGTTTCAAAAAAAAACCCTGAAGAATTCTTGAGTACATCAATTTTTCAGTAACTTTTGAAAAAACAGATAGTGGATATACTGGCCTGTAGTTTGGAAATATAGTAGGATTGTCTGATTTGAATAGTGCAATGACCTCAGCCACTTTCAACTCATCAGGAAAAAAACTCCTTGTGTAAAAGATAGATTGCACAAATAACCTAGAGGTTTGGTAATCATAGTAGCAACAATCTTGATAGCCCATGTGGCAATGGTATCCCATCATAGTAGCAACAATCTTGATAGCCCATGTGGCAATGGTATCCCATCAGAGTAGCAACAATCTTGATAGCCCATGTGGCAATGGTATCCCATCATAGTAGCAACAATCTTGATAGCCCATGTGGCAATGGTATCCCATCAGAGTAGCAACAATCTTGATAGCCCATGTGGCAATGGTATCCCATCATAGTAGCAACAATCTTGATAACCCATGTGGCAATGGTATCCCATCCGGAGGAAGTACATTATAAAGACTTGATGGCTTTATGCCACTCATCTTCAGTGACAGGTGCTACAAATAAAGTATCATACCTTCTAATAGGCAACTAAGAGAGGGGGTCTATACCATCTATATCGGGTGTTCCAATGTTTTTGGCCAAGGTAGCACCTATATTTATCAAAACGAAAATCGTTAAAATGTTCTACAATTTGCAGTGTATCACTTATTAAGTGACTGTCTAACATGAATATAGAGGTTTTACGACCATTAATTTTCTTTAATAGTGTTTTGTTCATGATCTGCCAAGCTTTTCTTAAATTGTACTTAGTATCTAGTAAATCATGGTTATACTTTTTTCTGCTATTCTTAGTATATGCGTCAGTTTGTTGTTATAAGATTTATAACGAGATTCAGCTACAGAAGCACATAGTGGATTGACAACGTTTTCATAAATTCCGTACAGTGAATCCTAACGCCTTATAGATTTGCAGATTCCGTCGGTAACCCATGGCTTATGATTTGGTTTCAGAGTAACTTTTACTGTTGGTATTGCTTTATTATATTGTTCTGTAAATCTAGTGAAAAAGTGGCAAAAGCTTCTTGTGATTCATTTGATTAAAAATCTCTTCCAATTTTCTTGTTCCAAGAGGTTATTTAGTTTTGTTACATTTTCTTCTTTTCATATTTAGTAGTTTAATGCTGAGATATTGTATTTAAATAGTTACGCTGCAACTTGTGACGCAGAAGTTCAAAAAAAAGGCGAACGTATCTATGGATGGGTAGATGGCTTTATTGACAGATGAATGTATGCCCGCCCCCCCCCCCCAAGTTTGTTCTGGGTATGTACCACGGGAAAGGCCCTGTTTTCATTACTACCAGGATGAGAAAAGCCCCCCCCCCCCAAAAAAAAAAATGTACACAGCTGGATTAGGATAGGGGTAACAATTATTTGAGTGTACTGAATGTCTTATTCATTTTTCAAACAAATGTATAGATTTTGGATATAGGATGGAGATATAGAATATGATTAGTAAGTTCTTTTTGGGGGGGGGGGAATTTTTGTAGGAAGTAAGAATATGTTCAAACTTGTTTACAATTCTAATGTTGGTCTCCAAAATGCACAGGATACACCAATGCAGCACTCCTTTCAACACATTACAGAATTAAAAAGGGGCGCCTTTTTACATCTGGTGTAAGATTAAAAAAAAGGGTATTGTATAAAAAAAAGTATGAGGCACACACCCACACTGATGTTGAGCATGCCCCCCCCCCCCCCGAGGTGGGATGGGGGGTGGACCAACTCCTGGAAAGACAGGTAGTTCTATCCAGGCTTTGAAAAATTACAACATTCTGGACGAGCGTAAAGTTTAAGTACGTTAATCATATATTCCTCTGATGTGAGGAATGCTCCTGCCTGTCATTCTGGCAATCCAAGATCCTGGTTGTTGTCTCAATGTTTCATTGATTTGGTAAGTATCTCAGTAAAAGAGATCAACTAGCAGCGTGTATGCCCTGGACAGAACACAAAGAATATAAACATACAATAAATACACGATGATAGGTCATAATGTGATATTTAGTACCCATCAGTTGTCCTGTAAAGGAACCTATTTCACGTATGTCAAAGCTTCTGGGCAAGAGTACGTTGTTAATGAGACATGCAAACTTTTTAAGTGACATTTCAAACATACCAGGCTGTATAGAAGCGAGCAGTAATCGGTATAAAGTCAGGAATCGCATGTCTCTTTCTTGATAATTGCAATTTTTTCTCGAACGGAAGCAGCCTTAAACTTTCATATTTCTCAACTGCCAATATTAAAATGGTGAAGAGACTGATATGGTAGACACGCATGCAGCAATTCTAGTAAACATCTTGATGTCATACCTGGCCTGTACATTGGTGTAAAGACAGCCTGTATGACTGTGGCTGTTAGACCTGGCCTGTACATTGGTGTAAAGACAGCCTATATGACTGTGGCTGTTAGACCTGGCCTGTACATTGGTGTAAAGACAGCCTGTATGACTGTGGCTGTTAGGCCTGGCCTGTACATTGGTGTAAAGACAGCCTGTATGACTGTGGCTGTTAGACCTGGCCTGTACATTGGTGTAAAGACAGCCTATATGACTGTGGCTGTTAGACCTGGCCTGTACATTGGTGTAAAGACAGCCTATATGACTGTGGCTGTTAGACCTGGCCTGTACATTGGTGTAAAGACAGCCTTTATGACTGTGGCTGTTAGACCTGGCCTGTACATTGGTGAAAAGACAGCCTATATGACTGTGGCTGTTAGACCTGGCCTGTACATTGGTGAAAAGACAGCCTATATGACTGTGGCTGTTAGACCTGGCCTGTACATTGGTGTAAAGACAGCCTATATGACTGTGGCTGTTAGACCTGGCCTGTACATTGGTGTAAACACAGCCTGTATGACTGTGGCTGTTAGACCTGGCCTGTACATTGGTGTAAAGACAGCCTGTATGACTGTGGCTGTTAGACCTGGCCTGTACATTGGTGTAAAGACAGCCTATATGACTGTGGCTGTTAGACCTGGCCTGTACATCGGTGTAAAGACAGCCTATATGACTGTGGCTGTTAGACCTGGCCTGTACATTGGTGTAAAGACAGCCTATATGACTGTGGCTGTTAGACCTGGCCTGTACATTGGTGTAAAGACAGCCTATATGACTGTGGCTGTTAGACCTGGCCTGTACATTGGTGTAAAGACAGCCTGTATGACTGTGGCTGTTAGACCTGGCCTGTACATTGGTGTAAAGACAGCCTATATGACTGTGGCTGTTAGACCTGGTTTGTACATTGGTGTAAAGACAGCCTGTATGACTGTGGCTGTTAGACCTGGCCTGTACATTGGTGTAAAGACAGCCTATATGACAATGGCTGTGAGACCTGGCCTGTACATTGGTGTAAAGACAGCCTATATGACTGTGGCTGTTAGACCTGGCCTGTACATTGGTGTAAAGACAGCCTATATGACTGTGGCTGTTAGACCTGGCCTGTACATTGGTGTAAAGACAGCCTATATGACTGTGGCTGTTAGACCTGGCCTGTACATTGGTGAAAAGACAGCCTATATGACTGTGGCTGTTAGACCTGGCCTGTACATTGGTGAAAAGACAGCCTATATGACTGTGGCTGTTAGACCTGGCCTGTACATTGGTGTAAAGACAGCCTATATGACTGTGGCTGTTAGACCTGGCCTGTACATTGGTGTAAACACAGCCTATATGACTGTGGCTGTTAGACCTGGCCTGTACATTGGTGTAAAGACAGCCTATATGACTGTGGCTGTTAGATCTGGCCTGTACATTGGTGTACAGACAGCCTATATGATTGTGGCTGTTAGCTGTGTGAGCTATTCTTGTTGCTTAAATTGGCTTGGTTTCCGTTCAGATGAATATACATTTGCGAGACCTCTCTTGTCGAACAATAACTCTGACCGTCTGTAGCCATTGTAACTGGCTTTTATTCCTTCTGTTAGTATCTATTTCACAGTCATTCAGTCAGAGCCGAGGCTAATCTGAGAGGATATATGTTACCTCTACTGGACTTTCACAGTCACTGTTACCTTACTCATGTTGGTATCTATTTCAGATGGATTCAGTCATCCCCGAGGCGTACGTATTAATGCATGTGCGAGTGGTTGGGTGTTGGGACAGGGTCAGGGCCCTCCTTGTTACATTTTGATGCGCCTTTTTGTGTCATACGCGAGGATTTCCTCTTTTTCCCGTGTCCTTGTATTTTAGGTCCACTATTTTGCTTTGCCTTTGTAGCAGTCTGTCTTTTCCATTATATTAAATATGGCTTCAGATTTTCTACATCTGCACGCCCCTGCATAGCCACCGTGACCCATTTCCTGGACACATGGGAGCAGAGTCTGCGGCTGGTTTCATTCATGCTGTCGAGGCCCGTGGGTAGTACAGGCACAAGGCTGCATTTGGCGCACGTCCGTCTTTCTCGTAAAACAGAGTGAAAACAAGTTCTTTTCTAGAGATACTTGAACCTTTTAGCTATAATACGCTTATGTTTTATTGCATTTAGACATTTATCAAACAAAGCATATTCCCTGCCCCTTCAGTTGGGTGGGTTCTTTTTATGTAATTGTCAGAGCGTTTTGCCCAACGAGGACAACCCAAGGGCAAGAAAATTTCACATTGAAATTGCACTTTATATGCAATATGCGCCATTAGACCACCGGTCCAGAGTAACATTAGACATGCCACAGGCAGGATCTGTTGTGATATTTTAGAAGCCAGGTGCTTATATTTGGCTTGCCCTTTGGCCCTTCCTAGAATTTTCGCAACAATTGCATCGCATCCTTTGCCACGTTATATGTTGCTCTTTGGTCTGCCTCTTTAAAAATGCATGCTGTAGCACCGATGGACCTAACCTAGGGCGTTAGAAAGTGCTAAGACTTTAATAAATAAATTAAAGTTTGAAGTGCAAAACTGCCGCGATCCAGATGCAAAGTAAATTAAAAATTAATGACGAAAGTAGAGCTCAAGGGAACTTGTTATCCACAGGCAAATGCAAGGTGATGAAAATAGCTGTGGGAAAGGAGTGATTTTTATTGAAGCACATATTCACCATGTGTAGCAATTTGTATGTTGTGGCATACGGGACTTTAATTAGTCACTGATTGATCAAGCCCATAAAGTTTGCGTTTTAGTCAGCACAGGTGCTGGTATGTATGTTGTCATCCTTTTTCCAAACGCTTTTGTGAATTTTTAAGGACGTGGAAGGGTCTCTCTTTATCCTTATGGGCTAATTTTTATGTCAAATTTAAAAGATAATCTATTTGAAAAATTTAAACAACAAATGTACGAGAACTTTATTTATTTTTAATTGTTTTCACACAGAAAAATGAGAAATTTGTACATTCTGTTAAAGTATTTTTCCGCTTATGTATTCGTCGCACGTATTTGCGTATCAACATGTCAGTAAGAGTTATTGCCTTATATTCGGCCAACATAAGATGCAAACTGGTTACATGTTGGCGTTTAATGTTTAAGGTTAGTTGAATGCTGTCAGACACATTTTGTTGTTAACTATACGTTGTATTAAAATTGACATTCTTAAATTCTTTAATTATTTTTCGCTTTTGTTGTCTTTGGCAAACACCAATGAGCCGGTCAACAACAATATCAGCGCTAACACTGGCACACAATGTGCAGGCGATTGAGCAATGTTTTGACCCAACGTTGAATTGCCATCTGGATATATGTTTTTACAAAATAAGGATGCCCTTGCGTTCCCTTTCGAGCGGGTGCCGTATGGGCGGTTTGCCCGTGGCTATTCTATTCATACCCCTCTCCCCTCTTATCAAAATAAAATAAAATGAAATGAAATGAAATGAAATGAAATGAAATGAAATAAAATGAAATAAAAATAAAATAAAATAAAATAAAATAAAATAAAATAAAATAAATCAAATCAAATAAATCAAATAAAATGAAATAAAATTAAAAAATTAAAATAAAATAAAGTAAAATAAAAAAATAATAAATAAATAAATAAATAAATAAATAAATAAATAAATAAATAAATAAATAAATAAATAAAATAAAATGAAAGCAAAGTATAATAGGACCCAATGTTTATCGAATTTGACCCATTTTTAAAAATTCCATACAAATTGGCAGCAATCATTTATTTGCAATCTAGTAAATATTACGTCCAATTATAGTCTCTTAGTGGCTTTTTTCATAACTGTTGTCAATTAACTGTGTACCCCGTGTCCCTAACCTATTAAGTGTTATGTTTTCGGACGAAATATAAAACTGTCTGAAGCAAGTATGTTCAGTGGAAATAGTGACACGAGCTCTGAATGTCCAGTTTTTGGCGGGAGAGCCCCCGTTTTATATCTTATTAAATCCTCCCGCTTAGGAATATTATTCTTGCTTACAATAACAGCTCGAAAAGGTTGAGCAACCTTTTGGAGACAGTGCTAAGACAAGGTGGTGCAGTAATATTGGAAATGGTGTGCAAAATGATCTTGTCTGCAACCGACCTGTGAATTTTATAGATGTAGCGGACATATATTTTAGAAAAAATATACTATGGCGCACTGACACAAACACACACACACACACACAAACACACACACACACACACACACACACACACACACACACACACACGGCCTAAATTAACCTAGGTCTGGCACTTTGGTCGATTTTTGACCACATAGTGTGATAAGACATAGCTTTTAATTTCGATCTGTCACGCCAAGGACTAAACCAGTAATATGTATTTTTCATAATAAAATTTACACCCAAACTCCTAAGTTATCCCTGTATCAGAGAGTTTTCAAATATATGTCTAATCTTATATCGCTTCCGTTACAATTCCGCGCAAAGATAAGTCAAACTGCGAATTATATAGGAAAGATCATAATGTCAAACTCTGACACCAGCCGACATCGCTGGCTACAGTGCTGTGAATAAAAGTTTTGAAACCAGGCGTGTGCTTTAAAATTAAGATCAGTTAGCAACTGACTCAGAGGGTACAGGTTGAAAAACCTTCGAAAAATAGTACAGTTTCCTTTTACATTGGCTTATGGAATGAAGCATGTGATTGGTTGACATTTTGCCACTGCCTTCAAATAAGCACATGTCCGTTACCAAGGTAAAATGCTTGCTTTATTCTTTTTTTTTTTTTTTTTTTTTTTTTTTTTTACGAGGGCAATCGCAATTTCAAGTGATACAGTATTCATAACAGTATACAAATAAACTATTTTCGACGAACAAACAAATTGCCCCCCCCCCATGTTTGAGTTTTGAAACGGCACTATAGCCTAGTTCAAAATTAAATCCTGTTCACATCTAAGTTACATATTCTGCAAGTTAAGAGTAAATGTAATAAAAAATATAGTTCACTGACGTACCCCCTGAAATAATAATACGCCTGCAGTTTACTGCTTGTTCCACGCCGACATGGTAACGGAAGTAACAAAGGTTTTTGTAGCCTATTCAGAACAGATTAAATAGGCAATACACGCATTCTTGGAACCACTTTTTTCACAATTTTCCACACACGCTAGCCAACTAAAAGTGCAAGAATCCATGTTTTCAACAGAAACATGTCACAAATATTTCTCAGTATTCCAGTTTGTCTTTCTGTCCAGTATTTTTTTTTTGATAGATGGCTTAATAAGCCATCATATGAGTGACTGTTAAAAAAACTGTAGCAAACTGTGTTTATTTTATGCTAGCATAAACATTTTTTAAACCTAGGTACTTCTAGCCGCTAAATTAATCAGATAGGCGTATTCCTAGGTTAAGACTTATGCCAGTAGGTTTTGAAATATTTGTCTATTGTTATAGGTTTCCTGCTCTTGGAAGTTTTAGGTGTGTGTCCACTTCACTTATTTTGGCACATATATAGCATGTCAGATGACGTTAGGGAATGTACTCCTAAATTGAACCCTACAGTTAATAATACTCACTGTAATGTATATATGCGATAGTCCAAACATTCTTTTGATCCCACTCACTTTCAAAAATTAGCTTTGAGTTAAACCATGATTTTGTTTCATAAAACTTTTCAAAAACAAAAAAAAATGTACTCAAGCATACATTTTTAATGTATGAAAAAACATCAAAATACACCAACCAGCAGTGACTCAAATACCAATATTGTGATCAATGTATTTTCATTAAATAGTAAATTATTTGAAATATTAAAATTTAAAAAGTCCTGTATTTCAGCAGTCTTCATGAAGATTCTTGTTTAATGGTTCAACTCAAACTTTCTTATTTTAGAGGGAGATTGGAGGGTCAGGGGAAATATTTTGAGCATCTGAAATTGAAATTTGGGGTTACCTAATGTCGTCAGACACACTGTAAGTTACGCACGAAAGCATTCTGCGTGCTGAAACATTCTCTCTCTCTCTCTCTCTCTCTCTCTCTCTCTCTCTCTCTCTCTCTCTCTCTCTCTCTCTCTCTCTCTCTCTCTCTTCTTTAAGCAGCAAATGTGTCCAACATTTCATTTCAAGACTAGTATATGCAGAAACTCAAAACTTAGCATGATTATACTTTTATGCATAATGTCTTGCTTTTTCCTGTACAGATGTGACAGTTTTAACAATGGTGCAAATGAGAGTCATTTGAAAATGTAAACCTTATACATTTATTATGTCTGTGTGCCAACACAGACATTCTGTTTTTCCTAGAGTTCTTTATTTATTTCTTTTTTTTTCACAACCAAATTTTGTTCGCCAGTTTTCTCGAACACAATTACACTCAGAAGCTTCAGATTCAGCATGATCATAGGTCTACATGAATTTGTGTATTTCAATAAACAGGGGAAAATATCTGAAAGATTATGCAAATTGAAGCATTTGAAATTTTAAATCTTAAATATCCCCAACACTGTTTTTATAATTACAGGTAACAAATCCAACTTTAATGTATAGGTTTGTAACATTGCACATTTTTCTAGTTTACATGTGACCTCTAAAGGTCAAAGGTCAAGGCCATTTTACCATTTGAAATTTTCTGGTGGTCAATTTTTATACGGTTTTGACCATGTTAGGCTCAAAATGTAGACATTGTGAAAGTGCACATTTTTGCAATTTTTATGTGACCTCTAAAGGTCAAAGGTCAGGGTCGTTTCATAAAGTTTCATCTAGCCATAACTTGGTCAATTTCCATCTGATGTGTTTCATGTAAGGCTTAAAATGCAAATATTGTAACTGTATATCTTTGTAATTTACTTGTGACCTTTAAAGGTCAAAGGTCAAGGTCATTTGGGCCTTTTATATTTTCATGTACCCATAAGTTGGTCAGTTTTTATCTAATTTAGTCATGTTGGGCTCAAATTATAAATATTGCAACATTGCCCATTTTTGTAATGTATATGTGACTTTAAAGGTCAAAGTCATTTGGACTTTGAAATTTTCATCTAGCCATGTTTAAAACTTTAGAATTCATACAGGCAAATTTGCTTTAAAGCGAATCTTCTTTTCTAGCTATAATTATTTTAGGTAGAGATGCGAATCCTACTTAAGTTTCTAGGTTTGTGCGGTAAGCGCCTTCAATACACCACAAACAACAGTTGTAGAATGACAATTTATGCTCATTAGGCCACTAGAAAAGTTCAAATGTTGAATATCTGGAAAACTATTACAGGTAGGTATGTTATTAGAAGTAGGTATGTTATTACAGGTAGGTGTGTTCTTACAGATGGGTGTCTTATTATAGGTTGGTATGTTACTCCAACTTCAGTTCATAAGTGTGTGGTGTAGGCGCATGCAGTGAACGACAAGCAAATGTTTTATAATTGGGATTTATACCCATACGGGAAATAAAAAAAAATGAAATGTTGACTATCTCTCTTCAAAACTATTGGGTGTAGATTGCCATTCCGAATTCACATCCTAGGTTTGTCCATAGCTAAGCTCTCAGGCACCATTAAAATATCTGAACAGTGTGTGGCCCAAACAGTGAAGTCGAAGTAACGCAAACTAGGAGCACCACTAAGAGACTTGCACATAGTTGTGCTGGACCAGACATACAACAGGCCAGGACCTGTCGTCAGCCGTCACGTACGTACATGTGTACATCACTAGTATTTGTTGCTTACATTCGTTTCGGACATAACATTTTTTGTTACCCTACGGTGACCATTTTGACAACTTCAGTTGTTGCCTCCGTCATCGTTACCTCCGTTACTATTCATCGTTAACTCCGTTACCATTCAACGGTAACGGAGGTAACAACTGAAGCTTTTGCCACATTTTTTAACGTTGATTTTCGCTGGAACAGACAGTACATTTTACCCAATTTTAGCATCTGTACAAAGCCGCTTCATATGAAGATACAGTGGTTAGTTGGTTTTCAATATATATATATATATATATATATATATATATATATATATATATATATATATATATATATATATATATGTATATGTATATGTATATATATATATATATGTATATGTATACTGGAAATGGTATTGATGGAGGTAACAGGCTTAAACCTACTCTAGAAAAAAGCTTTCTTTCTTTGTCTGGTAGATAAATTTCTTTCCCTCCCAGAGATTCAAATGGTATATGCAGCGGCACCACAAAGATATTGTGGTAGAAATATAAATCATGTGCACACCGCCCAGCTTCTTCACGGGCAGAAGTTTAGTTTTAATTATTGGTAACAGAAGTAACATCAAAATTGGCGACATGAAATCATTTAATATTGGAAAGTTACTTCAGTTAAAACCAAACTAGATTCATTTTCGAATATAAAAGGCGATTGTAAATAGTTACTAAGACCGAATGTAAAACATATGTAAACCAGCGTGATTACATATGCTCTGAAAACCTCAAATGGCGTCATGTGATAACACAAAAACAGTTTCAGGGTTTGGGTCATAGAGATATTATTTTGAACTCAAAGTAGTCAAATTATGTACAATATGAAAGGTTAGAATGTATTCTTTGCAGCTACAAAAGCCAAGCTATTTCGAACAAAATAACATTCTATGACAAAACAGCGAACCATGACGACATTCAATTTTCATGTTTGCCATAATAAACTGATTTTATATGTATACATATACATATACATAATATACATATATATATATATATTATATCGCCTTGCTATGTGTTTGACATGATATTTGACATGGTATCTCAGGCTGTACTGGAATCAAAATGTGTATATCTTAGATTCATACCTGACCTTTGATCTTGGATAAATATTTGAGTCCAAACATGCTCCAGAATTAAAGTGTGTGTGTCAGCACACACTTTTCTGTTTTTCTAGGAATTCTTTCTTTCTTTCTTTCTTCTTTCTTTCTTTCTTTCTTTCTTTCTTTCTTTCTTTCTTTCTTTCTTTCTTTACCGGCAAATTTGTCCGACATTTCATTTGAAAAGTATTACACGTAGAAACTCCAAACTTGGCACAATTATACTTCTATGGATAAAGTCTGGCCTTTTTATAATGAGAGGTCAAGCTTTTCAAAATTATGCAAATGAGGGCTAATTAAAGTTATAAATCTTCAATATCTTATATACTATAGTAGATGTGGTTCCGAGTGTATAGGAGTTCGATCATAGCAAGGTAAAGGTCATCTCAGATGTCAAGGTCATGTCAAGGTCAAAGGTCATGTCAATGTCAAAGGTCAATTTTAAGCCAAAATGTCATTTTTGAGGTCAAGGTTCACTTCAGGTAGAGGTCATCTGAAGGTCAAAGGTCATTTCAAGGTCAAAGGCCACTTTTGGTGCTGGCTTTCTTCTGGCCATAACTTGGTCAATTTTTATCCAATTTTCATCATGTTGGGCTCAAATTGTAGATAATGTAACCCTGCACATTTTTTAAATGTACATGTGACCTCTAAAGTTCACATGTCTAGGTCATTTGGACCTTTGAAAGTTTCATCCAATCATAACGTGGCCAATCTCCATCCAGTTTTCATCATGTTGGGACTCAAATTGTAGGTATTGCGAACCTGGACATTTTTATAAGAACATGTAACCTCAAAAAGGCAAAGGTCAAGGTCACTTGGCCCTTTGAAAGTTTCATCTTGCCATAACTTGGTCAATTATACTTCGATTTGGTTGTCCGGCTCAAATTGTGGGTATTGTAACACTGTGCAATTTACATATGACCTGTAAAGGTCAAAGGTCAAGGTCATTTGGACTTTGAAATTTGCATGCAGCCATAAGCTTAATGGAATGTGAAGTACCAAAGGACAAAAGTTGTAGCATATAATATTTACAACCTTTGAAGGCACACAGACAGATAAAAATAATCTTCTTTTCCAGTTTCTTTCTTTCTTTCTTCTTTACCAGCAAATTTGTCTGACACTTTTCTCGGACACTACTATACATAGAAACTCCAAACTTGGCATGATTGTACCTCCATACAAGGAGTTCGGCCGTTTTATACACAGAAATGAAGATGTTTAAAATTATGCAAATTAGGGGCATTTGAAATTTTAAATCTTGAATAATTCAAAGCTATAATAGATAGAGATGCCATTCCAACTTCCACTCCTGTGTTATGGAATAGTTGTACATTGCCGTACTTATGTGCTTTGAAGACACACACACTGATTTGCTATGCAGCAAATCATCTTTCCTAGTTCACTATTTCAATCTCATTGTTTTTCGAAGTTTTTTTTTAACTCAAGAGGGGATCCCCGTTCCCACCTCACCCCCACTAACGGCTCATCGCCGGTTCGGACGCTGGGCATCTTCAACTTCTCCTTCCTGGTGGCCAATTTGGAAGTTTCTCCCACCAAACACCTGTGTAAGGTTTAGCCTTTGTTTGGGGTACTATGTATACAAACATCCATATTTAACCGTACCCACAATAATTTATATCGATAAAGTACATTATTAAGAAAGAAGCTTTAGTTTCAACTAAGGGTCTGCTCTCCATATAGTAACTAAATACACTTTTATTGAATAATATTCCGGGTACCTGTTGTACATCAACATGTGAACATGTAGGTTATCACAAAAGCCATGTACTGGATAAGTACACTTTAATTCAGTATAATATATTGATACATAAATACTTACAATAAAGGTGAACTTGCATATCTTTTTAATGTATTTTTGATATATATGATCCTAAACTGTGAATTCAAAGACACTGTAATTTCCATTTTGATGCTGCTAGTTCCAGACTAACTGTGTGTTTATCTGAAAATGTAACAGCATATACAGTGTGTAAAGATCAACGTGTCGGTAGCTGGGCTGAAAATATAAAATACAGGAATGCATATTTTAATATTTAAAAACTCCTTTATGTCCATGCAGATTCATGGTAGGCAGTAGGCAGATATAAAGTGCACCATTTAAAATATAAAATATTTCCTGATGTTTAAACAGATATTTACGCATTGAAATAAAGTTCCGGGGATCTGCCTCCTCTCAAAATGCAATCCTGCAAAAACCTTGCCATATTTGGTCAACACAGGATCTTGTGGTGACGTTAGGAATTGTGCTCGTGTCATTGAAGGGAACGTCGGGGAGATGGTACATACTGAAGAAAAGGGTGAATTTTTATACCATCATGTAAATTACACAAGAGTAAATTTTAGCTGTCTCCTGTTTCACTGTCGTGACAAAGCAGCAATGGATTCTTATCAGCGTGCTGCTGATAGTCCTTGAAAAGTAAGGACAATAAAATTGCAATATATGTCCATTATATATTTCCCCATGGGACCCACATATTACTGCTGCACGGTTAAACTAACGATGTATATAAGTACTTCAGTCCATGTGAACAATGAATTTTTTGGGGTTCCAGATGGGTCAACAAGCCCCAAGATGTCCTTACCAGGGAAAATTGATGACCATGCTTATCAGATTAATTAGCCTAAGTAAACCTTAGGGAATAGAGCAGTGATCTTATCTATACCCGAGTTGGCCTTTGAAGTACACTCCTGGTAAGACAGGTAGAAGTATTCAAGAAATGTAACCAACATGAGCCTTTGTTTTCCTTAAAATAGCAGTTTGTCTGGATGTGCAATTTATGATTGCTGATCCTAGATTTGTCCAAATTTGACACCAGATAGAAAATTTTGGCTGGGTATGAACTTGTAAGAAGATACTAAATCATGAGTGTTTTTTCTTTTTCTTTTTTTTTTCTTTTGTTGTTGTTGTTGTTGTTATCAAACGCATCTTTCACCCCATGATGCCATATTATCACAAAAAAAGAGTTGTTGTTGCTCCAGTCATATACACGTTGCCACAATTCCATTAAAAAACCACGTGTAATATCCGAATGTGGAATTTGGGGTTGATCAACAACAACAAAAGAAAAAAAAACATGTTTACATAAATTTAACCAAAAGACAAAAAAAAAAAAAAAAAAAAAAAAAAACCATCAATCGTGACTTCGTAACTCAACCATTCCTTTTTTGGTTCAGGGATGGAATAGAAACACATAATTTGCCTTTGTTTTTCGTTATGAACAGTGATCATGCCGTAGGCCAAAATATAAGATATTTTCAGCAGGTGTAATATTTACATTTTACTCTGTAAATAAATGTTTTAATCGTTAACTTTTATATGATTGACTTAAGGCAGACTTGTTTCACGCGCCAGGCTTTAAATGATTGACCTACGATAGAAATAAACGGAAGGAAAAAGCTGAAAAAACATATGAGTTCTGGCGAGATTTGGGGAAGTTCTCTCAAAAAACAGAAAGAGGCCTTGAACCTATCATCCAGTTACACACATTAATCGGGATTCTGTGTACTTTACCTCGCCACACATGATATAACTGGCCTCGTGCGCACAGAGGTCTGTCCAGGAGATCTTGCCTGACGGTTCGCTTAAGCTCACAGGTGCTCGGTGCATTGCTTTCTTTGCATTTTGTAGTAACATATGAAGACACGACCGAGCAACGAATGAAGATGGGAAATATTGCAGCTATAACTTTGCATTTTTACGTGTTATTGACTGGCCCAGATATAAAGTTGTAATCATTGCGCCAGCGTTAGCTGCCAGGAAACATCTCTACTTGTTGCGGGTGTATTAAATAAAGTATAAACAGGGAATACTAGGGCAGCAAGGCTGATCGGGTTATCCTGTCTTTCTGCCCAACAGGGCTGATCGGGTTACCCTGCCTTTCTGCCAACTATGACGTGCCTTAAGCAGGGTAAAAAATGAACTTGGTGCTTACCTATCGAATATTTCATTAAAGGCATGCTTCAACAATTACCATCCAGGCATTGGTAACACTGTATGTGTTATGGAGAAGGGACAATCATGTACTCGATATTTGTAATTAAAAGCATGACTTCGTTGCTTCCTTCCATGTGGGGAATTGAAGAGGGATTTTGATAGAAAAAAATGTCCAAATGATTGCATGTGTACCTTTGTAATCCGACTGTTTCGGATTGTCGAGAAGAGCAAATTTCCCCGTAATTGTATGCATATCCCACGTCAATATAGTTTTTCTGCAGCTTACTGCTTGGAGACACGTCGTATTCATTCCAAGAGGTCAGTTATAAGACTGATTTTAAGCCATATAACCAGGTCCGTTCAGAGAGAGAGAGAGAGAGAGAGAGAGAGAGAGAGAGACAGAGAGAGACAGAGAGAGAGAGAGAGAGAAGAAGGGTAACCTTTGTAATTTCATCTCCTCTAACATGTCAATGTGTGCTCCTGTATCGGTTTCCCCTAGAAATGATTGGCTTCTTGCTTGAGGGCTACTCTCTTGATTGTAGGTTTCCATTAACTCATTCCACCCTGATAGAAGACCGAGTCAACAGCTTTCCTTGGCGTGCCAAGGAAAGCTGTTGACCATGGGCATATAAGTTGGAATGAACTTCCATACAAGTTTCATATAAAATTTTGAAAAATAATCCCTAAATTAGTAAAATACAATTAACAGACGACATTTTGATATAAGCGTCATTAGGGTGGAATGGGTTAGAAAAAAGTAATCCATCTAATGTGTAATACCAGATACAGCGCTCACACTAACGGTCGTGACCCACTTTTTAGGCAACCTAATATTAAATATACTCGTGACAGTTTAAGATTGAAAGCACTCAAATTATAAGTATTCCAAAAAGTAAGTCCTGGCGATTTTCAAGAAATGTTTGGCAATTTTCCATTAACAGGCGGGGCGTCATTTTACCCGAAGCAGTGGGTTCGTCTGCCCCCCCCCCCCCCAACAAATAAATCAATCAAGCTGGAAACATGTTGTAAGATTCGACATATCGCACTTATTTCAAAATTTGCCTCCGTGCATTAATTGCAAAAAAGCGCGCACATATATTGTTAGCTCGATTTCTAAAATTATTTTGAGACAGGCTTTATCAGGACCTTCAGATAAATGTGTACGGTATCCAATTATTATGTATGTAGCAATTAAAAATCGCCATCATCGTAGTTTTATTCTTCATTTTTTGTCTTTTTTAGAGAGACTGTTTCAGATGTTTAACAAGAAAACTGTTTTTTTTTTCACTCTTTAAAAAAAAAAATGTCAGTATCACAAAATGTCAAGGGTGACTCCAGCGATCCTGATTTTTTTAAATTCTCAGCGGTGGCGTCATGCAGACATTGCCTTGTAACCCTAACTATGCCTGCCTATATTTAGTGGTCATTCTATGCCCAATTAAGTATCCTTGCCTGTATGGATCCCTCTCCAGCCTGTATCCTCCCAAGACACAAAGGGTGGATGGAGGATAGAGGCTGGACAGGGATCCAGGCAGGGGCAAGGACACTGCATTGGGCACAGAATGATGTTGGTATCCTAAACACCAGTACCCACCATGAGCTTCTACAAGAAACATTCAAATTAAAATAAAACGAATCTTGGCAGTCAGAACGTCAGCTGCCTTTCCTCGCCAGTAGCCATCGCTGGTCTGTGAAGGCTTGTATGGCTGGTTGTCAGGGTAACAAAAAGGAACTTTCTCATTGGCTACTGAAAAAAATGACTTTCAATGCTATTTCAATATTATTCGCAGGCGGTATCTTCCCTTGGGAAGTGCTGAATGTTGCCAGGGTGACATTTATCCAGCATTCTAAATGGACAGTTTCGGTACGCTCCCTCATTTTGCTGTGCTTACATACCCCTGAACACACTGTATGCTAAAGGTGTACGATGCAATATAAAGGCAATGTTCTTACTACATTTAGGATTCTACCCTATATTGTTTGTGTTATTTGTTGTATACGGCTACATGCTATGTTGTCCTTCTCGTGATATTTTCGTCGTGCACGTGCTCCTATAACATGCTGTGATCTAATTGAGTAAATACCTTCTGAGCTCTTGGTTTGGTCTCAATTTTCAACGTGGTGACAGCATTCAGATCCTCAGGATACCTAGTCGGGCTTTCTAAGCCATGGGAATTTTGCCAAGTTCAACAGAGGGAATGATGCATTGGTGATTCTAGAATACGAAAATGTCCCAAACACCTAAAATCGCAGCACAGGAGAGGCAAGTCTTAGTTTGTCATTTATTAACAGTTAACCTTTCAATGAAGTCCCCATTTGTTTGTTTCTGTCAGCGAAAAAGGCAGACTAGGATGAGACAGAAATATATGATGACGTCTCTCTCTCTCTCTCTCTCTCTCTCTCTCTCTCTCTCTTCCCCCCCCCTCTCTCTCTCTCTCTCTCTCTCTCTCACACACACACACACACACACACACACACTCCAGACTGGTGCAGGAATATAAGTACAATTTCTGTCCCTTTTTATGACTTGCATCATTGTCCTCAAATTTTATTTATATCTCTGATCGCATTTGCTTGTAAAGGAAATTAAATAAATGAAATAGAATCGAAGTTCGAAAGAACAGTTACAGAATAATAGAAATTTCACTTACTTTCAATTTTTGTCGTCCTCGGAAACCTGTTGTGTACAAATCCAAACAGACAGACACACAGACAGAGAGAGAGAGAGAGAGAGGGAGAGAGAGGGAGAGAGAGAGAGAGAGAGAGAGAGAGAGAGAGAGAGAGAGAGAGAGAGAGAGAGAGCTGGAACTTGTACAGTCTATATGCTGTTAAACATGTTTGTGTCGCATCGCGACCTGACTTTGGCTCATTGTTTTCTACCATGGGATACCATACTGCAGTCCGTGACAAGAGGAACTAAACCTTTTTTTCCTGCAGACAGCCCTGGGACACATGGATCTATTATTAATCCAGTCAACACCGACGTTTCTGGCTTGAATGCAATGGCAATAACAGAATTGAAGATTTAGTAATACAGTAATTATATATATATATATATATATATATATATATATATATATATATATATATATATATATATATATATATATATATATATATATATATATGAATGCCTTTATCAGCGCTTTTTTCTATATTTTCCAATAACACGCGCAGCTAATGCGACCATTAACACTTAGTTAAAAACGAACACTCCATATTGGTCAAACCAGTGCGTCAAGTCTTTATTCAACTTGAGGTATTTGACTCGGTCTGCTATTCTCGCGATAGACCGGCTTACACTTGAGTGACACTTATGAAACTGACATTTGACCTTTAGAATTTCTGGCAACTCGATATCCCAAATCAATACCTCTATTTGATACAACATCAGCGACCTGCTGGACGCATGGCCTATCCCGTTCACCAAAATCTAATCAAGGGCCTGACCAAAAGACTTTTGACCAAGTCGCAGCAGTACAATGGAGATTGGGCCTACCCAGACGTAATGGAGTTATCCCTGATTACCACTGTAGAATGTGAGCAATTTATCCCCGCTCCACCATACTGTCAAATCTTCACCAATAACTACAATTCCTCAGAGATAGATTCATATCGTAAGAGAATTATATCCACATCTTGTAAAACACCAGCCATGTGTATTGAATTACACCTACGGACGAAGAATTGTAAGTTTGGAAAGATTTGTGAATAATTAAGGTTCATATATTTTCATTAGCCTCAGACGTTCCGAGAAAGACCCCAAACGACGATAGTGTGCGACTATTTCTGGTCGTTTACGCGTTACTCGGTGGCCTGTTATTCGTAGCATTTGGCCATCATTACACTCAAGCGACACATTGTTATTTAAGGTGCACTTGAGGTATCCTGACCCTGAATTCTTCACTGCTATTATGTAAATGATATTGACAATAAATTGCTTCAATAAATAATTAGTTTAACCCGTTATGATGACAAGTAAAGTGATCGACAAAGACACGCGAGGAGACTGTTTGCTTTCATAAACAGAGTTATATTTTAAAAACAATTTATTCATTGTAATAATACATTTGCAACCCAGAACAGTTCCGCCATTAAGACATTACATGTATGAGGCCTGACGTCCATTATCGTTAATTCCAAGTTATTTTGTCCAATAACTGCGTGCGCGATGAAATTATAGTATTATTTTGACCTTATGTTTCAAGCAAAAGAAAAAGGGGAAAAAGCAGGAAAATAAAAATAAATCAATTGCAATTGACCTTATCTTACGAGATTGAATATCATAAACCCTGTTTGTCTCAATTGTTTTGCAATAAAAACTGTCTTATATAACCTGGCTCAATTTCGTTATGAAGAACCCTGTTTATTTTGGCATCAGAATCACAATTATTGACAAGTTATAGGACAGCCGTAATTGTATACATACATACATATATATATATATATATATATATATGCATGCATACATACATACATACATACATACATACATACATACATACATACATACATACATACACAAAAGCCATAAAACCACCAAATTATATATATGGTGACCGTCCCGGGGTTAATGGTGGTCAGTGAACCTATTAGTGCGCTCTGGTTTTAACATATTTTTATTTCAAGCACGATTGGTACACAGGCATAGCCTGTATGAGTCCCTCTCGCAGTGCGCTCTGACATACGACAGTGACATGCGCACGTATAATCCAGCTAATAAGGCACAATTTTGCACATTCCAGGGATGTTTATCGTGTATACGTCATGAATTACACAACAACAACCCGAAAAAAAACCCGACCCAAATATGTATACTAACCACAAATAAATGTTGCCTTTTTATTGCAGGGTTTGGTATTTTTTTTGACCAATAAGGCATGTCAGACATATTATGCTGCATGGTGTCAGGACCCATTTTCTATGTCACGTGATGTTTTTAGCCAAAGAAAGCATACGGATACGGGGGGGGGGAGCTGTTACCTATATACCTACATTTGGCCAGTGTTAGGGCCACTTAAAAGTGCCATGCTCCATTCGATTTCAGAGATACAACCCAAAAAAGACTAATAATAAAATTTGCCGAGCCCTATTGCACTAAACGTATTAACAGGGATAACATTTTGAAAACAAAAGAACAATTGGCGGTTCATGCAATTTTAGTATGGCTTGAAAGTGGTTGAATATGAAAGGAGGCAAACTATACGAGAATGAGGAAGACAACTCATCGTTTACAACTCATCGTTTACAACTCATCGTTTACCACTTTATTTTCTACATGCAGCACGCAGCATTCGAAAACATCTAATCAACTTTACATCGGGGTAATTTTGATCCATTAGTATCTTTCCTTCGGACCGTCAATGAAATTTATTTTTTGTTCTACTCGTAATGAATGCCTCGCATGTTATGCACCAGAAAAGCATACGAGGGAGGAACTGTATCCGCTTGGATATTCGACACTATTACCCGATCAATAATCGATAATTTATATTGTAATTATGTCACGCGCCCACACTTCATCATTCTGAAAGTCATAATACTCCGATGAAACTATTATATGTTGACTGGGTTCCGGTGGCAGGTCCTGTTGCATCAGTTTATATGTAGATAGAATCATAGAAGCGCCGGAACAGTGCAATTTGGGACATTATTTATGAGGTACGCGTAGAGATCAATATGATTTTGTCACGATCTCTCGACATTTTCATCAACATGGAGCCAATACAGGCAATACCAAATCAGATATCCGGGAACTGTGGTCCATGGGCCCCGTGCTCGGACAAAGGAAAGCTGTGGCTTCAGGCCGCAGTAACAACCGCCGCCCGTGCTGTTTAACCACAAGCCACACAAAAGTTAAAAAGTGCTGTTTTTTTGCAACCAAATATCTTAGAATTATACTTTCTCTATGTACCAAAGAGGCATAGAACTGCAAAATTTCATGTCAGTAGCGAAAAGTGTAAAATATCCGGTTCCATATTTTATTTGCTTCTTCTTATTTATCGCGGGTGGCCTGAACAGTGCCAGGGCACTCTTCTGCGTCCAGCTCCACCATTACAAAAACAAGCAAAATAGACATATAATTGTCATATGCATATAAACAGACCTAAGACAAATGAAATATGACACATATAAACTGAAAGGAGACGGAGAGTACACAGGTAAACAAATTACAGCGGTACAAACACCATGTGAGCCTCATTTCACTTTGGCGAAAAAAAAAGAACAAATAGACTTTTTTAACTGCCATTATTTCAATGTAACTATCAATTTGTTTAGCTGATATTATTCCCAGTCATCTGTATTTCACCAAGAAACAAAGCAATTTGACTTTCCTTTGTAAAAGAAAGCGTAGAATTGATATTTTTCCAAATTTGTATTACAGTCAGGGAAGCACTACCATTCTCTGAAAATAAGTGCTTAACTGAGCATCATCATAATAATAATAATAATAATAATAATAATAATAATAATAATAATAATAATAATAATAATAATAATAATAATAATAATAATAATAATAAATTCCATCTGATTGTAACTTTCCCCATTTTATGGATACATCAGGAAAAGAAGAATGATAATTCGATGATTCATGGTGATAAATGCTGATCATGTTACGTTTAGACTCGACAGTGGAAACACGTGCAACTTTGTCTTCGGGGTAAATTTATATTATAAATTCAATGCGTCGTGGGTTCAGTTTTAGATCTTGATATTTTTCCAATATATTAAAGTATGGGCCGGAGCTGTAAATGAAATTAAAGATCACAGCAGGACCAATCATCCTTAACCTATGCGTGGTAAACTTGGCATCTGTACTTTTGATCAGCTTACATTCGGCAGCGAGTTCTAAAATGGGGGTCAGTGCCACCTCTATGGGCTGAAATACACACTTAACAACTTGATTTGTTTCTGTGTCATGCATGAGTGTATAGATTAGCATGCATTTCGTAGGCTGTGTCACACCCCAAACATTAGGGGAATGGCTAATTCACTTCACACATATGGTATGCCAAGAGTTTCCAAGATTTTTTTTTTGTGCAAACATATTTTATTAGTCAATTGGGGAACGGGATTGTCTTAATGTAAACCTGTCTAGAACAACAGAATGGGTAAAGGTTAGCGTCAGACATCAGATAATGTTGTACAAAGATTTCACAGTTACATATTTCGCTACGTTACCTGCTAGAAAATACTAAATTTTTCAAGTAACCACCTTTCTCCCGTTTACCGACATTAAGAGTTTTAATAATTATCACCAACATGACCATAGCATTTTGATTGGAAAATCACACGCAAAATTACATTATGTACATGTCTACTGATTCTTTGTGGCAGTGACAAATTTAAGGTAGATGCCTTCCAGTCACAGGTACGGTATGTCTTTTCCGAGTTTTTCTCTGAAACCGTTTTAGATATGACATTCGACCATCACATTATGTATGATTGGTGTAAACATATTTTATTTGTGAATACGATTGGCTGACAGGCTCCCCAGCCTAAATAAAGGCCGCTTGTGCATTTACAACAGGACAACATAAACAGAAAAATTGTGAACACCAGTACACGGCTAGGTGAGATACTGGACCAACAATAAGTATGACTGTCTATAACACCAGTACACGGCTAGGTGAGATACTGGACCAACAATAAGTATGACTGTCTATAACACCAGTACACGGCTAGGTGAGATACTGGACCAACAATAAGTATGACTGTCTATAACACCAGTACACGGCTAGGTGAGTGATGGACCAACAATAAGCATGACTGTCTATAACACCAGTACACGGCTAGGTGAGATACTGGACCAACAATAAGTATGACTGTCTATAACACCAGTACACGGCTAGGTGAGATACTGGACCAACAATAAGCATGACTGTCTATAACACCAGTACACGGCTAGGTGAGATAAATAAAGGCCGCTTGTGCATTTACAACAGGACAGCATTAACAGAAAAATTGTGAACACCAGTACACGGCTAGGTGAGATACTGGACCACCAATAAGTATGACTGTCTATAGTATGACTGTCTATAGTATGACTGTCTATAGTGTGACTGTCTATAGTATGACTGTCTACAGTATGACTGTCTATAGTATGACTGTCTATAGTATGACTGTCTATAGTATGACTGTCTATAGTATGACTGTCTATAGTGTGACTGTCTTGTTTGACTGTCTATAGTATGACTGTCTATAGTATGACTGTCTATAGTATGACTGTCTATAGTATGACTGTCTATAGTATTTTCTGCCCTGTATGACCCTTTCGGCGCGGTAGCGTTAATTTGCTTTCATCAAAGGATTTCTTGGCTTTTCGCTTTTTTTTTTTTTTTTTTTTTTGTCCGCGAAGTAGAAATCTCGCCTGCCGTGTTTGTTCGTCTCTGACTTTCACGGGCGTCGTCTACTACAACCGCAGAGGCCAAAGTACTCCAAACTGTGTACGCACAAAACAGCATCCAGTCCAGGACTTCGTACTGGGTACGCATAAAACATATTTCACATATCCTCTTACCTCTAGTAATCTCTAGTAAGTTTTTATTGGAATGCCTGTTACGCTGTGTTTGGAATTCAGGGCAATAATTCCAGGAAAAACGGCGATGAGTGGAACGCTTGACATGTTGAATGATAAAGGTGGGTCGACAAGACATATGACCCAAGCCCACACGTGCAACTGCTTTCGCTTTTATCAAATCTGAAGAAATGTTACGGTGGGTATAAAACCTTGCCGAAAAACAGAACCCAAATAGCATAATCTGGCGAAACCACAGATAAAGTTGTTGGTTGCTAAACGCGATTGGTTTCACTCTTCGGGAGTCGTGGAGTTCTGTTTGTTGATCATTTATTGGTACGCATCTGTGTCCGACGGGCGCATATAACTCAAGTCACTTGCAATGAAACTTTGCACTCCACAGACTTAATTACCTTCAGTTATCTCTTTTGGATCCCTACGCTCCGAGTTCTGCAGATGATAAAAGTGTATACGTGACGCTTGGTACTTTTTTTTGTTTTTGTTTTTGTTTTTTTTTTGTGAATTTAAAATTTCCGGAAACTACGATTTCCTTTATCAAAGAAGATTGATTGATAGCATATGGCTGGCAAGAAACTTCGGACTCACCGTTCAACGCAAACCACATTCACCTATTCGTGTTTTACAAAAACACGCCTTAACCCCCACTATGTTGTTAGTGTCAGTTTGGGACGATTTATAAATGAGTCAACCCTGCTGTTACCTGGATATTGAGGTCAAAAGTCAAGGCCTCAAGTAATATGTCCAGCGACTAACTTATGGACACATCCTTTGCTTCTCTCCATCCATCTGTTCCATTAGTATCAGTGCGGTCACCCAGTCACGCTCATTATTCCATTCACATTTTCAGAGTATAAGACGGCTAAAAGCCAGGAAGATAATTTATGTAATAAGACATGTGTTTAACACCTGAACTTAGGAAAACATAGACTTATTTTCAGACATTCACCAAGTGCAACAGAATCTCTCTGAAGCGATTTTAGACTAAATGTCCGACAAAATATTTTCGTAATGCTGTACACCTAACTATGCACATATTCTCATTAAGGGTTTCATAGGCAAATATTCGCTTGAGTTATCTCTAAATTGATATCAAAAGTTTTTATAATAAACCTTGAATTAAAACCAACCATAACATGACCAGAAATATCCATTGGAAATATCTATCAACGCATAAAAAATTTAAAAAAATAAAAAATACGTATCTGTGTACACACGTGTGATTAAAGATATTCATTTTGTTACTTAATCGGCAGAAAACAAGGTATTTTAGTAGCCTCCTTATTGTCGAGAGTGAAATAGAAGTACGACGTAAAGGCATTGTGATATGAGAGAGGCTTTAGGTTTCTTCATCAAGGAGATGGCTAGGGGCATAAGCTAACACGAAACCAATCTGGGCACACTTGCAAGCAAGTTGGAGTGTACAACTGTACGTTAATGTCGGGCTAGGGTGATCGCATTTTCAGATATTGTGATTGAAAATGTTCTGTATCCACAGACAAATTATCGGGCGCAAGGAAATGCAGCACTACAAGCGGAATTCTGCTCTAAAACGTGTCTTAGAACACCTTAATAACTGTCCGTAAGAACTGTAGCATGTGCCGGATTCCCGGGGCCGGCTTTGCGTGCGCTCTGGATCAGAGATTGCTGTAGCATTTTGCGCTGGTTCCAGGTAATCTGCTGGTGCCGCGATGACTCACAGACGCCTGGGTGTGAAAGGTGACTACCCCAGCCTGTTTTTATCCTCTCCAGCACCTCGGCAGCTCCGCGAAATGTTATGCCAGCTGCTTCCAGAGGGCGGCTTTTTTAGCCGTAGTAGGCTTCTGTTTGTCCTAACGTGTTACCGTTAAGAGAACATGGCTTCCACGTTCCAATAGACACCTTTGGTAGTACTGTCAGTTGGCAGGATGATGTTGCATAATTCGCAGTCTTAGGTACAAGTCAACAATACTGACGAGTTTGATTCACGTTTTTTCATACTACAAAAGCCTCTCTGTGAAGTTATGAGAATGTTATGGCAGAATTGGCTTGACAAAACAGGCTGAGTTTACATCACCTTAAATCTTGTCACGTATTATTAAAACAGGCATGACTATACGGTCACGGCACTTGATCAACGTGAATGTTCATGTTTCCACTGTGTAAAAATTTGGCATCTTTTACGGCACACTTTTGGTACATCTGAAACATTGGACTTTTATCTTGACACTGCTTTTATTTATTTATTTATTTAATTATTTATTTATTTATTTATTTATTTATTTTTATTTATTTATTCATTTATTCATTTTTTTTTTTTAATTTTCAATTTATTTTTTGCTCAAACGTATGTGGAACCAAGATTATTCCAATTTTCTCCTTGGTGTAACGCCAGGAGCACGGTCCAGGTGTACATTTCCTATGCGGGGTCGTAGGAGCTGGTGACACCAGTAATGAGGCTGCCTAATGCTGTTTATCGTGTCTTTCTGTATTTCATAAACTAACAGATTTTGTATATTTTTCTTGGATAATATTTGCACTTTGAAGTTTTGTACAGTTACAAACCGAAGTATGGAACCAGAAAAAAATTTGCTTCACAGCAAATCTATCTACCAGGAAAAAAAACTGTTTATGTACGGTACCAGTCGACCACGGTCGTGCATAACGGTCATCATAAGCATAGTATAGAGTATGTCTGCTTGTTTTGAAAGTACTGCTCATCAGAGATTGCAAATTTTAATTACCTAATTAGCATCATTTGAAATAATTCAACTGCTTATTATTCTCTTGGTGTGACAGAATCAAAAACACGTGCGACGGTAATCAAATGGCATGTGCATCTATCAAAAGGATAGTGAAAATATTGAACAGCTATATTTTGAAATTCGCCTAATTAGCGAAAATTTGACTTGTGTCATATTTTCGTCATATGTACCTGTGTCACAAGCATACAAGTTGGAGCTGTATTCTAGCTATAATCCTTTTGAATATATTCAACATTTATTTTTCTATCAGGGACCTTGTGCTGATTATAAGTCACATTCCTAGGAAAATATGTTTGAGGTCACTTGCATCTACACCCACCCCGTGCTCTCAATAGAGTCAGAGTGCACGTGTAGCGGCGTCGTTCACTCTTGAGAGACTGTCCTTGTGAAACCTGTACTTCTCAATCCCATTAAAGTGGTGTCAAAAGCACAAAGTATACAAACATTCAGTAAACTAAGTTTTGTACAAGTATTAAAGTATTTAATTATCAATTCTCTCTCTCTCTATCCATCCATCCATCCATCCATCCATCTATCTATCTATCTATCTATCTATCTATCTATCTATCTATCTATCTATCTATCTATCTATCTATCTATCTATACATATATATGTATATATATATATATATATATATATATATATATATATATATATATACATATATATATATATATATATATATATATATATATAACAACTGAAGCTCTATATTTACTCGCCACTCACAACATGAATTATGTCGGCTTCTCTGCTTGAGTGCCCGTTCTCATCCTTGTTTGGTATCAAGTACGTTTGCGAATAAAATCGAAAAAAAAAATACAAGACACTTGTCAAATCTATTTACGAAAGTGCACGTGAACTAAACAATGTCGAATTAGCATTACAAATCCAACAAAATTGAAAAGATTGAACACTTAATAATGACTTTGCTGCAGCGAGAAATTAGTATCAACTTAGAAAGTTTAATTTTGTGATAACTATTACATATCCAGTGCAGCATAAGATTCCTTGCGCATTGAATTTATGCATTAAATGACCTAATTTATTGTCGTGCAATCCGACATTTCACGTTATTGTCGTGTAATTGGAAATTTCACGCCATTTTCCTGCAAAAAGACATTTCATATTATTGTAATGTAATTGCACATTTCACATCATTGTGTGATCGGAGATTTATCTTTTTAAAGTTACTCCTTACCCTCAAGGTTTACGTGTAGGGTATCAAATACATGCATATACCTGCACCTCAGGTCTGAAAATGGCCTCCGGTGGCTGCTTTCGATATCATGCATACTGGACTAAATAACTTTATTTTTATTTTACAGCTTAAACTGGCAAACCTTAAAAGCTACTATGAAGCCTCACCTTAAAATAATGCTTTATGTGACAACATAATTATATTTGTGACAATGGGATTAAACTTTAATATCGGAACCTTTGTCCCTAGATTGAATTACTACGTCATTGCGTAATAATTAATCTGTAGTTTCCTTATCTTAAACGACTGATGTAGAATTATTCTACCGTGGGAAGATACCGAACCCAATTTTCTTTCTTTAATGGAGGTTATTCAAGTTGCTTATTTGTCTTAATCGTTGTCCTTTTTTCCAAGTATGAATAATTTTGCATTTGCCCATTGAATTGGTTTTGTCAGTTTGTTTATGTTATGCGTACAGCCCGACAGAATGGAACCCCCAAAACATTGCAAATCCTGCGCATTTTATTTACAAATTGACAAGGCTTCCATACTTCTATTTCTTATATTTTAACAGTGGACAGCCACACTTTTTAAACTGCCAATTTCCTGCGTTGTACCATTCTTCATATTGATTCACACATGTTCTCCCAGGAGAGGTGTACATTCGTAGGAGACTGCATTGCAAATGGTCCTGTTTTAAGCCCGTTGGTCTCAGCCACACAGAAAGTAGTTGTACAACTGAACCAACGTGCCACAGAAAAACGTTCAGGTTAACAGCCTTGCTAACCGCTTTAATTAACGTGCCATAGAAACAAGTTCAGGTTAACAGCCTTGCTAACCGCTTTAATTAACGTGCCATAGAAACACGTTCAGGTTAACAGCCTTGCTAACCGCTTCAATTAACGTGCCATAGAAACACGTTCAGGTTAACAGCCTTGCTAACCGCTTCAATTAACGTGCCATAGAAACACGTTCAGGTTAACAGCTTTGCTAACCGCTTTAATTAACGTGCCATAGAAACACGTTCAGGTTAACAGCTTTGCTAACCGCTTTAATTTGTAAGGCATAACTGTCCAGGGATTCTCCCTAAAACGTTCGACCTGACTGTTCAAAGCATTAGCACTGATACACTTTTATCCTAACTGTTTCCTCACCAGTACAATTTGGACAATACTACTTCCATATTTATATAATAGGCAGTGACAGGTTGGCTTTTGGAATGTCAAGAGTTCGGACGGTGAAAGAGGGTAACGACTACCAGGAAGTGGTTATGAACAAAAAGACACAAATAACATTATGAGAACTCACAAATGATTATAATACCATACATTATTTTCGTATCACATAACATCATACCGCATGAAATCATATTAGATCATATCAAACCATGTCATATCTTATCATAGCATGTATCATGTTCCATCATATTATGCACTTAATATATGTATCACATATATATATATATATATATATATATATATATATATATATATATATATATATATATATATATATATATATATATATATATATATACACTATCACATCGCATTACAACATATCATATCATGTTCCGTGTTATATCATAGCATCATGTACTCTTTATTCTTGTATATATTTTCCATGGCTGAGGAGATATAGGTCTATGTCGTTTTCCATTTGGATATTATTTTAGAGGACTGAAGATAAAGATGAATAACATTTTCGTGAAATAGGAATAGAGTATTTAACTTTACTTTCAGCCAAGTGTAATTTATTGCTAGTCGTGCGGCCAACATCAAAATTTTATAAAAAAATTAATGTCTGTAAGGCAATTAAACCTAAACTCGGGAGTAGCACGATTGATGTTTCAATTTGCTGTACAGCCATCTTTTTTGGCAAAAAAAATTAGAGCCCAAGGCATTGCTAGATAAGATCAAAGATTCAAAAAAATATGCTCGCTTCCGAAGAACAGGTCGATTGAACACGCAAATTAAAAACACATGTGGAAATATTAATATCAATACATTTCAAACTGGAAATTGTCAAAATTGATCATGAAGGATACCGATTGTTTTAAAATACAACCATGTCACGCAATTCACATGACACCAGAAATCAAGCAAGCTGCTTATCGAAGAACAATTAACGCCGTGCTCTCTTGCCCAGCAGGTGAATAATACGTCAAACGGCGGGGGCGGGGGGGGGGGGGGCGGTGATGTACGGAAGGCAACTGATCAGGATGCATGGGATCGTTGTGATCTACCAGCGACAGAAGTGATAAACAAGTTAGCAATGCTACTTGTACAGAATATAGAATCTGTCCAATTAGATGTGGATTGGTTATATAACTTGCTGAATTAACAACTGGTCTGCAAACCTGCCAGGCTGCATGTTCTGTTGCCTCCAAGGTCAGTTACCCCCCTGGTTAGTAAATAAATCCAGAAAAAGCCTGGTTAAAATTCAGTTTGTTTGTTTGTTTTTCAATTTCAGTTTGTCAAAGGTTGTATTCATTTCACTGGGGCATTAGCCCCTGGCCCGGAAAATCTGAAAGGGGGGCAGTAGCCCCGGGCGCAGAAAATCTGAAAGAGGAGCCATTTATTTGAGAAAAAACAATTGCTCAAATTATGTAGTGGTCAGACTGCACTAAGGTTTAAAGTGGAGTAAAACTAAATTCCTCAAAGAAATAAATACTTTCTTTTAAAAATGAAATAAAATATTTTAAAAACTGAACTGTAAAATATGATTCAGCTGAAGTCAAAAAGAAAAAAAAAACATTAGCTGCTTCTTCTCATGATTAAACATCACGTTGTTTTGTAAAACAGTGAAAAGAAAAGCAAAGAGCCACTGAAAATAACGTTTTCTGTCGTTGTCGATTGGTCTAACTGGGTGCTGAAGTATTAACCCCAGTCGATTGGTCTAACTTGGCACTGAAGTATTAACCCCTGTCGATTGGTCTAACTTGGCACTGAAGTATTAACCCCTGTCGATTGGTCTAACTGGGCACTAATGTTTTAACCCCCATCGATTGGTCTTATTGGGCACTGAAGCATTAATCCCTATCGATTGGTCTAACTGGGCACTGAAATGTTTACCCCTGTCAATTGGTCTAACTGGGCACTGATGTTTAACCCCTGTCAATTGGTCTAACTGGGTGCTGAAGTATTAACCCCAGTCGATTGGTCTAACTGGGCACTGACGTGTTAGCCCCTGTCGATTGGTCTAACTTGGCACTGAAGTATTAACCCCTGTCGATTGGTCTAACTGGGCACTAATGTGTTAATCTCCGTCGATTGATCTTATTCGGCACTGAAGTGTTAACCAGTATCGATTGGTTTAATTCGGCACTGAAATGTTCACCCCTGTCAATTGGTCTAATTGGGCACTGACGTGTTAACCCCTGTCAATTGGTCTAATTGGGCACTGACGTGTTAACCCCTGTCAATTGGTCTAATTGGGCACTGACGTGTTAACCCCTGTCAATTGGTCTTATTGGGCACTGACGTGTTAACCCCTGTCAATTGCTCTAATTGGGCTCTGACGTGTTAACCCCTGTCAATTGGTCTAATTGGGCACTGACATGTTAACCCCTGTCAATTGGTCTAATTGGGCACTGACGTGTTAACCCCTGTCAGTTGGTCTTATTGGGCACTGACGTGTTAACCCCTGTCAATTGGTCCAATTGGGCACTGACGTGTTAACCCTTGTCAATTGGTCCAATTGGGCACTGATGTGTTAACCCTTGTCAAGAAGCCTTTTTGTTACAAGACTGTAACTTTCAACGCGCGAATATTAACATTTCATTCCACCAGATGTGCTACTGCGAATGGGTACTTTTTCATACATTTTCAAAATGTATTCCACCTCTGATCAGTTGACAATAATACGTTTTTTGGGGAAACATGTTTGTTCGTTTCATGACAAAACACAAACAATCAAACAAATATACTGACATAAACTCAAAAAGCCCCCCTCCCCAAAAAAACAGTTATGAGTTCATAAAAAAAATGAAACAGTGGAAACTGTACAAGGAACGTCAGTATTGCACCGAAAAATTAAACAAAAAGTAACAGGTAAACACTTTCTCGTGAGATATTTAAGGTGACTTGAACTTAGCCAATCATCCATCCATGACAAAAAGGAAGCCAAGTCTACTTTACGCTTTTTCCTATAAACAATGTGGAATTTGAAAATAATGTGTGAATTATTCGAAGCCAGTTCGAGGGTCACCGAAATATAATATGACCAACATGAAAAATCGATTTGTTTCGCTAAAACGGCAGGGAACACATTCGTTAGTAAACGATTCCAACGTAGGAAAATATAAATCTTCTGTAACGTTAAGCCAGCCAAGGAAATGAAAAGCTTAAGTACATAGAATATTGTATCGGTTGGAAAATCACGAAGCCAGGCAATTAAGGTGTCATCATATTTTCTTCACTTGAATGGAATACATGAATCGCGTCATGTGCAGCTTTAAAAAAATTAGGCTTTTATTAATGAATGGCACTCACTTGCGCCTTAACTCTCGATTTTATTACCCTAGAAATTGCATTTCTCATAGTTCGGCATGCCGGTTCAACACGCGTACAACTGACATCTTATTTACACATATATAGTTTCATATAACTTATCTTGTTTAGGCTTATATACTTCACAGCGATTAAAAAAAAAGACTTACATACCCAGAGGGCATAAGGAAATGCTGGCTTAAGGACTTTTTGCGTTGTGGACATCATAGACGGAACCTCCATGCCAATAGTGTTTTTCAGTGAATACCTTTTTATAAAATTATCGTTTTCATGCCTATTCTGTATGAATTCTGCTGTTATTATACCATTTAATCGACACTAAACATTCTCTCGGGTCTATGAAAATTTAACGTTCCGTGGACCATGGATGTTTCTGGAAGGCTCACTTTGTTTCATACTGCCGCTCGGTACGTGCCTTTTGTATTACAAACAAACAAACAAACACACACACACACACACACACACACACACACAAAACACACACAAAAAACAAAAAACAAAAAACAAAAAACAAAAAAACAAAACAAAACCAAAAAAAAAAAAAAAAACGAAACAAACAAACAGATTGAAAATATGGAAAAAAAAAGAGAAAAGGTTGTCCCTTTTCCAGGTAACATTATTGTTGCGAGACCATTTTCATCTTTATTAATTCTTTTTCCAGTTCAGTGCTAAGTATAATCAACTTTTCTGGTTTGGCGGTTCGTGTTGAGGGAGGATACATAACGATGTCGTATTGTCTGACAGGCACAATTCGCAAACTTGTATTTTGCAGACACGTACGACGTTGATAATTATCAGCAAAAACTGCAGACATGAACACACTTTATACAACTGTAAATACCTCCACCTGCATAAATATATTTTCTCTGATGTCAGTAACGATACTTTATAACATTTACCGTCAATCATTGCTTTTAGTGCCATTAATTATAATCACACAAACAGGTATCTTCGATCTTGCATTGCTTGCCGAATGTGTCACAGGAGCTTTCAGTGCTGTGGAGCATTTATCAGGTCCGGATTTAGAGTGTCGGGGGTGGGGTCAAATGGGTCCAGACTCCCTCCTGCTCATCCCTTAAAAAAGACACATCCAGTACATAAATGTTTCAGTTAAGACAAGTTTGGAAGTTTGATTTTTTTTCTTCAAAAAGTCATATTTGACCCTCAGAATGCGGTACTTTTTATATTTCATTTGTAAAAAAAAAAAAAAAAAAAAAAAGTCCGGGGCATGCCCCCAGACACCTCTTGATTGACTTTTGGGGAAACTTGACCCTCCCATCCGCCCCTGTTTACACATGGAATGATAAATGTAAGTACGTGTATTTGATTTAATGGCCCCTGTGGCAGAGGGGAGATGGCCTTCGTAGCAGAGGAGAGTGGACTTCCATGGCGGTCGCTCTCAGAACAACGTAATGCCCAAGAGGGCTGTTATGGAGACAAATAATTTTGAAATAGGAGGTACACTCGCCGACCCGTATTAATTTGCCTATGGCCAGAGCATACAAGGGCAATACTCTTTTTTCCCCCATGAAAAGTAGTACTATTCTTCAAGGCACCGTCTGTTGAGGTTCTCTAATGTATAATATAATGGAAATAAAAAACCACACATACATTAGAAAAACTCAGCAAAGCTGTGATTCACAAGCCCCACGTGTGGCACTGACCTGGCTTGTTGCCCCACCAATGTCCCTCGCCCGGTCAACGGCAGATTTTATGGCATGACAATATATGTCATATCCAGGTTTACGGGGCTTTCCGAGTCCCTTACCTGACGAGAATCTTATCTCTGCTGACCATATGACATTGGTATATATTATTGTTGTATTAACTTAGCACTGATGAAAACTGGCAGGGGGTGGGGTGGGGGTGGGGTACTGCAACAGTACAGTTTTCGTTCAAACGATACGCTGCCACCAAAACTCTACCCAGTATTTCTAAAAACACAAATAAAGTGTTAGGGTTTTCTCACACATAACGAGTATCTTACAAAGCCACAGAAGGAACATGTAACGAAACAAATAGTATTTTGTTCCCGTGAAACATATTTCATTCCTCTTAGTAATGATTTCGTGGGAAAGCAATGACAGGAAACTAAATATGGTTGGAGGGAACGATATAACTTTTGTCATGTTTTCTCACGGGCTACATGGGGCATTCTACGTTTGAGACATAATAACAATTGGAGTGTCATCCATCGATGATTGCTTCAAAACTAACAGGTTCCATTATGATTATGACATTCCCCTTTAAATAGGCATGGCAGTAAAATATGGAAGAATACCATTTTTTAAACCAAAATTGTTGTCAGAGTACCAGTAATGAGGAATCGCACCCAGCTGGCCTCCGTGAGGTTGTCTCGAGGCAACCTCTCAGTGGTGGGATGTTAATTTTGGTAACAGCATGGTTAAAGTGAGGAAAAAGGGAAGAAAGTTGTTCGGAGAAGGTAAATCTTATGTTTCCTCAAGTTCCAATACATTTGTGCACATCATCACATGCCGAATGTTTACGTCACACACAAAAAACTCCAATCAACACATACGCCCCAATACACACACACACACACACATACATACATACATACACACATACATACATACATACATACATACATACATACATACATACATGCATACATACATTTTCTCAACTATAGCTTTAAGCGAAGTGGAAATTTAACTTTGAATGCCAGATGGAGGCAACGATAGCCAAAAGATGTCGCTACTGTCTTCACAAGCCAAAACCGTTCTCCACGAAACATTCAGTAAGAACCAAAACTCCTCATTGCAGAACACTGTACTCTTTGGGTCCTCCCCGAGGGGCGGCCAATAATACGTTAATAATAATTTATTGGCGAAACTACCCCTTTACATCGGGGGCACTATGAGCAGGGCAGAACCCTGAAAATGTAAAATGTGTCTGACGAGGGCGCCGCCCTGCACCGCGATGCGGTGGGCCCGCCGGCATTGGCCCCAAGTCCACCGCCCCCCTCCCCGTACTCCGAGTACAACCTTTGTCTACGCACATTGCAGACTGTGACGTCACTACTTGTGGAGGATAATGGCTGTATACTTATGCTGCTCTGTCTTTTTGGGCAATTCTACAACCTATCGCCCGCGTATGCACATGGACTCAGTTTTGCTGTATTTTATGAGCAAAGGTACCTGGGCCCAAAAGGAATACCGTTTACCACCAGCCACAATTATAAAGGATGGGAACATATTGGGCTATGTGGGCTGTGAAACTTTTGCTCTCCCGCGGAAATCAATATCCCGGATGAAAAACATTAACAAATACAGCACCACCCACGTGGCAGAATCTACTAACACAAAGTATCTTTTTTGACTTCAGACATGACAGTTTTGCTTTTCATTGCCGGGGTCATTCATATAAATCCAGGTCCCCTTGGTAAAGGAAAAAGGCAATTGAAGTTTCCTTGTGTAATATTGGATAAATAGATCATCCAACGAGTAAAGCAGCTACCTGCGACCACTGTCATCATGAGTGGGTTTGTATCCATAGCACCAATGGAGTAATATTCGCGGAGTTCTACCTTCGGATGAAAGAAGATAATTATGATTGTACTTACATATGCAACAGATGCAGCTTGTTAGAATTGCCAAATAGACTCTTGTCCCAGTACTCAGTGCTTGATGGTTCCAATTTTCTACAAGACCAGGGCATGCAGTGTGAAACACTACCTTACCAAGAGCACGCTACAACTAAGAACAATATTTCTGTGGCTTCCCGCCTATCTGCCGCAGTCCTTCGTGAGACAAGTGGCCAAGGAGAAAAAGAATAAAACTTAGATGTTACGGTGGAGGAAACCACGGTGATTCTCATCAGCTTGTGTTGCATTGTTTTTACGGGGCCGGAGCCGGGACATAGGGTCCACCACACACTCTCTCATTGCTGTGGTGGAGCCCTAGTCCTAGTTATGTCCCCAACACTCATCGCTTGTACGTTCTCCACCACCACCACCCACCCCCTATTCCGGAAAAAAGAAAAAAAAACTTTTCCTAATAAAAATACTTCTGTGGCTCCTTGCCTATCTGCCGTGGTCGTCTGTGGGACAGGTGGCCTAGGAGAAAAAAATGAATGTTGAGGAGGAAGAAACCACGGTAATTCTCAGCAGCTTGTGTTGCCGTGTTTTCCAGGACCAGAGCTGAGGCATAAGGTCCACCACACACTTTCTCACAGCTGTGGTTGGGTCCTGGTCCCAGTTATATCCCCCGACACTCATCGCTTGTACTTTCTTCCTCCCGTCTAAAAAAAATCTGTTCCTCAGACACCCTATCCCCCCTTTAAGTCTCAGGCATTTGAGGTGGGGGCCCTTATAAGGGCCACCGCCATTCACTTTCCTCCCACTCCTCTGTAATTCTAATTTATCGTGTTGCTATCTGGCTCTACTGTTTCATTTGTTTTCTCCCTGTATCATACCAGGTAGTCCTCTACACTTTTAATACCTTTCCCACCTCCCAGAAAATCTAAAACCCATGTTACACATTCCTCTTCCTTTAAACACCGAACTTCCTCTAAACCCTTGTAATTATGATCTTTCCTGTGCCACTTTCCGAAAATATCTTCAAAAATATATACCCAGGGTTTTTTTTGGGGGGGGGGGCAGAAGTAATAAAATTTTGATTTTGAGTGCTTAGGTTTATACATTTTGGAAACATTATAGTCTGTAGTTAATGAAGAATATTTCAAAGGTTGAGAGGACTGGTTTAAAACTACCAGTTATGGGTGACTGCCTGCTTTAAGTCAGGAGTGAAATTTGTTTCTTTACATTGGTATTGGAAGATGAATGTTGATGCTTTGGTAACTCTGGAATTTCTTTGCTGTCATTGTTGGATTTGGAATTTATGAATATGGGTCATGTTTCTCTGTGCTATTCCCTCATCTCCCCATATTCATCACACCACAGCAGCCAATGATCCACTGTCTCATCTGCCTCTTGTCTACACACCTTACATTTCCCATTACTACCTTTTGTCTACTTTTGTTTCCTCTTTTTTAGATTGAGTACTGACTCCTCTTTTCCAGCCCTAATTCCTGCCCTCTTTAACAGTCTTACCTATATATACGTTTTTCCAATCATCACCCTTGTCATATCCTTTAAATTCGTATCTCTCTGGTAACTTATCTATGTCTTTGAGCCATCTTGTCTGTTCCTGGACTACCTTATTGTGAACTTTCGTGTGCCATCGGTCTTCCTTTAAAGCTTGTAGATATCCCTAGTACTTTAAATTTGCTTGGCAATTCTGTCAGTGATTTTATTCCATCCTAACTCTCCTGGGACTACTTCTGTTGCTGCACATGGGGGTGCTCTCCAAATCCATTTCCCCATCCCATTATGCATTTTCTCCATTCGCTGGATATCTCCCTCACTTATCAAAATCACATCTAAGCCATACATAATTCCACTTATTGAACTCTATCCCACAATACCCTCACTGTGTATACTCTGTTGAGACAGCTCCACAGCTTTCATCATTCCCTTTGTGCGATCCACTTTCTGTTTTTCTTCTCCACCTGATACCTGAGCATGCCTTTACCTGTTGCTTTAATCTTAATGCCCAGCTATTTATACTTAAAGCCCTCCCCAATTTCGACCAGTTGTTCTCAACCTTCCAGAGTTTGGAACTGCCCAAGTGTCCATTTCGTATTCTGATGCAGTTTTTTTCCCAAGAGTCATGCCTTTACTCTTACACTTACTGAATTGTAACCTCCATTTATTCCCATACTCCCCTGCTTTGTTCCACAAATTTTGTGGTTCTTTGTGGGGCACTGCTATGAGTACAATGTCATCTGCAAAAAATAAACCTGGGATGTTTAGATTTACCATCTTTATTCCCTTATCACAGTCCTTTAACTGAGGCCTCAACTCCTTAATATACAGAGTAAACAAAATTGGGAGCATACATCCTTACTTTAGGCCTATATCCTGACGTCCATCCTCTACTCCTACCCTCCACAATGAAAGTGTGCTGTCTACATCTTCATACAACACTTTCAGAATTTCTAGAAAATTCCGATTAAATCCTACTCAGCTTAGTTTTTTCCCATAGGGCATTTCTCCATACCCTGGCATAAATATTCGTCACATCTAAAAAACCTATGAAGAATTGCTTCCCACTTGCCTTGGCAACTCCCGCACCTTGGTCAATGTGAAGATGTGGCTACCTATCCTTCTACCTGTTTCCAAAAGATAGTTGACCCATTTCCCCCACTCTCTATTATTTTCCTTGTCATTTGTTCATTATTAATGGCTCTTCTTTCTGTTTTCATATCTGCTAGATTTCTTCTACTTTCCATATACTGCTCTTAGTTTCCTGTATATCACCTTCAGGGCACCTGTTTTTCCGGGCTAATTTCTATTTTTAACCCTCTCTTTCTGTCTCCTTTCAACTCTGGATCTATTCTATGTCCCAGATTTTCAACAGGGACTTTCTTTCTACCTGTCCTTTCCAGTGCTACTTAAAGAATCGTTCTGATCAAGTTCCCATTCATTTCCTGTACTTCTCCATTCTCCCATCTATTTTACCATTCCTGCAATTCAACTTTTGGTCCTTCTTGGTACCCTGTCCAGTCTGCTCTCTCCTTTATATTTCACACCCATCTAGTCCCCCTTTTGTTTCTTCTTTGACACTGCATGTTAATCGAGACTATCATTCAGCTATTGTCACTGCCTAAATTCAATCTACCTTCCTCATCTATTGCGCATCTTTGTATCATTTACTTTTATTCGTCAAGTGCTTCACTGTCTACAAAAATATAATAGATTATGGTCTGCCTTTCACCAGATGCCCATGTCCACTGTCCTTTACATTTTGCGTTCCGATTACCTATCCTCAGACCAAATTCTCTTGTGAAATTCAGTAGCTTGGTTCCATTCCCATTGATTCTGCTATACCCTACCCCAATTCCAGTCATTCCATTTCCTGTGTGCCCATTAAAATTCCCAGCTATCATAATCTGGTAGCCCTGCTGCTGAATGTCACTAATAATCATTCTCATCGGGGGTCATTCTGTTCATTGGATAAACTCTCGCGACCCACATACACTATATCTACAATTACTTTATTTCCCTTTGATTCTATTTCTATCCACTGCATCTCATTTTTTATCTCACTTTGTTCTTCCCATGAATCTTGCCATGTCTTGTGCCACTCTATCCTCTTGTTTATCAAGACCCTACTCTTCCTGCTTTCCTTTGTCCATTGTCTGTCCATCTACCAGTCAGCTCGTATGCTGCTGGGTATGTTACTTTCCTAATTTCTTCCTTTCTGATATGCCTTTCTGCTGGGGCTTCAGTGTTCACTCCCTCTCTCTCTGTAATATCTCCTACCTCTTCCACCTTGTTCCTATATTCTCTGCAATTGACACATCCTATTTTCATGGTCTTCTTTTTCTTATTGCTCAACATCCTAGCATTTTCTCTGTACCTTCTTCTGTCACTCGACCCAAGAGACTGCCTGGTGGATGCTGGCATTTCTAGTTTCCTTGCTGCTGCACCCACTCACTATAAACCTGCCCTAACCTATCTTCTCCTACCTGACTGACAGGTGATAGGTCCCAACCTGGACTATAACCATTGGATGCTCTACACTACTCTTGACTGTCCTTTCTAAATGCTCGTCTACATCACTGATCTTTGCCCTTGGCAAACACACCCTCACCCTGTTCTCCTTGTTCTGCCTACAAAAGGTCCTATCTGCCCTCCTAACAATACTACTCCACACCACAAGTGCCTCCCTATCTCTAACCATTTATCCTTCCTCTTTGCTCCTGCCAGCATCTCCTCCCACACTGTCTCCCCTGCTACCTGTCTCTCCTCCTTTCTATCCTCCTGTCCACTAGTCCCTGCCTCCTCCTGAGCCGTCTCACGAATCACCTGCCTCCCCCCTGCCATCATCCTGTCCACAAAACTGTGCTAGACCCCTCCCCTGCAGCCCTGCTCCTTTAACTTGCCTCCTATAGTTCTAACTTGAGCTCTTATCATTGGACTTATAGAGTCTCAGTCTTCCTACACTTGCCTCACCTGTACTTAAAACTCTCCTCCCTTGCTTCCTCAAAAGTATATGGTAGCTCAGTGCCGCTAAATTGCTCTACATAGAGCACCCTTGTAATGTATGTATGCCTTCCACTGTGCCCTCTGCTCCCTGTCCACCTCCTTAGACTAAGCAACTCTCCTGTCTCCTGCCTCCTCCTCTGGCTCTGCTCTACTCTCAACCCGCCTCCAGTCTGTTCCCGTCCTACTTCAGCCTGTGAACCCTCTGCCTGCCTCCCCCCTCTAGCACCTCCCTCTTGATACCTTCCCTGCACCCCTTGTACTCTGTGGAACACCACGACCCGACATACTGGATATTTGTATTGTTTATTTTCTTACTTGCTGATACAATACAAAATGCCGGGCCCATGCCTATTTTCGCTCCCTCAACAATTTGTATCCAAAATTCCTAAAAATAGCCTGAATTTACAACAAAAACTTCTCCTGTCATTATGTCAATATGTTCAGAAAACAAATCTCGTTCTCATTTGGTCAAACTCTGTCTAAACCTTCTGCACCTACTTGCTATCTGTGGGGTCTTGTCCTGGTTTACTTCTTCAAGCTGTGTGGCAGTGCCACTCTATCTGTCTTGTCATGTATTGTTACATCTCTTACAAGTGTGCCAAGCAAATGTATTGTCTTCCTAGTTGTATGATGTCCAATACTTCTCCTCTTTGTGCAAGAGGGATTAATATAGAGCTATGCCCTGATTCCCAATTGATTTTTTTTCAACAAAATATGTTTAAACCAAGCCTGCCAAAATTTCATTAAATTTACACCAGCTTTGAATCCAAGCCTTCCCTCGCTAACTGTCACTCTTATTCTTTCTTTCTGTTGAGAACAAATGCGATGATCATTTCGAATCCCTTCAGGGAAAGGGCTTACATTTTATACACATAAATGCTTGCCCTCTTCTATTAAAACTTTTAGAGCTTAAATTACTGGCTTAGAAAGCTAAAACGGCAGTACTCTCAGTACTCTCAGAAACCTGGCTTGATCATTCTTTTACAGATGCTAAAATAAAAATACCATGATATACCGCTGTGAGGGCAGACAGAAACATGCTAGGAGGAGGCGTATGTCTATATATAAGAACTGACATTGCTTTAAACTCCTAATCAGACCTCCAATGCACACAGGTGGAGACTATTTGGTTTGAGGTTCTGTTACCAAGGACTAAGCCCATAATCGTAGGAACTGTATGTTGTTCTCCAAAGAACAACACCTTTCTAGAACATTTTGAATCTACATTATGTCAAATGCAAACGGACTTTGACTTAAAAGTTTGGGGTCATTTCAATATATATCTCTAAAACCAACAGTCCTCTTTTTGTGTCAAATACAAACATTAACTGGACATATTCGATTGTAATCAATTGATAGACACTCCCACCAAAACCACGGACATGTCGTCAACACTAATTGATCACATAATTATTATGCATTTTCCCAGACAAGATCTCTCAATCTGGATCCATCTATAAATACTGAGTTAAGTGATCATTCAGCAATATTTGTACACGGGGAGTGTTATGTGGCCAAATAAGAAGACATCATGTTATTGAAGTCATATCTCAAAAACATTATGTAATAAAACACACTTTTGTCTATGAATTACAGGAGAATGAATGGTGAGATGTACAACAAGGCATTAGTGTAAATTCTGCTTGACCGAACTTCAAAAAAAAAAATGTTCATTCGGGTCAGGTCTTACCTATGAAAGCAATCAGGCTAAAACACACACCGAACCATGGATATATAATGAAATGAGTTTGTCGGCTTCATCACTATGTTCCTTCGGATATTTTGCTGAAGATATTCTGCTGAAGATTATTTCCACTACTTTTAATGGAACACAAAGGGAAAAACTCCGAACTGAAATTACTTCCCCCCCCCCCCCCCCCACCGCTGCGTTTAATCTGAAAACCTTACTACTTGGCACAAGTGGCAAAAGCAAGAGTTTCAATTATGAAGTTTTTCGATCAGTTCACAGTTACATCAAATCGACTGAAAGAACTAAAGATTGGTTACTTTCAACTTGCAACCCGGTTACGTGATTGTATATCTAATCACTAGACTAAGGTGTAGTAGATTATACTTGGCACAATCACGTGCTCGCCCAATAGTCTTCTCTATTTTCCTCCTCTTCTCCTATCTTTATTTGATATGATGTGCCAACTATCAGTTATCTCACAGTTCAACACTTCCATGTCTGTATCGTCACTGCATGTAAAAGAGGTCTTCATATAGGCAATGTGCTTGTTGACCAATTATTTTTTTTTCGAAATAAAATATGTTTAAACAAGTCGCTGATGCAAACGAACGTTGGTTTCTGTGATAACACATGCCGAGAGTCAGCAGCGCCTTGTCCCGGCGCCGCTTGAGAGTAACAAAGCATACCGAGAGAAGCCAATGGCCTTCACCATTGCTTTTTGAAGAGCCACAGGTATGCTTTTATTTGAATGAATGGTGTTTCAGGGGAGGGAGAGGACTTTAAAATCATTATCACTATATGCTTGTCAAATTTAGAATTTTTTTTTAGGAAAAAAGAAATAGACCTTTTTATGCTGCCTGGGGAAAAGCAATTCAATTTATTTGGCGACTTCCATGCTCGTGTCATAATGCATTACTACCGTTGATTTGTTAGGACGTACCCGTCGATGTTCAATTATACCAAAGATTCATGAAGTTTTCCACGAGTTGTAAGTAGTAAGATAATACTGTTAATATATATGTGCGACTCGCTGTAGATGGAAGTAGATCAACCACATACAATTCCATGAATTTGAATTCTTCAAAATATAAAATAAACAAACACAATCTGAAGAATTTAAGGTTAAGTTTTTGTTTAAAGCACATCCACAAGAGTGTAAATTAAGCATCTGGTAGTACTGTAGTAGATTTATGTGCCGGACAATTTGTCAGAGAACTTTGCCTTGCTCGCGACGGTAAATTAAGCACCACTTTTTCACGGCAAGAACTCTCTGACTCCATCCATCTAGCATGCACTATGCTGTAGATCTCGCATGAATTAAAATAAAAAGAAACATGCCATTTTGTGCAGGAGACAAGAATGTAACCAATGTGGCAATTTGATCATAAACAGCCCGCAAAGAGCTTCAAAAAGAATGAAATCCATATGTGCAGCGCGCCTCCAACCAAGGCTCCGGTGGACCGTATGATAATCTCTGCGGGTGTATGTCAATGATATATTATTCTCAGATTAATTTTACTACGATAAAAAATGTCCGGAAATAAGGTTACTACAGTAATGGAGCTTTTTCTGATGGAAAGTGCTGGTGACCAGGTAGTCGTTCTCATAGATCTTTTAAAAGTTTTGTCTCATAAACTGGATACTTTTCAACTTCGAAAAATGCATCAATTAATTAATTTCCGTTCAGTTTTGATATCGTTCGTGTGGCAGTAATATCGTTTTCATTTGACTGGACACAAGCCAATAGCATTCAAAATTAGCTGCCTAAAAAAAACCGGATGCAAAGAGCAGTCAAGAATTTTACTTACTTTAGCAGTCTCTATGGTGTGAAACCACACTCGTCACTATATTACTGCTACTGATTCCAGGACTAAGTAAATTGTATACAAACACATTTCCTTAAAGGAACAATTTTGAAATTTCTTCACTTTCTGCAAAGTATCTGCATAAATTACTGAATCTTACGATCAACAGTGGTCATGGTTACATAAAAGTAACATTGCGCGCACAAATAAACACACCTACAAATGTGGCCGCTCTCCTCTGGACAACGTAGTTCTCGTCGTCAGTCCGACACACAGGGACAAAGAAGTTCGCATGGCGGAGAAGGGGCAAACCGGAACCTCAACTCATGGAGTACGACTAGCAACGGACTAAGGTACCCTAATCCGCGGGGAACCAACTCTGTTGGTCCTAATGGGAGACACATTACGTGTTTCTTTTGTGGCGAAGCTGATACATCAAACGTGTGTCGCCATGGGCAGAAGATGTGTCATTTCTGTGGACGCCCGGGACATACAAGTGCCAGATGCTGGCCCTGACTTAACTCTCACCAGAGGGTTGGCCAAGAAGGGGAGCCGACGGGTTCCGTGATCGTAGACGTCACAAAAGAGGAGGCAAAAAGAGAAAGAATAAAGTGTGTGCCCATGTCCTATTGTCAGTAGCCTTCTATAATGTACAGAACCTCGGACTAGCTCAAAGGGCAAACTTAAATGTCTTTTCAACAGGGAATATTTTTCCATGTATGGCATGCTGGAGACTTTTCATAAGATGGAACAGAACGATCAATTCAATGATATACATGTTGATTTTAACTGGGTTAGGTAAGCAACAGTCATGCCTGTCTGAGACAAACGGTGGTGGTAAAGGGTTTTAAATTGAAATAGACATAGAGATCCTCGAGGATAATAATATATTAAACACCCGAGAAGACGAGTTTGAAAGGTAATGGGTAAAAGTCAAACAAGAATCCAAAATTCTGATTGCTGGTGCCACATACTTTTCTAACCATAACATCGATAAGGAAGCAAGGACTCGTTAAGTAGAGACATTTTGGAAAATATATCTTCTCTTGACAGCAGATGTAATGAGGTCATGTTACACTGTACTGGAAGACTTCCTAAATACACACATTGTGGTAGACCAGGTTCCAATGGTGAATTGTTACAAAATATTATCAACGTATCTGGCGCTTATGTTCTGAATGGTTATCAGGAGTGCAATGGTCAATGTACTTGGCAGAGGGGCAACTTAAAATCGACTATTGATTATGTATTAGGTAAAGACAGAGAGGTACGTAAAGTCTGTATTGACGAAGCTGGGATGCTCGTTATTGGCATTGACCATAATACCATTAATATTACCTCTCATCCCTTTTCACATAACCCCTATTCCCGACCCATTTTAAGGAAGTATCAGACTATTACGAAATGAAAGATTAAAAAAGAAAAAAAAAACGATTGGCCCACTTTTCAGCAAGAACTGAACAGTGAACTGGCATCCTGTCCAAGGTTTACCTCCATGTACAGGTGAGGATAACGGTCTTATAGATATCATGATAAATGAGAACTTTGTGCCTGATGATATTAAAAAGCTCAAGAATAATTAGTCCTATGCAGCTGACGCATTCCTAATGTATTCTTGAAATATGGAGGGCATCGTCTTGTAACATCTCTTGTAGGAATGTTTATTCACCCTAAAGTTTTAGAGATTTTTTTTCTACCAGTTGGTATCAAGTTATTTTTAAACCATGACACAAGTGAGGTAACAAAGACAATTTGGGGAATTAAAGAGATATTAATCTAACATCGAACGTATAAAAGGTGTTTGCATCTTTAGTTGAGCGACACATGATGGACTTTTTTTTTCCTTGAGACTCATGATGTTTTGGGAGAAAAGCACGGCGCATAACCTAAAGTTAGAAAATGTTTGTATTGGAAGGGCTTCACAGTCCAAGAAAAGGTAATAAGCAAAAAACAATGCTTGGTTTCCTCGACATCAGTGAAGCGTTCTATAGTGTAAATAGAGACGGACTATTTCACTCACTCTGAAAAAATGTTACACAAGGAAAGTCGCGGCACCTTGTTCATGGTTTGTACGAGAAAGTATAAAATAATGTAATTTTTGGTCCATATGAAAGTGACTGATTCGAGCTTATCAATGGGGTGAAACAAGGATCATAATGTCTCCAGCTTATCAATGGCGTGAAACAAGGGTGCATAATATCTCTAGCTTATCAATGGCGTGAAACAAGGGTCATAATGTCTTCAGCTTATCAATGGCGTGAAACTAGGGTGCATAATGTCTCCAGCTTATCAATGGCGTGGAACAAGGGTCATAATGTCTCCAGCTTTATCAATGGCGTGAAACAAGGGTCATAATGTGTCCAGCTTTATCAATGGCGTGAAACAAGGGTCATAATGTCTCCAGCTTATCAATGGCGTGAAACAAGGGTGCATAATGTCTCCGGCGCTCTTTTCAGTAGCAATGACTGATTTAGAAAATATGTTGTTGGATAAAAATTCAGCATATTATAACAAAATGAATATATACCAGCCCTTTTCTATGCAGATGGTATTGCACTCATAGATGATAGTGATGCCCAGTTACAGGAAATGCTGAATACTGCACATAGTTTTAATGAAAAATGGGAAATTAAATTTAATGAAGAGAAATCAGAAGTCATGTTCACTGGCAAAAAGACAAATAAAGATAAAAGGCGGCGATTAGATCATTGGAACATTGGCGAATGTGGAAGTTAAATATACTTAGGGGTTGTTTTCGATAGAGCCTCGTCGACAGTATTCACGTAAAAGAACATCTGAAGCGCAAATCAGGGTGTCTTAACAACTACATGAGCGGCATCTTGGCATCAATAGAGTTTCTTTAGGTAACATAACATGGAACTGTACAACGAAAAACCGTCTGTAGCTCACGGTTCTGCGGTTTGGCTTTGTAACACACAAACAGGCAATACCATCACAAGGTCCAGTCAGTATGCAGCCGCTAGGTCAGTCATGCGTATAAGTGCGACACCAGCTGTTGAGGCTACGCTGGGTGAACAAGGTTGGTTGCCACTTGCACACACACCAGACATTTGTAGGATTATTATTTTTTTTTTACTGTTAAAAGTTTAAAATTGAAATTGAAGAATTAAGATTACGTAAAAATTGTTTTCTGCATATGAAAAGCTAATTTAAGAATGAAAAAAAAATAAAAATAAAATTTCCTGGTCATATTTGACGGAGGTTAAGAAAATTTGCATAAAAGTAGGCTTGGACAACGTAATGAGCGATAAAGAGGGAGCCTGGCTATTTTTATTCTAGGAACCAAGTATTGACAATTATGTATACAGATTTTTCAATGCAATTGATAACAAATCATACTTTTTTATCGATACAATGTTAAAGAGATCGTCATTTGGAGAGCGGTATATATTTGCAATTAAACATTTCGAAAGGACACATTTGAAATTTAAAGTAAGAACCAATTGTCCCGGAATAAAGCTATAGATAGTAACTGTCCCCTTTGCCACTCAGGCCCTGAAGATTTGAATGATTTTATGTTTCTGTGTCCCAGCCTAGTTACTATTCGAAAAAAGCTTTGGAAGTGATTGGGAATTTAATTGACAAGTGATAATAAGAGTTATATTTGGGAACGATTTGCGGCATCATCTCTTAATTCAAAATAATGTCTCCTGCTTGGTAATTTGGCCTTTGATCACGAGTACCAGGTTGGTTGGATTTCTGACAAAGTAAGGAAAAGGTTTCTAACGGAGGCCTGGAAGGTGAGAGCTTCAGTGATAGGAACCCCACATGTGTTAATATTTGTTTATAGCCTGATCGTACCTGTGTTCATTTGTATATATTTTAGTAACTCTGAGTTGGAATGTGTACAGTTTAATGTGACGCATCGCGGGTAGTAGAGTAGAGTAGAGTAGTATAAGTCAGAGTATACAATTATGGATAATAAAACTCAGTTGAAACGCACAAGACGAGCATATCAATCAATCAATTTGAAGTGGTAGCGGTGGTGATTCTATTCACTGAAGGAGTCAGTTACATGAAAGTAACATGGTGCGCAAAAATAAAATATAAAACATACGTATTTTGTACCTGCTTGTTGCACCTTGCCACCTTGCAGAACACGTATTCAAAAGTAACATTTTATTTGAAAACCAGATCGCACATTTAAAATGAGATACAGAGGTATTTTGTAGGACATTTTCACAAGATAGATTGTAAAAGTACCCTGTCTTTGTATAAATATCTTAAAGTCCGCTCTACCAGAGAAAATTATCTATTTCATTACAATGGTTTTGATGGCGCCAGGTTAAAATTCAAAGCAAGAACTAAGTGTCTCGGTCTGCAGGCGGACTTGCATAGATGGGGCACATCGGAACATGATAGTTGTACTTTATGTGGTTCGGGAACAGAAGACTCGGAACATTTTCTTTTTCTGTGCCCTAACTTTACTGACCTGAGAATTAAGTATTTTAAATTGCTAGAGTCAAGACTAACCACGAGTGGCAATACATATATTTGGCAAGGATTCATGAATGGCTCATTATTCACCAAACTATGCATGCTTTTGGGACACAATAGTTCACACATAAATGAAACCGCCATTTCTGAATTTGACAATGTATGTAAAAAATTCCTGCTTGATGCGTGGTCCCGCCGAAAAGAGTATCTAGACAATATGATTAGCGGTGGACACTCTACACAATGGTACCTCACAATGTAAATATTTTCATCACTTTTAACACGCGGGTGTGTGTTCTTGCGCATCGTCTCCGGACTGCTCACACATCAGGCTGGTATCTGTTTGGAACATTTATCTTAGATGTATTTTAGATTTTATATATTTCTTATTGTATATTGTCATGGATGTCTTAGATGTATGTTGGTTTGTACATAGCTATCATTTTATGCTACCATGGACGCATCGTGGACATACCCCGCTCTACGGTGCTCCCGTGTCAAAGGGGTAGTTTTCCGAAATAAAGTATTATTATTATTATTATTATTATTAGAGTAGAAGGATTTATGTTGGACATCTACAGGAGACACAGACGATTTTTTTTCTTTTTCTTTCTTTTCTTTTTTTTTTTTTTTTCTTTTTCTTTTTTCTTTTTTTTTTTTTGAAACCTTCTCGAGATACAGCCAAAGTATTTTGCGGGACATCTGCCTGCGACACGGCAAAGGCATTTTACGGGACTTCTGCCCGCAATACAGCAAAGGTATCTTTACGGGACATTTGCCCGGGATACAGCAAAAGCAATTTTTCATGACCACGACACCATATACATATCCATATAATACTCTTAGCTCGTTAACGATGGTTCAATATTTTCATCTCTTTTTTTAATAAGTACTTACTGCACGCAACGAGCAGGGAGTTAAATTGGGCCTGGCCACTTTCACAGAAAATGGAAAATAGGTGGTCAATTTTTGGCCTATTTTTCGTAATATTGGTATGATTTTTTTGAAAGATAATCATTTTAAAGGACTAATTTGGGGGACGGAGGGGGTCAGGAAATTTAGTACCCTAAGTACATATGAAAAAATTAGGATAATGTTGAACCATATCTAAGCTAAATAGTAAAGAAACATAAAGATTTGGACAAGCATATGCCGTTTAATATATGTAGGCAGCTCTCATAACTGTTTACAGTTTCCACAGTATACTTTTTAACAATGGGGTCTCATTTAATGTTTGCTTATGAGGTCGAAGGGAATAGTTGATATTATATGACTGTCCAGTTTCCATGCAGAATAGCAAGGAACATTGACTTTGTTAATGTTCCGTGCTATCAATTAATGAATTGATGAGTTTGGGTCATATGAATTGTTGCTGATGACCTAAACCCAGACTTTCCAGTTTAAGACATTAGCACAAAAATCAAACAGAAGCAAAGAAAAAGCAAAACCAAATAAACAAAAAAAAGCAACTATCCCTTTTACCGGCCTGGTGCTACACGGTCGCGCATTCATATTATGAAACAAAAAGTTGCGGAATTTGGTGAAATCCACCAAGAGTAATTATTATATATCTGAACGCTTTAGTGCTTTGCCCTTTCAAGATACACACTCTTTCCACACATTTGCATTTTTATCTTTCAATGCATCTTAGCGTCCATGAGTCCATCAGAATGATTTCGGTGTTTAACGCGTCATTGAAATGAAAAAATCACTAATTTTATTTTTTATTCCAGAGACACCCCCAAATATTTTTTTTTTTTTTTTTTGCTGTGAAGGTACATTTTTGGACCCCCTGCCGGCGGACTGGACCCAGTTCTGTAAAGGATGAGCAGTATGTACATCAGATATTTCAAACTCGCCGTACCTATATCATACATCGGTCATTGTAAATTCGCCATATCTACGTCATATATTGGACATTTTAAACACGCCATACCTAATTCATACATGAACGCATCATATTTACCGTCTCGAAAAGAATATAATTTACTTGGACTAAAAAAACTAATTTCACTTGTGTTTAAATACAAAGATCAGGTGTTACTGTCTCTCTTGCAAATATATGCATCGTTGGAGAATACCACGTAAAAATCTTGCCTTACTTAGTTGTTACAAGAAACAGGTGTTATAATGCACAAAAGACCTTATCGTTTGTCACTAAAATGGCGCTTTGAATAGAAATGATATTGGTGCAGCATGAAAATCTCCGACAAACTTACAATTCCAATAAGAGACACTTCACTGTCGAACCTGAAAAACACGATATATGCTGAAATTATCTTTAGACTTCAATTAGTTCGACACGCATCGCTTTTTTCAAACGTATTATTAGTTACCATATTGATATTCATTTTTTTCAAATGCCGCTTTATTAGTTTTAACTTGCCGCTCACGCAGTCCCTGCGCACCAAGGAGATTTGTTTGTATATTTGCCATTTGGATTATTGATTCTATTCTATGAATTATTCGATATATCAGGAGTATTTACCCTCCTGTTGATGTTCCCTTTGTAAAGGAGTAATCTTGGAAATATACACTTTCACCCATATGTTTTAGAATATACTGAATACGTTAAGTTAACAAATGATCGCATCGGAAGTAAATTCCACATGTTTCTATTTCCAATTAGAGAAAATATAGTCCACTCATATCCATTTGACATTACTCTTGTGCATTGAAAAATCTACATTGTCGGCGTTTTGTGAGGTCAAATGCATTAGATGCCCTAAGTCGCCATGGTATTCTCATCCTTTCAAATGAATTTATCATCATCATCATCATCATCATCATCATCATCATCATCATCATCATCATCATCATCATCATCATCATCATCATCATCATCGTCGTCGTCGTCGTCGTCGTCGTCATCGTCATCGTCATCATCATCGTCGTCGTCGTCATCGTCATCATCATCTTTGTTGTCGTCTTACTGCTCTGCATCATAAACATTGTCATTGTCGTCGTGTTACTGCTGCTCCGTATCATCAACACTGCCATCGTTGTCGTCATAGTCACTGTCGTCGTCCTTTTGCTCACCATCATTGTCAACATTGTCGTGCTCATAGTTATCATTATCATAACATCTTTGACCATGTGAACCCGGAGAGATCGCCATGGCTTTAACATTTACTTCTTTCAAACTAACACATGTAAAGCAACTATTTTCCTGACATTATATGTCCTCTGAGGCTGTAAAAACAATGCCACTCGGTCGTCTTGAGTCATTACTCGAGTATTATCGCCTCCTTTCTCCAGTATATTGCGCACACACACACGCACACACAAATGAAAACACTCTTAGCAACGTGCATTGCACTGTGCCAGTTTAGTCTTAGCAACAAATTTCGCCTGAAACATCCGCTCTTAGATCAATTTATCCGTAAGCAGCACGAGATGGGGGGAGGGGGGTTAGAAAAGACATCCCGACAGAACAGCAATTTATCAGTTCAACGCACAAAATATCAATGTTACACATTCCTTTATGGGTAGCATTTATAGAAATCACACTTGCTCAAAGTCGTTGTTTATAACTTTTGTGACATATCCATTTATTTGTTTAAAAGATACGTGTGACGATGCTTCGCTTATGCCCAATTTCCCATGTTGTTCGTAAGTTCATAGTACACAGGAACGACCTTTCACGCTGTTTTACATCAATCTTTGAGCGTCAATAAAAATTGTTCATATAGGAGCACATTGTCGCTTAAGCCAAACGTGGAGTTTGTCCAGTCAGATTTTTTCCATCTGCAGTATATCTTGTCAAACTTGCAAGCCTCGAGGAAAGAAAAGTGAGGCGCATTTTTTTTGTCTGTTGTTTCGACTAACCTAATAAATAAGTCAAGAACAAACATACAGAGCTTCCCCCCGCCCACATAAAAACAAAACAAAACAACAACAACAACAACAAAGCAAAACAAACAAATACAAACATCGTAAATAAACCTATCTGTAGGCTTATCATTCAATCTCAAGCCCTCGAGCTAGTTTGTTGGGGGGTTTGTGACAATCGCATGCGTTCCACCTAAAGCAGTGCCTTTCTTTTATTGTTACTTTTTTTCCCAAAGAACTCTGATGAACGATATCATGGCTCCCACGGAATTATTGATTATTGATTTCAAAGCAGGAGCATAATTATTGGCCGAGCCACCGCGTGTATATTGAAACAAATCCGGAGTTAGCCAAATCCAATGATAATAAAAATATGCTGGGAACTGCACCAATTGTTATTCTAGAATGGAAACAGCATAAATTTAGATAATAAAAAATCATTGTTATCTTTTAACCCTTTCTGCCATGTGTAAAGGCTTACTTTCTGTCGTGTGTAATGGCTTACTTTCTGCCATGTGTAAAGGCTTACATTCTGCCACGTGTAAAGGCTTACTCTCGCCATGTGTAAAGGCTTACTTTCTGCCATGTGTAAAGGCTTACTCTCGCCATGTGAAAGGCTTACTTTCTGCCATGTGTAAAGGCTTACTCTCGCCATGTGTAAAGGCTTACTTTCTGCCATGTGTAAAGGCTTACTCTCGCCATGTGTAAAGGCTTACTCTCGCCATGTGTAAAGGCTTACTTTCTGCCATGTGTAAAGGCTTACTCTCGCCATGTGTAAAGGCTTACTTTCTGCCATGTGTAAAGGCTTACTCTCGCCATGTGTAAAGGCTTACTCTCGCCATGTGTAAAGGCTTACTTTCTGCCATGTGTAAAGGCTTACTCTCGCCATGTGTAAAGGCTAACTTTCTGCCATGTTTAAAGGCTGACTTTCGCGCCTTCGGCGCACAGCATCCAAAGTGCGCCAAGGAAAGCTGTTGACCTGCATTGCAATAGTAGGCATGCTGGTACCTGAATGAAAGGTCGGTTACAGGGACTATAAATACAGTGTCATTATGTAAAGGTCGGTTACAGAGAATATGAGTACAGTATTATTATGTAAAGGTGGGCTACATAGAACATGAATACAGTATTGTTAGGTAAAGGCGGGTTACAGAGAATATGAATACAGTATTATCATGTAAAGGTGGGTTACACAGACTATGAATTCATTTTTATTAAATTTCATGTTCGGAACGAGCGGGACTCGAACCTGCAACCTTTGGCACCTGTCGCCTAGCTGAAATGGGAAACGCACATATCCACTCGACCAAATCCCCATTCTTAAGAAGAATGGTTCAATGGAGGTAGATATGTGCGAGTGCCATATCAACACGGTTATACAATATATTTACTGAGTCGGCATTTATTTCCAGAATTGGCGACTTAAATCCACCAGCACTATCATTATGTAAACTTGGGTTATAGAGACTATGAACAGTATTATTATGTAAAGGTGAGTTACATAGACCATGAATACAGTATTATTATGTAAAGGCGTGTTACAGATTTTATGAATACATTATTATTATGTAAAGGTGGGTTATAGAGACTATTAATAGAGTATAATTATGTAAAGGTTGGTTGCAGAGAATATGAATACAATACTATTATGTAAAGGTGGGTTACACAGACTATGGATACAGTATTTTTATATAAAAGTGGGTTACATAGACTATGAGTACAGTATTATGTAAAAGTGGATTATAGAGACTATTAATAGAGTATACTTATGTAAAGGTCGGTCATAGAGAATATGAATACAATATTATGTAAAAATGGGTTACACAGACTATGAATTTAGTGTTATCATATGAAAGCGGTTTACATAGACTATGAGTACAGTATTATGTAAACGTGGGTTACACAGAGAATGAATTTAGTATTATTATTATTATGTATAGGTGGGTTAAACAGAGTGTGAATACAGTATTATCATGTAAAGGTGGGTTACAGAGACTATGGATACAGAATGATTGTGTAAACGCGGATTACAGAGACTATGGACACCCTTTAATATGTAGAGGTGCGTTATAGAGACTATGAATACAATAACTTTATGCGAAAGTGTGTTACACAGACTATTAATACATTATTATTATTATTATTCAAAGGTGGGTTACACAAACTATGAACACAGTATTGTTATGTAAAGGTGGGTTAAAGAGACTATGAATACAGTATCATTATGTAAAGGTGGGTTACATAGACTATGAATCCAGTATTATTATGTAAAGGTGTGTTGCAGAGACTATAAATTCAGTTTTATTATGAAAAGATGGGTAACACAGACTATAAATACAGTATTACGATGTGAAGTTGCGTTACAGAGACTATGAATTCAGTATTTTATTATGTCGATTCAGAGCACACCTACATTTGTCGAAATTGGCAGGTACTCTTCTGGGCAGTATCCTCCCACGTGACAGAGTCAGTGTTGCGTTTCATATCGCCAGGGTTTACATAAGTGTTTATTTTGTGATCCATGGCCATGCATAATATACAACTGATGAGCGATCGCTGATGTTGGATGACACCCCCAAAGAGCATGCTATGGGATCCAAAAGCACTAAAATCGAGGAGTTCTTCGAGAGACTGAGTGGAGATGACGCAGAAGATGTAAATTATTTACTTGAGTCAGGAATAAGCGTAAGTACAGACCAGTCGGTTTCCCCAATATGTTAGCCTACTACCATCACAAACGCATGACCCGCAGTTCAACGTGTGTAGCTAAGTTTAGCCGGTACAAAGTTTATTTACACATACTAGTGATAGAGGCGCCACCGTACTGTAGTCGTGGAGGTTCTGCAGCGAGCATTTACTGTATGTTCACGTCATTGAGAAACCAAAGCAGACAGTTGTTACGCAGTCAAAGAAGCATTTGCACGCGAGGCGACTCTAGCTGGCCAAGAAATCACAGGCTTCAAAACCTTGGAAGTAACACTTCTGAAGGATGCATCTGACGAAAGCTGTACTTTGAAAACAGTGTCTTCGTGATAGTATTTTCGAAGTATCGATGACACGATATATTCATCTTAAAAGGTTTCCTGCTATTTCAAATAAGTCAGTTTTGGGTTGTATTCAGAGTTTGTGCCAAACGTGAGACAGATTGTTGCTTGGCCCGATTTGAACCCCGCACCAAATGAACTAACACGTCTCATGTTGTTTGAATAACTTTATTACAAATTATTTCGACATTGGCTACATGGCCACAGAGGTCTGAAAATTCCTTTGTAATAGACCTAGGGTTCAGGTAGAACATAAAATAGTACCTACGTACACCTCATATTTCACTTTTGGCCACCCCTTTATTAGAAACAGAACAGCTGTAGATTCAGATGATATCTGTAGAGATCTTGTTGCTATCACAATGTGTCTGTGTAGCTTGAAAGAATTTTTACATTTCAAGTTTAATAATTTTCATAGTTTCAAAGAGCTTGAGTATTATAAGACAGGGGTGTTTTGTCATTCATGGAGTATTATCCTCATTTTGTTTATATTTACAACGATGGTGTAAAGAAAACCACGCGCATATTGGAGGGAGGTCGCACTCCATTTTTGTCACTCCAGAATCATCACTTTCATTTTTAATAAACGTTTTTAAAGTTTTTTTTTATATCTGTGTGCCAACACAGACATATTGTTTTTCGAATTCATTCTATCTTTAAAGTGTGTGTGTCAGCACACACTTTACTGTTTTTCTAGGAATTCTTTCTTTCTTTCTTTCTTTCTTTCTTTCTTTCTTTCTTTCTTTCTTTCTTTCTTTCTTTCTTTCTTTCTTTCTTTCTTCTTTCTTTCTTTCTTTACCGGTAAATTTGTCCGACATTTCATTTGAAAAGTATTATATGTAGAAACTCCAAACTTGGCACAATTATACTTCTATGGATAAAGTCTGGCCTTTTTATAATGAGAGGTCATGCTTTTCAAAATTATGCAAATAAGGGCTAATTAAAGTTTTAAATCTTCAATATCTTATATACTATAGTGGATGTGGTTCCGAGTGTATAAGAGTTCGATCATAGCAAGGTAAAGGTCAGCTCTAATGTCAAGGTCATGTCAAGGTCAAAGGTCATGTCAAGGTCAAAGGTCAATTTTAAACCTAAATGTCATTTTTGATGTCAAGGTTCACTTCAGGTAGAGGTCATCTCAAGGTCAAAGGTCATTTCAAGGTCAAAGGCCACTTTCGGTGCTGGCTTTCTTCTGGCCATTACTTGTTCAATTTTTATCCAATTTTGATCATGTTGGGCTCAAATTGTAGCTATTGTAACCTTGCACATTTTATACATGTACATGTGACCTCTAAAGTTCAAAGGTCAAGGTCATTTGGACCTTTGAAAGTTTCTTCCAATCATAACTTGGACAATCTCCATCCAGTTCTAATTATGTTGGACTCAAATTGTAGGTATTGCTACACTGGACATTTTTATATGAACATGTAACCTCAAAAAGGCAAAGGTCAAGGTCATTTGGCCCTTTGAAAGTTTCATCTTGCCATAACTTGGTCAATTTTACTCCGATTTGGTTCATGTCCGGCTCAAATTGTGGGTATTGTAACACTGTGAAATTTACATGTGACCTGTAAAGGTCAAAGGTCAAGGTCATTTGGACTTTGAAATTTGCATGCAGCCATAAGCTTAATGGAATGTAAAGTACCAAAGGACAAAAGTTGTAGCATATAATATTTACAACCTTTGAAGGCACACAGACAGATTAAAAAAAAATCTTCTTTGCCAGTTTCTTTCTTTCTTCTTTACCAGCAAATTTGTCCAACACTTTTCTCAGACACTATTATACATAGAAACTGCAAACTTGGCATGATTGTACCTCCATATAAGGAGTTTGGCCGTTTAATACACAGAAATGCAGATGTTTAAAATTATGCAAATTAGGGGCATTTGAAATTTTACATCTTGAATTACTTCAAAGCTATAATAGGAAGAGATGCCATTCCAACTTCTACTCCTGTGTTATGGAATAGTTGTACATTGCCATACTAATATGCTTTGAAGACACACACACTGATTTGCTATGCAGCAAATCATCTTTTCTAGTTCTTTCTTTCTTTCTTTCTTTCTTTACAGGCAAATTTGTCCGATATTTCATTTGAAAAGTATTAAACATAGAAACCCCAAACTTGGCAAAATTATACTTCTTCAGATGAAGTCTGGCCTTTTGATAATGAATGGTCATGCTTTTGAAAATTATGCAAATGATGGCTAATTAAAGTTTTAATTCTTCAATATCTTATATATACTATATATAGTAGATGTGGTTCCGAGTGTATAGGAGTTCAATCATAGCCAGGCAAGGGTCGTCTCACATGTCAAGGTCATGTCAAGGTCAAAGGTCAATTTTAGGCCAAAACATCATTTTTGAGGTCAGGGTTCCCTTCAGGTAGAGGTCATTTCAAGGTCAAAGGTCATTTCAAGGTCAAAGGCCACTTTCGAAGGTGGCTTTCTTCTAGCCATAACGTGGTCACTTTTTATCCAATTTTGATTATGTTGGGCTCAAATTGTAGCTATTGTAACACTGCACATTTTTTAAACTAACATGTGACCTTCAAAGGTCAATGTCATTTGGACCATTGAAAGTTTCATCCCATCATAACTTGGCCAATTTCCATCCAATTCTAATCATGTTGTACTCAAATTGTAGGTATTGCAACACTGCTCATTTTTATAAGAAAATGTCACCTCAAAAGAGCAAAGGGCAAGGTCATTTGGCCCTTTGAAAGTTTCATCTTGCCAAAACTTGGTCAATTCTCATCCGCTTTGGTTCATGTTGGGCTTAAATTGTGGGTATTGTGACATTGTGCAATTTACATGTGACCTGTAAAGGTCAAAGTCATTTGGACTTTGAAATTTGCATCAAGCCATAAGCTTAATGTAATATACCAAAGGGTAAAAGTTGTAGCATTTAATATTTACAACTTTTGAAGGCACACAGACAGATTTGCTTTTAAGCAAATCTTCTTCCCTAGTTTGTTCTTTTTTTTTATTTGTTGCACCCCAAATACGGGTCTGGCGCCCACACTTTCTGAAAGAACTTGATCTTCTGCTGTAAACATAATAATAATTCTCTATCAGAAACAATAAACGGAGGCTTGAATAAAACAAAATGGCTTTCCACAGAATCGTGGTTAAAATGGGTAGCAATAATCTAACAGGTTTTAGATGACACAGAATCATGGCTACAATGGGTAGGAATAACCTAACAAGTTTTAGATGACACAGTCGTTCCCACATTTCAGATAAACGGAACGCACAGGGACAAAACTCTGCTGTTCCTCGCTGTCGAGCACGGTAAGGTGGAAGTGGCTCGCAGACTCTTGCAGGCAGGTGCTGATGTCAACAGAGGGCGCTTCACTGGTAAAATAACAATTCTGCATCATGATCCCGAAGTCTGACAAATGCAAAAAAGATGTCTTTGGCATCGGTCACAGTTATTCTCGTTACAGTCCTTGAACGCGTTTTATATACATACATACATACATACATACATACATACATACATACATACATACATACATACATACATACATACATCCGTATGTATGTATTCGTGTGTCATATACATACATGCACACATACATACATATATAAATACGCATACGTATGTATGTATTCCTGTGTCATACACATACATACATACATACATACATACATACATACATACATACATACATACATACATACATACACACACTCGTATGTATGTATGTATGTATGTATGTATGTATGTATGTATGTATGTATGTATGCATGTATGTATGCATGTATGTATATATGTGTTCGTGTGTAAATCTTCTTGGGATCGGTCTGACATGAAATGTGAGGAGCTTCTTCTTGCAATTATTTACATTATCATTTACATAGACGTTTTAATTAGCTGGGTCTCATCTGAGATATCATTGTTATGTTTTCACCAAACATAAATGTTTGGTATTTTAGTTTATTTTCAACTGCTTAAAAGACGATTTGAAACCCAATGAACCCATCCTAAACCCTACTCCCACCCCTATGAGAAGGTACAGTAATCAATCATCGTGTCACCAAAACGCTCAAAAATGAGTGTAGCAAATGAAATTCAATACTTTGTTTTGATTTGCAGAAACCCCACTTCATCACGTGGCAGACAAAGGGAGGGCGCATTTATGCCAGCTGCTGTTAGAAATGGGCGCCACGGTCAATGCGGTGGACCACAACGGCTGCACGCCGTTATGGCTGGCTGTGGCCCAGGGACACTTGTCCACATCAGCGGCTCTACTGGAGTACGGTGCTGACCCGAACTTGGCATGTGGCGACAGATTCTTACATGAGTAAGCAAGCAAGAACTTTTCGTGGACATATTGCTAACCTCTTCGTAACCAGTGCTGACGCCTTTAGATCTATTTGTTATCTATTGGTTGTTTTGGCAGCAATGGGCTTCATTATATTTTTAAATTATCCGCCTGCAATTTTGCATACTGAACATTTTTTTTTAACTTTCAGGGCTTCACAAAGTTCTTAAAACATTGATCTTTTATTTTTTGGCTGCATGATGTTGCCAGCAGCAACAGGAAAACACGTTTGCCTTTTTGTTTAGTAGATATCTGTGTTTGATGTATTTTCCTGGAATATTGGTGTCAATATTTCAATATTGTTTCTAATGTGTATGATCAAACTTCGTATTTTGTGTACATTGCATATTAATGTGTATGTACTAAACTACCAGGTACAGCACAAGTCATAATTAGTAATTGTGTATTTCGCTGATTACGCAACCCAATAGACAATGATATGAGGCACATGAACGCAATAATACTTCATCACGTGCTCGTAGTCTTGGAATCACCAATCCCATGTTTATGCATTGTGTACACCACATATTTCTCGTTGCTCAAATGTCATAATGTAAGTTATATTTATAAGCTCACATGGTATAGAATGTGTAATCCAGAAGTTCTTAAACTATGATTGTCGATTGTAACAGTTTATCTTTTTCCTTCAGTTTTCTTTGTGTTTTATGTTTCCATATTCCAATGTATTTCACGGGTATTCTCTGTACTTTTTCTGTGTCTTTCTTTGTTGGAGCTCTTCAATATATGAACAATCTACTCAGGAGGACTGTCATGTATATTCTTTATACCCGGCTCTCTAGCAATGTGATTGTCACATGCAAATATGTCATTACACTGTTACGTCTTAAAAAATCAATAAAACCCGTACCTTTCCGATCCATATTAAAGTGGAAGTTACCCCAGCTACCATGCACATGCTACTATATTATTTAAAAAAACTATTAATTATTTGTCTGTAAGGCATTCAATTTGCATATTACTTTATTTATGGCCAGCTACTCCCAATATCGACTTCAGTACTTGGGAGTACATTTCATGTGTGGTTATGTGCAGTCTCTACTACTTGTATCACAGGTATTCATTTACTTTTTCTTACTTCTTATTTTCAATATGATTTCACATGTAACGTTAGTTTTACCAACTCCTATGTCAGAAGTTTTTACCATATTTTCTGAGCTCCTTCTGTATTGTCGTGTTATTCGTTTTGTTACCATGGTATATTGTCCGAATATTTCCATACACCTATCACCTATAAACAACACAATACATCCGCCTTCCGACCTTTTAATGCACATCCAAACTAACCCCTGTCTTCTGCCACTCACTTCTGGCCTCTCAGCGTTTATTGCACATTTACAGCAGCCCATTGTTAATGCCGTTTCTTCCTTCCCTCATATCAACCGTCATGGGGATTAGCATTGGTCATTATAGTGTGGCAATTGGACTTTTTCACAACTGTTGGTCAACCCCATGAAAGTATGATTGGCCCAAGAATACTGCTGATTCCGAAATAATCCTTTCTTTCTGTTTCTTGTCCTTAGTCCCAATGAACGTGATTCTACTAGGTTTCACGTGTCTACAACACCTACTGTCAGTCTTGCAAAATTTTTTTTCAGTCCTGCATTGATGTGCATCCAAACCCCGGACAAAACGACCCCTCTACAAAAAATTATTTAAAACTATGCCACTCAAACGCCCGTAGTATTAAGAGTTCGGGCAAACCTGATGAACTTCAATTATTAGCGCAAGTCGAAAATTTTGATGTTATCACTTTATCAGAAACTTGGCTTGATGCGAATTTTCCTGATCAACTCCTCCATATAGACAATTTTCAACCTCCTTTTAGAAGAGACCGTCCTACAGGACGAGGAGGAGGAGTCCTTACATATGTTTCTGCTTCGCTACCTTGTCGAAGGCGCACCGATCTAGAGGATCTGAACTCAGAGTGCATCTGGATTAAGATTACAACAAAACGTGGGGTTCTACTGATTGGAAATTATTATCGACCCCCTGGCCAGCCTGCTCAAATACGGGATGCCTTTCTCGAAGCTTTGAATACATCAATTTCTATAGCGCTTGAAAGTAACCCACACTCTCTCCTTTTTTTACTGGCGATTTTAACATGCGGATAGTGACCTTGGCTTAGCGCTTTTCAACCTGCTTCTTCAACATAACCTGTATCAGCTTATACAGGAACCTACAAGAACCACCGAATACTCAGAAAACCTGCTTGATCTTATTATCACTGACTCTCCTGGCCTGGTACTCAACAGTGGTGTCCTCACTCCTCTGTCAAATTCTGACCATGCGATCGTTTTCTGCTCTCTCTCACTATCACACTTTAAAGACCGCCCGTTCAAACGTCATGTTTGGGATTACAATAAAGCCAATTTCCCTGAACTTAATTCTACTCTCTTAACAGCACCTTGGAACACAGCCCATGAAGTCTATGCTAACCTTGACGACATTGTTTCATACTGGTCAGAATTGATTCTCTCAACTGCCAAGGAATTTATACCCTTTAGAGAAGTCACCGTAAGACCTTCAGACAAGCCTTGGATTACTACCGAGATAAAAAAGCTAATTCGTTTCCGCAATCGGGCATGGAAGCGTTTTAAGAATATAGCTAACCTGCCACGACCCTATACACTCGAGGTTTCCATGAAGGTCGAGAAGTATTACCAGTTTTACAAGAAGTCACGTAACCATGTCCTTAACAAAATTCGAAAATCGACACGTTCTTACTTTAATAAATTACGTTCTAAACTGGACGATAACAAAATAAATCCAAAACAATGGTGGAGCTTATCTAAGTCTGTCTTGGGATCTAAAATCCACGAGGGGATTCCACCAATAATTGAAAACGACCAAATTATATCCTGCAATGCAAAAAAATGTGATATTTTTAATAACTGTTTTGCAAGTCAGTGCACAAACTCTTCTGACATTGACTCCCCACCATTGCCTGAATTTAGTCACCGCACTGAGTCTAGACTAACTGAAATCACTTTTGGTGAGCAGGACGTTTTGAAAATATTATTGTCTCTAAGACTTACTTCTGCAACCGGGCCTGACAATATTGGCAACATCCTTCTAAAAAATACTGCTCACTCCATCTGTAATCCTCTCACAAAAATATTTAAACTTTCTCTTAACCAAGCTTACTTTCCCTTGTCCTAGAAACGTTCAAATATTTGTCCTGTCTTCAAAAAATCTAACAGACAAATAAAAAGTAACTATAGGCCAATATCCTTACTCTGTAATGTTTCTAAAGTCTTTGAACGCATAATGTTTAATGCCCTCTATGAATATTTAACTGCAAACGATCTCCTCACACACAAAAATTCTGGTTTCAAGGCAGGCGACTCAACAATCAATCAACTTGTCTACCTACTTCATATTATATATAACGGTCTAGTGTTATCAAAAGAGGCCAGAGTGGTATTTCTTGACGTCTCTAAGGCTTTCGACAAGGTATGGCACCCTGGACTCCTCTTCAAACTCAAGCAGCTTGGCATATCGGATCATCTTGTTACCTGGGTTGAAAGTTATCTATCTAATCGCCTCCAAAGAGTTACTATTCATGGTCAATCTTCTGCCTGGCTTCCTATCCAGGCTAGAGTGCCTCAGGGATCTATCCTTGGGCCCCTCCTATTTTTGGTTTATGTAAATGACCTAGTGGACAATCTCACGTGCGAAGTGAGATTGTTCGCTGATGATACTAGCATACTCGAAATTGTCAATAACCCTGTTCAATCCTCACGCCACCTGAACACCAATCTGTCTCTAATACATTACTGGGGCAGGCTATGGCGAGTGTTATTCAATGCCACCAAATCACTATCTGTTATATTTTCTGTGAAACGAGTGAAACTTCATCATCCGCCAGTTTTCTTGCGTGGGTCTCCGATTCCTGAGGCAGAGATTTATACACATCTCGGAATCACTTTGAGTGGTGACTTATCTTGGCAAGCCCATATCACACGGATTACCAATAAAGCTGGTCAAAGAATTTCCTTACTGCGTAGGTTCAAGTATAAACTGTCACGCAAATCCCTGGTCAAACTATATTGTTCTATGATCCGTCCAATCCTTGAGTACGGCTGTGTTTTATTCGACAACTGTGGTAAAGTCCTGTCTGATCGATTGGAATCGATCCAGTAAAATGCCGCTAAAATTTGTACAGGTGCCTTGAAATATACATCACATGTTAATTTACTTCGTGAACTTGGCTGGTCAACTCTTGCAGACAGACGTAAATACTTTTAAGCTTGTCTTCTTTTACAAAATGTACCACAAAATGTACCACAAACTGACTCCTGCTTATCTATCTAATCTAGTACCCCCTCCTCCTGCTGGTCGTGCTCTCCGACATTCAATGTCAGTGCGCACCGTTAGATGTAGAACATTGCGTCTGTTTAACTCTTTCCTCCCAGATGCTATCAAACAGTGGAATAACCTGCCTTCCGACATCAGAGATTCGCTTTCTCTACATATATTCAAATCGAAACTTAAAACTACTCTTTTAGCCACAGACACTGTTCCCGAGTTCTATCTCCATGGTGACAGATTTGCTAATATTTGCCACACGCAATTACGCCTAGGATTCTCTAGACTAAACTCCGACCTTCACAAAATTAACATCCTTCCTGACCCATCCTGTGCCTGTTCTTATCCCACTGAAGACTCCAAGCATTGCCTGCTCTTCTGTCCCTATTACATCGTTCCGAGAAACAGATTACTGAATACTGTTATTCCTTTGATTGCTCCGGGGGTTAGCCCGCATCTTACAATTCATATTGGTAGTGATAGGTTAGTTGAAATATTTCTCCGTGGCATTAACGAGCTGTCGAACTGCCTGAATATCCAGATCTGTGATGCTCTCTATCAGTACATTATTGATACCAGGCGCTTTAACGACTAAATGTTTCCGTTACTGTTACTGTAGTATTCATCGGTTGGACTATGCAAATTTATTTGTATCATACCTTTTTTCTTTAATGGGTAAATACTGAACTCAATCCATATTGGTTTAACTTGTATCTTACAAGTAATCAACATTTGATATTCATACAGAGTTTACATAGATATAATACATTGGTAACATTTGTTTTGTCATGTGTGTCTTGTATATACTTACTGTGTGTCTCCATGTTCTGGAGAACCCATGTATTAGTCATTTCGATGTACCATAGGGCTATCCAGACTAAATAAATACGTTTAAACAAAAAAAAAATAATAATAAAATAAACAATCAAGACATAAACGTCGTGCCAGGTAGAATTGTGTGTCCCTGTTCGAATGGATATGAATATAATATACAATAAAAGAGGTTTTTTACGGTGATGGAAAACACTTTCTATTGTAATTTAAGTTATACATTTATATTTGTAAAGTAATGAGAAGACATATCTCCAGCCTTCTGACTGAAGCACCCTCTCTTGGAAGGATAAAGAACCTTCAATTCTAGCTCGCCCTTATCAGTGCATGCCCCTCCCCCGAACGTGTGTTCTGATTTGGAAGAATTGATTTGTTTAAAGAAACCCGGCAGCCATTTGGGGATACATTCACTAGGATTTAGAACTACCTTCAGGACAAATTAATGTGCTGATTGCGCACGACCTGGAGGACACTACACGATTCATTGATTACTGTCGCTTTTAAAACTATCATTGCAGTGATAAACAGAGTTCCCCGTTAGACAAGGCCTGCAGGAGGGGTGATGTAGGTTGTGCTACTTTACTGTGCCGTCACAGGGCAGACGTGGACGCTGTGGATTGGTGTGGGTGGGTATAGCCTCTTTTATGCAGCCCTCTGTATCCCGCTCATGAATTTAAAAGTGATTACCATCCGGGTCTCCTTATCGTCACTGGCAGGTTAACCATCAGTTTATTGATGGATTATGTGACCTTATTTTGATACCGACATTATCAACAATATATATATATATATATATATATATATATATATATATATATATATATATATATATATATATATATATATATATATATATATATATGTGTGTGTTCAAGTGATATGCCCCGTAGCCGAGGAACCTTCACTAAAGATGATATGACACATAATATAAAAGGAGTCTTTTATTTCACGCTTAATAGTCTGCTGGCAAACTCTGGGTCCAGAGTCAGGGGAGATGTAGCAAGCCGATTATTTCATTCTTACTGTACTTTATATTTGGCTGTAAAACTTGGCACTACTCGTCTAAAGCAGTTGCTGATATTTTAACTTCGTAGAACAAAGGCATCAGAAGAATGTGAAATTTACCTGTTAATAGTCACACTTACATTTTGCCACATGTGGTTGAAATCTTATCATTTATATCCAACATAGCTTTGTGGAATGTAGATGGAAAATTAAACTGTAATTTTGTTTACATAACTACAAAATATTTTCCTTATTCGAGTACGTTATAGATTACTATTTGTCATTGAAAACGAAGCTGTTTAAAAAATCTGGTCAACGTCAACAGGAAGACAAGTGTACAGTTGAGCTCACAAAGTGTATTGAAAGTATATATTCATCGGGGAATTCTAATCAGAATAATGAGATCAAACAGCTGATTGACGCCAACTGTTTTTGTTAAGTCTGCATATTTTTACTTTGCAGCGCACAGATTTATGAGCCGGTTCTTGTGTACGAAATAAATGATATATATGCACATCTATTAGATTGTAGTCCCCGAAATGACAAGATGCAATGAAGAACCGTCTTGCATACATTCTCACCTATCATTTTTCTAAATTAAAAAAAAAAATTATATATCAAAAAAACATAACAGCATCATGACCATATATTATGATTTGGTCCACACTTCCATTCAACCTACAAAATTTGGAACAAATTTGATTGAAAGTCTGAGACTAGTTGCGGATACAAGTTGCAATTTAGCATCGCCTTGCTTGCAATGTATAATGTACATCTATCTATCATTTTGTAATTGGAAAAAATGTGGAACCTCATAAAATCTTAAATATCCCCTGCAGGGGTAGGAAACATACTACAATTTTATCTCTGTAGGACAACTGTACTGTTTGGAAATATACTTTTTTTTCATACCAGCCGGAGGTGAAAAAAATGTTAAGTCCTCAAGACACAGAAGACCCCTAGTTTAGGCATACACCCATTGAAATGCTCAGTGCACTATCGTATTTAGTTTAATCTTTCAAAAGTAAGAAACGGCCCATAACTTGCAAATTTTACAATGCACTCAATGACTGTTTAAAGACGAAGTCCGCTTCACCACGCTGCTGCCAGCAATAACAGTGATCTGGTGAGGATGTTGCTCGGCCAGGGCTGTGAGGTGGACGTTCTGGACAGAGATCATATATCGCCACTCTACCTGGCGAGCAAGCGGGGAAATCCAGACATCGTAAAAATGCTGATAAATGCAGGCCAGTTGTCATTAAAACATTTCCACTTGTTGAATAAAGATTGTACAGTCGATAAATTTCGATGTTTTGCGCGAATATGTTAATTAGATTTTAATATGTATTATGTACAAATTTGGGGGCTAATTGCCAGCTGGTTTAAGTTGAAAAAAAATCTGTTTTTTTAATCATATTGATGGCCGATTCTGCCACATCAGAACCAAGGTTGTTCACCCAGTATTATTGTGAGCGGGAAGTGAAGAATCATAAAGGCGTATTTAGTGAGATACATGGATGAAGTGTCACTTTGGCTGAAAATGATAACGTAATGATTTCTTTATCAATTAAGTTACCCTTATGGTCTGTTAAAATACAATCCAAACCTAAAGGCCTAAAACGATTGTAAATATATTAAGTCTCAAGTGTAATTGAATTATCAGCAATGTATCGTGCAATCTATGCAAATATTACTGGAGAAATACAATTTATCTTACAATTAAACTGTTAAAAATATTTTATTCATTCATGCGCGAGAAAAGTTGGTCATCAGCATAATTTTTGTCCAGATAACAAACCCAAAGTACAGAGAATATGGAAAAAGTGCTTGAGAAAAAAAAAGTAATAATGATACTGCAACCATATATTTAGCTATGGTCTCATCCAAGGTCGTAATTTCTGGCTGTAAACTGAATTAAGGACAATTATATATCAGGAAGCCACTGACATTTTTGTGAGCTTAAACTAAGGTTTCGTAGGTGGCCGAAGAGGAGTTGCTTGCCCTATAGAGTCCAAATGACCTTGAAGATGTTCATAGGGATACATAGAGAGATTTGAGCCTTGATGACGCTTTACACTCAAGCACTTAATAACAATACATCCATTGGAAGATTGATTTTATATGGATAGAATTGAATCCAACCAACCGAAACAAAGGTCCAGACATCTTTACTTCAAACTGCAATATCATTTTGTATGCACTACCGGTACTTGTAGCGTCATCATGAAAGTTAGCAATGTTGTATTTATCTTTAGGCTGTGACGTTAACGTATCACGACAAGCAGTTTTGTGGCATTCTGGGAAATTTACTGCCCTTCACGTGTCCGCCCAAGCCAATCGGACAGCTGTAGTCACGTACCTTTGCGACGCAGGTGCCAATCTTGATATCCAGGAGGCTGAACGACGCACCCCCTTGTGTCTGGCATGCGAAACTGGCGACAGAGCAGAGGTGGTGCGCATTCTTGTTACGTATGGTTGTAATGTCAATATACCGGACTCTATTGGCAATTCGCCTTTGCTGTATTCTACTATGGAAAATGATATCAACAGTGTTACCATTTTACTTGAAGCAGGAGCCAATGTCGACCACCAAGGGCCTTGGAAACAGACGGCTTTACACTGGGCAGCAAAACGGGGCTTTCAAGAAGTGGCCAATAAGCTTCTTGAATATGGAGCCTCGTATTATGTGGTAGATAAATATCGCTTTCCGCCCATGTATTATGCTTTACTGAGCGGACATTTTCAAGTTTCTTTATGCCTTGTCCAGCATGGATGTGACATCTCTGGAATTAATGGAGAACATAAAGATTCCATTGTGGCGCTTGCGAAGAAGGAAAATGGACATTGTTTAAGCATTTTGGATATGCTTTCTAATTTAGAGTGGCAAGCCAATGAGTTAATCCCCAATGTTTCTTCTTTGCAGCAGCTGCAATCACTGTCGCCTCGTTTGAGCACAAGTGCCAGAAATTGGTGGACTGAAAGACTAATGAAACCAAGCAGCTTAAAGAACTGTTGCAGAAAAGTAATTAGACTCAAGTTGTCTCATAAAAACCCTGGTGCCACTATACTGCCGTACATATCCAGCTTGTTGTTACCGACAATGTTAAAATCTTATGTCAGCTTCGGTGGAGTCGTATGTTGATGATGTAATGTACCGTGTCCTCAGTTGAACTCTAATACGTACTTATTTTGACGAGAATACTCTTACAGAAGAAAAAAGTTGGATCATTTCAAATTATGTATGCCAGAAATTTTTTTTTAAAAAAGGAAAAGTCATCATCATCATCATCATCATCATCATCATCATCATCATCATCATCATCATCATCATCATCATCATCATCATCATCATCATCATCATCATCATCATCATTAAAATCCATGGTATCCATTTCTACAGGGAAGCCAGCAATTACTATAGATTTCACATAGATAATCACAGCGTTCAACCTGTCAGTTCTAAATGGAACCTTGATTCCATAGCTTTCCTTGACGTGCTTATTGTGACCCGTGCGCACGTTCACTGGGGAAATCCTTTGAGCGGAACCATTCTCTATTTCTTTGAAAATTTATGCATGCTTGTCCTTGAACGTAATGTTTTCTGATGAAGAGGCATTTAGATGTGAATTAAATATAAGTAAGAATTCAGCCGAGCATATTTTTTGTTGTGGTAAGTACTGAAACAGTAAATATTTCTTGACAAGAAAATGTCATTCTATGAAAATACGGATCTATCGGAGGTGTGCATAAAACATGTCCGATACAACAGACCGCTTAGAATGTCGAGTAATGTAGCTCTCTTCTAATGTCACTTACACAGGATACAAATTCATTTCGTCCGCAGAAAACTGTAACGTTTTATACTCTTTAAATACAAATACACAACGTTCAAAACAATAAGGATCTCCCCGTTTTTCACTGTGGTACCAGTTAACTCTCTATGTTTTAACTCGTTGACGATTAAACAAAATTTGTATGTTTTGTTTTCATACATGGAATAATGCATATACTACATGTAATAATAGAACGTTACTCATAATGCAGGTGGTTTCTATACTGATAAGTACTATTTATGCTTGTCTGACACCGACTGCACAGGACAACCAGAAATAAACCAAACGTAACTTCGACGTTAAGCGGAAGGGTATTTCACTCGTAATGTTGTCCCTAAACTGAGTTTTTTGAGCGCTTTGAATGAAATAATGTTGAACTGTATAGTACATGGGCATTCCTTTTGCTTCGCTTGCGTACAAACGCAGGTGATATGCCACCTCACATGTTTTAATTCGAAGGAATTGAGATGTCATGGAAGAAAACAGAAATAGTACGGATCAACGCTCAGATATGAATGGAAGTTGTTAACACCGGAACACACTTCTAATAGTGTAGTTTCTTGTCAGCATGGATCAAATGATATTTAGAATAAATGAAGTGAAGCACAGATCGACTCAAAGCTGCACCATTTAAAAAATCGTGAATGAAATATATTGAGGCGAGATGAAAGTCTGTTTCGACATTCAGATAGCAATCACTTGGCCAGGGCGTCTTTTGATGGAATAAAAAGCAGAAAGGTTTCGATGAACAAAGAGCAACTCGGCGAAAACATGGTAGACTCAACACCATGTGTATAATATATGGATGTGCCCCTTATCTTGAGGCTATAAACCATAAGTTCCGTCCGAACCTTTTTTTTAATATTTTGGGACGTCGTCTTCTTTACGGTCACGCTTTCTGCGTCTTTAAAACTAAATATGTTCAACTAACGATACGTCCTTTTATTGAGTGATGTCGTGCATTCAAGCTCGTGAACAAATCTACATAAAAAATCGAAAATTGGGTAAATGCCCCACTGTGTTAACTGGTATGGAGCACGCATGTCATCTTTTCAAGGACAAGAATCTCAATGAGTTTATTCCCGTACAAAAGCGAGACTTCACGAGATAATATGGTAGTGTCTGGGAAATTTAAACACTCAAGAGCTCCTGTCTTCTGTGAGAATATTTGATTGTTGGCAAAAAATACCAGGCAAAACATGCCGCAAATGTATGCCAGGCAAATAGAACTCATCCTAAAGAAGCATTTGGCTCTCTTACCAACTGTAAAGTTTATTGAAATACTGTTAATTACAGCTGCAAAGTTTAAATCCTCTACCGGTGCTGGTACATGATTGACAAGTCACGGGGTCATGTTCACACTTGTGCTGCTATTCTAAGATTGTCATATGTGATCCGGATGGCGGGAAAGTAGCAACTCCAAACTTGATCTAGGCGTACGCACTAATCCAGTATAATGTGAATGTCATTTAACAGATAAAAATGTTAGAAAAACATGGATTGATTTTTGTCATATAATCCCCAGCTTGTTAATTGGTGATCATTGAAATACAAAACAACACCAAAACAGTTGGACATGGTTGCATTCTCAGTATCTATGAGCAATTGAATCTGTCATTCACAAAGATCACATGTATTCGATTAGACTATGCTCCTTTTATGGAGTCTGTCTGTGGTTACTACAAAGCGATGTAAGATTGAGAATTTGAATGCCTGTAATTTGGTCTCTGTTGTACATTGACATGGAATAAAGAATATTTTTGACCATATGTCTTCTGTTACTGTTGGGAAAAGTACCTGCCATTGTATTACATTTGTTGCTAATTCTTGTTTACTCTCTTCCACAAAAACCAAATAGAAGTCTTTACATGTTATTCACATATGTCTTTGGATTTACTTGATATCTTGAAACTAGGTAAATTTTGTGGCATTATGATGTCTTAAATTACTAGAATTCAAGTGTTGTTTCCATAATCCTGGAATTAGTAGGCTTATTGATAAATAATCTAAAAAGGTAACTGTTAATTTATATCCACATTTCAGTTCTTCTGTATAAAATGTTCCATCTGCATGTACAATGTCTTGTATAAACATGATGCCTTTTTCATACCATTTTTTTTAATGCAGATTTTTTTGTCCCTGGGAATATAATCATTAAACCATATCACTCCTATCTTACCTCCTTGGCTTCTGTTGGTATCAAGCAAGATTTGAAATCATATATTATACACATTGTGTTGAGTCTACCATGTTTTCGCCGATCTGCTCTTTGTTCATCGAAACCTTTCTGCTTTCTTATTCCATCAAAAGACTTCCTGGTGAGTGATTACTATCTAAATGTCTAAACAGACTTTCACCTCGCCTCAACACATTTTATTCACGATTTTTTAAATGAAGTGAACCACAGCTCGACTCAAAGCTGTATCGGATACGTTTTATGCACACTTCCGGTAGATCCGTATTTTCACAGAATGAAATTTCGTCGTCAAGATATATTTACTGTTGCAGTTCTGACCACAACAAAAGTTATGCTCGGCTGAATTCTTATTTATATTTATTTCACATCTAAATGCGTCATCATCAGAAAACATTCACTTCAAGTACAGACATGCACGTCAATCTTACCTGTAAAAGCTGCTTATAAAATAATGGTATCTGTTTCTGTTCGAAGTCAAAGAAGCATCTACTCAAGAATAAATCTTCTACTTTAATGTTGGGAATGCCAGCTTCGAAGATAGCCTTCCACTTAGCCTCTGATCGACTTTACATCCGTTTTAAACAATTTATTTGTAGTGGTTTAACTTAAAATTTAAAATGAAGTATCTTCAAATCTTCATCATTTATCTTTCTACGCATAATGTTACTTTTAACCTTTCCAATACCACCCTTCCCCAAAAAATTGAAAATACTTGACTACACATTCTGCATAAATGCTGCCTGTACACGCAGCATTGAAACAGGGTACAATAATTTACATGCAGCTAGGGTCTTGATCACAATGTTTCTACCAATTATGGATAGATTTCTGGTTTTGCATATTTTTAATATTGCTCCAAAAGACTGCAACCTGGTTATAAAGTTCCTATCATTCATCCAGTTTTCATCTTCATGTAAATGAATACCTAAAACCACAATTTTCTCATTGCACCACTTCACCGGTAAATCTCCGTCCACATTTTTTTTTTAAATTGTCCCAATCCATCTTATTACACTTTTCTGGAGGTTTGTTGTTTAACCACCACATTTTAAAAAGTCCTTTAACAATTGAAGTAGCAATGTTGCTGATTATATGTGTTTTATAAAGAAAGATGTATCATCGGCAAATTGTGAAATTTTAAAATTCCGTATTTTCAAAGTTGCGGACTATCTCCCTTGAGATGCACAACAAGCCAATCACAACTGTAGTCTGTAACCTGAAAGACTTATAAAAAAAATAAATTGTTTAACTGCCACAACGTGCTTCTGCTAAGGATTTGCATTATTCTTACCAAACGTCAACATTAAGGAAAATATCAACTTTGTTGCGAGCAACCTTTAAATCGCAAAATTCATTTTTTTCTTGAAAAAAAAAATTAAAGTTTTAAGGAAAATTATGTAATTGCATCCAAACATTTTTTTTCTGTTCAACATGAATTCAATACACATTAGGCTATCATGGAAACATATATTTACTTGCCTGCATGTCCTGTCCTTACAATGAGAGATCAAATTACAATGCCCCACCCCTTAGTTTTGACCCAAATTTTGAATATATTGCTAAACTTATATTAATATTTCGGTGAAATTGGTGATAATTTTACTATGCATGAGTAGATTCGTAAAACTGGTCTACAAAAAATAAAACATTTATCACTGCTGCGCCATTTGTGGCGGTTGGGGGGAGTATCAGTTACACCAAGCCAACATCTAATGCTAGTCATTATGGCAGTATTTTCCTGATATAATCTCAACTATGGCAGACAATGGAATAGTTTCAGTGTTTTAACATTATTAGCCCAGTAAAATACACAGTTTAAGGTCAGTAGGTCACAGATTGGAGCAATACTATTCAGTAAATTAAGTCTTTTGGTATTAGAATCATGGAATTTCAAGGCGCCCACTGTTTGACTATTAGGGGAGTAGTTGGTGTGATCCACCTTCCACTAACCAATAGCACTAGGCCTTGTTTGCAGTACACTGCATACGTGATGGTTTATTGGCATGGTTTCTGATGTAGGTGCAAATATTCAAAAGAAAATGACAAAAGTTTGCACAGTTAATCCAGTATTAAAAATACATATTTGTACTTACAAAAGCTCTGATTTTAAATTTGATAAGCATCCAATTATCAGTTGAACTCAACGCTCACCTAAGTCAGCATGACTGATTTTAAATGATTCACCCCAGTCAAATAAGAGACATACATACATGTAAGTCTTGTCTGGCAAAAAAGGGGAAAAAAGAAACAAACACAAAACAAAAGACAAAGAAATTACCAATTTATCTAAGATTTGTACAGCTCTACTGACAGAAGATGCACATTTTTTTCTGGTATGCCCAAAATGACTTTAGCCTCAGTCACATATTTGATAACAGCAACTTTCACATGATTTTGTATCAACAACTCTGCATGTGAATGGGGGCTATAGGCCTAAAATGACAATGCTACAAAATTGAAGGTTTGAAAGAGAGTGTTATTAAGTTTCATATTTATGGGATTAGCATAAATTATTTATATCATATTAGCGATGATAATTTTTCACACACACATTATTAATTTTTCACACATATATATGATTACCTGTGGGGTACTTGTGAGGTATTGCTAAATACTAAGGAATATGGAAGCTATCCACCTACCAAGCAGTAAGCAAAGGCAGCATGGCCTGTATGCTTGTAAAATGTCTTGCAGTGAATCCTGTTATTATTTATGTGGTGAGGTTGCACCGATAGGTGCGACATTCCTTCCCATACACCATGATCTGTGACATAAATGTGATACTTCATGACTTTTTGGAATATTGAATCTGTTAAACTTGATATTCAGAGTCAATCTATGGATGTAAAACTCTTTTTTTCTCCTTCCATAAGCTGGCCAGAGGTACACAATACCATAGCCCAAACCATTTTCCTTGTGATCTGCAGTCCCACGGCCATATCGTGCATACCCCATCCATGTAAAAATTGTAAGAATCGCTCAAAATTGTCCAGGCAGCTGTCAAAAAGTGCTGACTTCCCATTTGGCCTTGCTTTACAGACGATAATAGCATAACAACATGGCCATGTGATTCCCAATACATACAGAGTTAGCCCAAATAGGCCACAGACCACAGTTATAAATCCTTTATTTTTCATATTAGCATTTTTAGTGTAAAAAAAATCGCATTTTGGTATTTTCAAATCTTGTGAATGGCATTTAACAGATCAAAATGTCAGAAAAAACACAGATTGTTTTTTTTTGTCATAAAATTCCCGACTCGTAAATATGTGATCAATGAAATATTAAACCACACCTGGATGTCAGTTTTATATGGGTGTATGAACTGTGCTCTAGCAGGGGTCACATCACAACTGTGGTCTGTAACCATAAGGGGGTAAATCCCGCGAGCTGTCAAGGTCCCTCTCTGATAGTTTAATACATGTAAAAATAAATTATTGGCATACATACACATACAGTCCCCCCTCCTTATAGCAATCCTCACCTGGCAGTCCCCCCCTCCTTATAGCAATCCACACATGGCAGCCCCCCTCCTTATAGCAATTAACACATGGTAGTCCCTCCTCCTTATTGCAATCCGTACAAAGCAGTCCCCTCTCCTTATAGCAATCCATACAGAGCAGTCCCCCTCCTTATAGCAATCCACACAGGGCAGTCCCCCTCCTCATAGCAATCTACACATGGCAGTCCCGCCCCCCTCCATATAGCAATCCAAACATGGCAGTCCCCCTCCTTATACCAATCCACACATCTCGGTCCTGCTCATCTTCGGCTAATTTTGCCTATTTCCTTCACAAATATCTTGGATCATTCAAGGCACCTTAAGTATCAATAAGTTTTTTAAAAATTCCTTGCATATTTTCCTGGTGATGCTGTTGTTGCTCGGTTTAGGTCTCTGACCGGGACCAAGCCACCGCTGTGGGTATGTAGTAACACACGGGCTACAGTAACAATAGATGCTTCTCTGCCTTATAGACCATTGTTATCATCAGTAGGATTTTCAGAAGGTGGGTATTATGGTGCCCAGGCTGGTGCTGGCACTGGCTCACAGGCTGAAGGTATCAGATGAGTTGGCCTGTGTGCCACCACTTCCATCTTCATCATCAGTCCCATTGTATGTTTTGTCCCTTTCAAACACTTCTAAGGATGCATCCCAGTTGCTGAAATTTATGAATCCTTGCAGATCATCTGCTTGCTCCTTGGTCAGATAGATTTTATAACGCTTTTTTCAGCCATATCCCTTTCTTGACTCTGACTAAATTTGTTATACTAACTAAAGGCCACGTCAGATAATAGGTCTCTCTTATATCACAGTTTCGAACCTAACAAGTCCAGCCAGGCTGGGTTGCCCTTGGTTTTGGGTAACATGAACTTATGTTTGTACTAATTGACCCATGAAGCTATGAAAGAAATGCCCGATAGATCCTGTTCCCTGTGACATCAAATGGAATGACTCTGACTAAATTTGTTATACTAACTAAAGGCCACGTCAGATAATAGGTCTCTCTTATATCACAGTTTCGAACCTAACAAGTCCAGCCAGGCTGGGTTGCCCTTGGTTTTGGGTAACATGAACTTATGTTTGTACTAATTGACCCATGAAGCTATGAAAGAAATGCCCGATAGATCCTGTTCCCTGTGACATCACATGTATGTGCAGTGAAGGAATGTGTTGGTCACTGGCTGGGATGCGGATTGATGTTGTCCACATGCCACCCAACAGGATGATTATCACAGTATTCTTACAAAAATACATATCTGAAATCTTTGTTTCTAAGTTGAAAAAATTATCATGATGATATGATATCATGAAAGTTATAAACATTTTTTCGCCATGAAACAGAAAAAAAACAAAAAACAAACAAAACAAGAAAAAAAAAAAAAAAAAAAAACAAAAACAAAAACCAAAAACAAAACAAACAAAAACAAAACAAAAAAAATCTATTAGCGTCCCCTATCATATAACAAGGAATGCTGAGATATGCAAATATAGCTACTAGCAGTAATTTTGGAATGGCCCATTTCTTTGAAAGAGGACATTAGAACCAAAATAATTTCATATTTACTAATTTGCAGATCTATGAAGCCTGGAGCACTTGTTTCAAACAAATATTGGTGTTGATCATGGCAGTCTCAATCCCTTTGTTTATTACTTCCAAAGATATTTATTCCAAAAATGTAAACAAATTCTTGATTAAGGTTTGGATACCACCCAACCCCATCCCATCTGGTAAATAATCATCCTGACTTCAAGAATAAGAATATTTTCATCGTAACCACATCATGAGAAATATTTCCACCATGCAATGAATTGATTTTGGCTATCCTAGTTTTTACAATCACTTTCAATCAGTGACAATGGGTGCTCCAAATACAGCAGAGATGACACGCATATGTTATGCCAGCAACATGCTGAAAGATCAAGAAATAGACTGCCCTCAGAAAATCCTGAGGCACAGAAAATACACAATGAAAGACTAAAAGTCCAAAGATTGTCTGGTAACTGCAAAAAGAGAGAAGGCTTGATTTTTATTATGGTGATGATACAGAGAAAAATGAACTTTTCGCGCAGCTTAACAAAGTTAACTCATTCCACACCAGTCCTTAATTTCTCCGTATATTTACCTAGATTTAAGACGACAATTGCATATATTAATTCTTCTTGAAAAGATTTTATTCGAGTACCAACATGCCTGTAGTTCTATGTCAGTGGTTCTGGTACTGCCTGGCAAGTCATGCTGCATTTGCCGCCAGGGCAGATGCAGCATGACTTGCCCAGCAGTGCCAGAACCACTGAACAATGCCTGTCACCACAGTATGGAATGAGTTAAAGTGTGCGTACATGGAGGACAGATATTAACCACATCTACCTATAGTTCCAGTAAACAGAAAAAAATCATTCCAGGCTGGAATGAGAATGTTGAAGCACACAGAAGGGAAGCCAATTTTTGGCACTACTTGTGGAAATGTAATAATTCTCCAAGGGTCGGTATTCTTGCTGATATCCGAAATTCAACCAGAGCCAAATATCATTATGCCTTGCGCTTTGTACAAAAGAATGAACAAATGTGTACAGCTAAAAGCTTAGCTGACACAATTGTTAATAACAAATGTAGAGATTTTTGGGCTGAGGTAAAAAGAATCAGAAACCATGGCTTCTCTAGACCAACAATGATAGATGGTGAAAGCGATCCAGGTAAAATAGGCATGCTTTTTGCCGAAAAATATGAAAAGCTGTATAATTCCGTTCCTTATGATGTTAATGATATGGACAAACTTAGAGATGATCTAGATATGTTGATAGCAGATTCTGTGGACTCAGATGACCTAATCAGAGGAATAGGCCCTGATTTAATTACTAAAGGTATTGAAAAGTTAAAAATTGGTAAGCATGATGGCGACCGCGGCCACTACTCTGAGCACTTAATTCATGGTCCTGAGTCACTCAGTATTTACTTGTCACTGCTTTTTACTACAATGCTTGTGCATGGGGTTGCGCCAGATGGTTTGACTAAAATTATGCTTCACCCAATACCCAAAGACAAGCGTGCCTCCTGTAGGGATTCAGAGAATTACCGTGGTATTGCCTTGAGTAGTATCATTGGTAAACTTTTTGATTGGCTAATCCTGATAGAAAATGAAGAACTGCTATGTTCGTCCGATCTCCAATTTGGCTTCAAAGCTAATCACTCCACTACTCAATGTACGGGTACATTATTAGAGTGTGTGAACTACTATACTTGCAACGACACCAATGTCAACCTTATCTTTCTTGATGCGACCAAAGCATTTGATAGAGTCGAATACGTTAGATTATTTCGATTACTGGTAAAAAGAGGTATCTCACCGATTGTGATTCGCTTACTGCTAAATATGTATGTTAATCAAAAAGTTAGTTTAGTCTGGAATAATTCCATCACAAAACCATTCACGTGTTTGAATGGGGTGAAACAAGGCGGAGTTCTTTCACCTATTCTCTTTGGAATCTACATCGATGAGCTACTTGTTAAATTACAAAATTCACGTCTTGGGTGCCACATTGGTCATGTCTTTTTTGGTGCTTTAGCCTACGCGGATGACTTAGTTTTGATAGCTCCCACAATCTTCTCATTGAACAAATTACTTGACATATGCACAGAATTTGCCAAAGAATATAACGTGATGTTTAATCCCCGGAAAACAAAATGGATATCTTTTGAGAAAAATGATGACTCCACAGTTTATGTAAATGGAAAGGTAATAGAGAAGGTTGATCAATTTGTACATCTTGGCCATCCAAGGGCCTCAAGCAAATGTCTCGAAAGGTCTTGTATTAATTTCAATTCGGAAGTCAATTTACTGATGGCTCAGTTTGGTACAGTTTTTTCTTCAACACGTCATCAGCTGTTCCAAGCATATTGCATGTCATTTTATGGCTCTCCGTTATGGGATTATTCCCGTAATGAAGTAGACAGAATATTTGTTGCTTGGCGTAAAGCTGTTAGATTCATATGGAAACTACCAAGAAACACACACTCTGTATTACTCACACTGATATCAAAAGATGTACCAATTGAAATCCGATTACATACCAGATTTTTTAAGTATATATACAATGTCATCAACAGCAAAAACTCAATAGTGCGAACATGCGGCAAGTTATTACTTCTGGGCTCTAGATCTCCAGCAGGAAAATCTCTAAACTTTCTTCTAGAGCGTTACAATATTGACAGAGAATATTTGAATGATGATGTAACTGAAATTCTACCGGCGATTAAACGAACCCCGGTCATTGAGGAATCAGTGCGAGCAAATGCTCTTGCGATACGCGAACTCTGTCATGTCAGAGATCAGAGACTCACCTCCATATTAGAGCCTGATCAAGTCCAATTATTATTGGAAGAGCTTTGCACATCTTGAATCCTGTCTCAGGATGACACAGACTGATAATTAATGTATCTTTTTAAAACCCCTAATTGAAGGGTCACTTGGACTGTTTGTGTGTCTCCCTGTGGTTACGAACATGGTAAACGACTGTGAAATGTATGTATGTATACTAACTTATTTATCTGCAATTTTTTTTCTCCTTGAATCATGTTTGTTGCCTCTATAAATTTTGATGTAAAATATCCAGTGTACTACGTGTACGAAATAAAAGATATATATATATATATATATATATATATATAAAGTGGTTTCAAAGCCATTGTGTTTTTACCTGGAGAAGAATGCAGTAAGTGAGCAGCAAGATGATAATGTTGAACGTGATGACAAGCCGAATATGCCATGCTGCCAGCTGTGTGACGAAGATTGGGCAGACATTATTTCTTGGTATTTTCTGATCAGTCAACAACCTGCTTGCCAGATCAAATCAACACGCTAAGTATTGTTCCTTGGCCATTACGACTACAAGGCATACACATATGGGCTATGTTTTGGATGCACAGTTTCGATGCGCAAAAGGACATATATTAGACTTGGTCTCCTCACACCATATATTGGGGGGGGGGGCATTTTTTGGCCAATCTGCGCATGACACATGGGTATTTCACCTCAGGTATGTTACCAAATCAGTACGAGAGAATCTGCAGTGCTAGTGGAATTGGCTCTATTCGTACAAAGAAAATGCCAAGACTACGGAGAGGGTTGGTACCTGTGGTCAAATTGCTGGCAGAAAAGAGTCAGGAAGATGCACTGCATGAAGAAATTCCCCACAAGGAAATCACTGATGGAGTTGGAAATGGTGTGGATATAACAGATGCTGGGCATTTTTGACGTAAAAATCCAAGATTCACCAATGTGGTGTGCATTAGGGAACATACTCACGAAGTTTTGAAGTTTGAGATCATAACATAGGATGGAGACCCACATCCACAACGCCATGAGCCTGAGGGGGTCAACATATATACATACTTGGAAGAAACCCAGCGCCCTGTTAACGTACATGCACATGATAATAGTGCGTCTGTTAATAGAAGTGTGCCCTGTTAACATACATGCACATGATAATAGTGCGTCTGTTAATAGATGTGTGCCCTGTTAACATACATGCACATGGTAATAGTGCATCTATTTATAGATGTGTGCGAGAAGAGTAACCTTATGTGCAAAATGCCAAGGATACATGGCACGTTACAAAAGGAATAACACGTTACTTCAAGAAAACTGCAAATGGCCCCAAGAAAACAAAAACGAAATGCACCCTGAGCTTCCGGATAAAGCAGCTTCAATTCACACTCACATATACTGGTCTATGAAAACTTGCAAGGGTAATCCGTATAACCTTTAGCATCGCACAGACAAGGCTTAGTCCAAAATACACTGCGCGGTATGGCGTAGCATGGCGCTGCATGGTGTGGCGCGGGTCAGCGGGCCCATAATTGACCTGGACAGTAACCTCAGACCATTTTCTATTGCGCAACCAAGAGTACGCATTCTATTGAGGTTTCTTTCGTATTCTGTTGGAGGGTATAATCAACGGACACATATGGCCTTATGTGGTTATATACCTTAAATTAATACCAACCTAACGAAATTAGGTTTCCAATTTTAACCACCAGGATCGGGCGACGAGATTAAACGGGATGTTGAATCCAGTAAATACTAGCACCAGGGGTGTTCATGTACAAGATTGAATCTTTAATCACTATGAGGAGTCAGATCGGTGCAAGAAATGTAAATAACGTACTTGCCACTTCTACCAAATCATGCAGTAGGCGGAACATGACTACCACCTACTGGAATTATAAGCTTTCAAGCCACTTTCAACAACAACCTCTCCCCCAGCCCCCGCTCAGTCTTTACACTCGCTGATTTTGGAAGCTGAAATGTTGGCAAGTGTGAAAACAGCACTGAAGGAGCTTATATATGTGGTAGGCCTACGTCTTTAGTTTAGTGCATGTTAGCATACGTATATTAACCAAAGAAAATGAAATCAAGTGATATACATAGGCTATGTGACACTCTCTCCCTGTCGTGCCTGCGAACTGGTGACGGTAACAAGGCTGTAATAATCGATAACTGCGGGCGGTCTAAACATCGCAATACATTAA